>MU224127.1:1308086-1341086 GCA_018584345.1 Thuja plicata
CTATGAGAGAGAATTTGATTCAAGAAAAACATAATGGAGCACTTAGTGGTCATTTTGGAGTCAGTAAGACTCAAGAGCTAGTCACTAGGTTCTATTTTTGGCCTAGAATGAATAGAGATGTTAGACATTATGTTGAGAGTTGTGTAGTGTGTCAAAAAGAAAAGGGCACATCATCTAATGAAGGTCTTTATCAGCCACTTCCGATCCCAACCAGACCATGGGAGTGCATAAGCATGGATTTTGTAGTTGGTTTTCCAAGAACAAGGCAGGGATATGATAGTATTTATGTTGTTGTAGACAGATTTAGCAAGATGGCACATTTTATACCTTGTAAGACCATTCATGATGCTTGTAACATTGCACAATTGTTTTTCAGTGGAGTGGTGAGGATACATGGACTCCCACTTAGTATTGTTTCAGACAGGGACAGCAAATTCATGACCCATTTTTGGAAGACCTTATTGCAAAAGTTGGGCACTAACTTGTCTTTTGGATCTGCATATCATCCATAGACAGATGAAAAAACATAGGTGGTCAATAGGAGTCTTGGTAACTTACTGAGATGCCTGACAAAGGATTATGGTCAAGCATCGGACCAAGTCATTGGACAAGCTGAATATGCATACAATGATACAGTGAACAGATCAAATGGTAAGAGTCCTTTTGAAATTGTTTATGGTTTTCACCCAAGAGGGATTTTTGAGCTTAGAGAATTGAAGGAAGGAATGCATGGTAGTGGATATGCTGAGGAATTTTCTCATTCATTGAGGGAAGTACATGAAAGTGTGAGAAAGAACTTGATTGAGAATGCTGAAAAAGTAAAGCAAAAGGTGGATGCAACAAAGAGGGATGTTCATTTTCAGATTGGAGACTTTGTGATGGTACACTTGAACAAACATAGCCTAAAAAAAGGTGTTCCTCACAAGCTATAGATGAAGAGGCTAGGTCCATGTAAGATACTTGTAAAGTATGGAAACAATGCATACAAGGTGGAGCTTCTTGGAGACATTGGGTTGTCACCGGTTTTCAACATTGCAAATTTGATAGCATACAAAGGAGAAATTCAAGATGCTGATCAAAACCTTCAAGAGGTAATACAAGAGGTAAAAGATCTGAAATTAACCCCTACTCCATCTATGACAGCTGAAAAGATACTAGACTCAAGGGTCTACAAGAATACTAGGAGCAAAGACTATATGGAGCACCTTGTCAAATGGCATGGCAAGGATGATGTTGATGCTACTTGGATCAGAGAAATAGACTTCAAGGGGTTGGGCATTGATCCAAACATGCTCAATCCAAGGATGGATTAACCTTTCTTTTTTTGGGGGGAGTATGGTGAAGGAGCACACCTAACTCAATCCCCTAGCTCTTTATTTCTGGCATCTACTGACTCTAGCCAAGTTAGGAGAGTGTGTGTGGACCTTAGAAGGTCATTTTTTTTATTTCCCTAAGATGGATATGACTAGGTCAATCCATGTCTAGACATGTTTCTTAGTTGGTTTCCTTTAGTTGTGTGTGTGTGAGGTAGTTTGTGAGCCTCTAGAAATCCAACCAAGGCATTGGGAACCTTGGATAAGCTTCTTGGTATCACTGGCACTCGGCCTACACTGGTGCCTAGTAGCTCGACATACATTGCCTAGTAGCTCAGCATACATTGCCTAGTAGCTTGGCTAACACTTCAACTCAGCTAACACTATAGCTTGGCTAACACTTTAGCTCAACCAACATTGTAGCTCAGCTAACACTGTAGCTCAGCTAACACTTCTGCTCAGCAAACACTAATTGCGACTGGTGGTCGGCTTGCATTACTGTTGCTCGGCAATATTAAGTCGTAACAACCCGTGAAAAGTAGATCTTGTCTTTTATGGATAGTATGGTTAGTGTAACGGTTCATGAAGAGATTCTTGTGAATGAGTGGACCATTAGGGTTGTTTCCTATGAGAGGATGGTTACTAATAACATCCAAAAGCATTCATTTCAAAGATCTAGAGAGTAGAGATTGTAGAAGAAGAGAAGCTACAGGAAAGTTAGAGATGCAAACTATGTGTTTAGTGGATATAAAGTTTCTTTGTGGTTCATTTTACATGCAATTATATTAGTTATTTTATTTTATGTTTTTAAATCCATTAGTTCTTCACCCATTCTAGGTTGTAAAGAGTAATGGCCCCTCGAGATTCTTGAATCCATGGTGTGAATCATGTGTTGGGATGGAACTCAAGAGGAGCCCTTGTACATAGGTTCATTTTTGTTTTTTGTAGGAGAAACAATAGCAAGCCTAGAGATCTTACCCTAGGTGAGCTTGGTAATAGTCCAGCTAGGGAAGAGAATGAGAACAATGTTCTGAAAACATTAGTTGAATGAATCTATTTGTGTAGGTTCAGCAAGAAGAAGAAGAAAGAATTTCGATGGGAACTGAGTCTTGAAGAGGAGGTAAAGTTGAGAGTGACTTACCTCAGTTTAGGGTTGTGAACACCCTAAGAGATCTTGGAGAAAGATCTTAGAACAGAGCCAAGCTGGTTTTGTAGCAGCAACAAGACTTATGTCCACATCAATGTCAAATCCTTGATTTTGATCATACTTAGCATGTCTAGTGAGGTTTAATAACATGTTTGAGATGCCACAACATCAAAGGAGGTTTGGGATACTCTCTCCACCATCTATTAGGTGAAGAACCAAACCAAGATCCCCAATCTCTAGTCCAAGCTTCATACACTCAGTATGAAATCTACCAAGAAAGTTGATGAATTCTTGTCTCAAGTGTTAGAGATTTGAGAAAAACTTGTCACCCTTTGAGAAACAGTGGAGGAAAAGTTGCTCTTTCTAATCCTGAACACTTTAAGACATCTTCCTTCCCAATTTAGCATTTTTTCACAACTCTGAATATCACCAAATAGAAGGTTTTTTTTGAGGAATTTGTGAATCTACTTCACCAACAATTCATTCAGTCGTTAGAAGATGATTTTGAAGACAAAGCAATAGTTTCTAGATAGTAACACTATCAAAGTATCAAAAGAGACCCTCACAAAAGATGTCTCTGCCATAGTAGAATCCTCCAAAATATAGTTGATGGTGTCACATCTCCCATACCAATATGTCTAACACTGATCATTATTGGTATAATGGTCTTACCCAAAAAAATTATAGTAAAGAATACCCTTCTAGTTGTAGTCATTCTCGATAGTTAAGAGGCCATCCTCGTCAATGGAAGCATAGAGGAAATTTTGTATCCCAATAGGATGAGGCATCCAGTGAGGATGCATATGATACATCTCATGGTGGTGTTAACCAAAATTTGGTTATTTTATCCCAAACCTTCAAACCCTCACAAGATGTTTGGTTGATTGAATAAGGAACCAAAAAATATATGACTAGTAATAAAGAGTTATTTGATACTCTCGCTACTCACCCTACTAGTGATTTAATATAGATAGAATATGACAAGGAGTATGTTGAAAATGGAATTGGTACTATCACCATTCCTCTCAAAAAACATAGATTTTCCCTTACTAAGGTGCTCTATATGCCAGGTTTGACAACCAATCTCTTTTTGATTAGTCGATTGTTGAAACACAAGCTTTAGGTAGAATTTTAGATCAAGAATGATGTCAAATCTTGTCTTATTTCTTAAGGTGGTTTTATTATTTCTTAAGATAGTTTCATTGATATTGTCAAGAATGATCTCAAAAAAACCTTTGATATCAAAAATTTGAGGTTACTTCATCATTGTATTGGCTTGTCCAGATATAGAAAAAGGAGCATCATATTTTTATCCCTTAGCTGAAATATGCCAAGACACTCCTAGAATGTTTTGACATGTTTGATTAAAAACCTATGTCCACTCCAATGGATAAAGGTTTATAACTCTCTCACTTCCAAGATTCGCCTCAATTTGATGTAACTCTCTATAGAAAACTTGTTGGGATTTTTCTTTACTTAACTTGCGCCAAGCTAGATTTATGATTTTTTGTTAGCTAGCTATCCAGGTTCATGTAGAAGTTAAAAAAAAATTCATTAGAGTGTAGATAAGAATATTTTTATGATATTTATGAGGTGAAATTGAGTATGGTATAGAATATAAGAACACCTAATTCTTCTTGCAAAGATATGTTGAATTGGACTATGTTGAATCTATTGATGATAGGAAATAAACTTTGAGTTATATTTTTCAACTTCTATTTGGTCCTATTTTGCAGATTGGTAAGAAGAAAGTTGTTTCTCTCTCATCTATTGAGTCTAAATGTTGTGTTTTTGATTAAGGTAAATACAGCTTTTAAAAGGACCCTGAAACCTTTTACATTTAAGTAGTAGAGATAAGCATCAACAACCCTTACACACATAGAAAGCCTACTATGAACAAAAAGCAAGACCCCGATGAACCCCCATTAACCCAAAAAAGGAAAACAAAAAAATACCAAAAAGAAACACAGTTTCTAGCACAACTTTTAGCCCAGATTCCAGCATAGAAAAATAAAAACTACTTTATACTTTCATAGGCTTCCTCAGCCTCTTTTTGCATATATTCTATTTTATCAATGGACTCTTTCAACCCTTTCATCTCCTTTGGAATCTCTGTAATTTTCCTTTTTATGCCACTTCAGGTTCTGGTACCCAGGCCTGTGCTCCCAGCTTTGTCATCTATTGTGATTGTAGTATTCTCCAGTAGACTTCTCTCCAAGTAGGAATATAAAGCTTTGAGGTTTTGAACAGAGACATAAATCCTCATGTTTCTATGCTTGAGAATAATACTTATCATATTCCCATTGTGGCCGATTTGATTTTTCATGTCTTTCAGCTTTTCTTCCACAAGTGCATTGACTCTAGCTGTAATCTCCTTATTTTTGTTGTTATTATTTACCTTAATCAACAAATCCTTCTCCATTTCTTCCAGCTTGGTTTTGAAGGGCTCCATAGCTTCTTGCATTTATTTCAGGTGCTACTTCATGTCCTTCATTTCCTCATTGAGCCAATTCTCCATGCTGGCCCCATGATCCTCCTTGCTCTTTGGAATTCTATCATCAATTTCAAACCCAACCATAGTATTATGGTCAAGGTCCGTTCTCTGTCTTTTCTTTTTCTTGTTACCAGCCTTCAAGTTTGACTACTCTATCTGCTCCTCCTTGTCATTTACATCATTCACTTCTTCATTTTTTTCTTCCTTGTCATCTCCCTCTTTCTCTTATTTTTCTTTTTCCTCTTTTTGATTTTTGGCTTCATTTACCTTGTTCTCATCTTCTTCATTCAAGGGCATTTCCTCCTCATTCATTTGGGTGTCCTCCTTATTCACCTATTCATATTTTTATTTCACTAGATCCTCCTCATTTATCTCTTGATCTTCCTCTTTAGTCACAAGTGTTTCCTCCTTCTCCTCTTCCTGAATCTCTTCTTCCTTACTCTGACTATCGAGGGTTTGGTCTTCAAACTCCTCCTTCATGTCTAGATTCTCCTTTTTCTTACTCTTAACCCTTTTCTTTGGGTTCTCCTTTTTTCTATCCAACTTAATTTCCTTTGCATTCCCTTTAACCCTTTTGGGAATGGGTTCTGAGATTTGATTTCTGGTGTATTATGAAATTAACAAAATAAGCCCTTCATGAAGCACCGAGTTGCTAGCTTTTCTTCTATGATCCATGATACTATTGTTCATCGAGCTCAAAAGATAGAAAGGAAATGACACCTTTTTGTTATGCCTAAACTGATTTGCAAGAACAAAGTGAAGGTTGTAAATTTTGGAGTAGCGATCATCCAGTGTGAAATAGTCAATCATGACAGTCAAAATGTTAGCCTAGTGAATCTTAATTTTATTCATGTCCACATAATCACCCGTCCCTTTGATCAGAAGGGCTTCTTCTTCAGATTTTGGGAATATTTTGAAAGCTTGAGTCCCAATACGTTTATTGTCCCTATAAAACTTCATGCCTTCACTGGATAGACTCGTAATCTCTAAAATTATTCTCATAGTAAGAGTAAAAGACTTACCCCACATATTCACCTTTCCGTTCTTTCAGCCATCTGCAAATTTTGTGGTTATTTCTGTAAAACTAGAAAAAGGCCCATTTAGCATATCTAGGGGACCACAAACCCTAAATAACATGATAACCTACCTAATCTACCATGAAAGCCATTCAAAACAAGGATTCATAAAAATAAAGCATAAAAATCTAAGAACCCCCTTTAAATGAAGCTCCCATGTCCTTTCTTTTCCATAATCAGATTAATGTTTGATCTTTGATAATAACAAGATTGCACAAAGACTCTTGAAAGCATAAATATGCAAATGAGAATACTAGAAGATAGTGGTCTAACCTTGAATGAGATAAATGTCCTCAATTTATAGAAAATGAGAGACAATTTGGTGAGATTGCATAAAATCAATGCACCAACCAAGATTTTGGTTGGTAGGATGTTTGGAAGCATGAAATGGGGGAGAGATATTGAAGAGATATTGCAAATATTTGAGAATATTTGTGTAGCACCTTAATAGGGAGGAGAATCCTTATTTAAGGGATATGAGATGTAGGTGAGATTATGAATCATCAATCAAATCAATAATCCCATATTCTCAAATATTCCTCAAAATCAAATTAGATTTATGAAATTATAAGAAATCTCATAAATTGAAATTAGCTAATTAATTAATAAAATTAATTAATTATTGGAGACTTAGGGAAATAGGGAATAAATAAAGTTTGTTTATTTATTCAAATAGGACTTAGGATAAATTATGGGTTATTCATCCAAAGGGGGAAATTAGTAGAGCATAGGTCAAATTGAATGTTTGATGTTGAATTCAAAGTATTTTGATAATGTTGATAAGAATTAGGGTTAATTCTGAGGGTTCCAGAATAGTTTAGGAAATCACAAGGCATCGATGATCTTTGACAATGCATCCAGACAATGATGATTGGAAAATGATCAAAAAGCGCCAATGAACTTTGATGGCGTTGTAAGATTGAAATTGAAATGGGGAAACATCAATGATCTTTGACAATGTTCCCCAAATGATAATAAGAAATAGTATTGGCAATAATGAACAACACTATTGAATAGAAATTGATAGATTGATAGCGATAACACTGATGATCTTGGATAGTGTTATCAAAAGGTTGATTGAAAGGATACGAAGCATCAATGATCTTGGACAATGCTCCTGAAATGATGATAAGATTGATTGAATCAAAATTAGGGTTTGATTGATTGGTATGAAATTGGGTTGATTAGGCGTCGATGATCTTGGACAATGCCCCAGAATGGTCAAAAATGAGTCCAGAAAATTTTGCAAATGATTAGGAATAGAATAGGATAGATTTGAACTGATTTAGGAAGATTTGGAATGGTTTAGGATCAAATAGGATCGGTTTAGGAAGGTTTGGGATGGTTTAGGATCAAATAGGATTAGTTTAGGAAGGTTTGGGCTGGTTTAGGATCGAATAGGATTAGTTTAGGAAGGTTTGGGATGGTTTAGGATTGAATAGGATCGGTTTAGGAAGGTTTTGAAATGATTTGGGAAATGATCGATTTGATAGAGAAAGTAGAATTGTTGGTAAATAATTGAACAATTTTGCAATTTTTAATCATTGATGAAAGAAACAGTGTCTCTATAAAATAAAGATCATATGCATGATATAGAGGAATAATTAGGTCACAAAACAATGTTTTGATTTTAATCTGAATAATGTTAAAACACATAGACCAGCAGGCTCAAACCATTTTTAGGTGTCTACATTTTGCCCCTCTGTGATACAATGTGATTATGAACATTGTGTGAAAGAATCTTGAAGAGAAAAACATTAAAATATGCCCTAGTGATAATGGGATACATAGGTGCCCCTTTGAGAAATCATTCAAAAAATTCAAGTGATAGGTTGATTTGTCGACAATGCCAAGACAGATCCACAATAATAATCAGATCAAAAATTGGAGGTCAAACACAAAAGATATGAGGTTCAGAGTGTCAAAAGCATCATGACCATGATACAAAATGCAAGGGCTTGCACGACCATCTAGGCAACCAAGAGGCTATAAAAGGGCTTGGGAGGGGTTTGGGAGCTCATTTTCACCCTCTCATTTGGAAGAATTGAGCTCTAGAGCAAGGAAGATGGATCAAGTGCTAGCAGAGATTTAGCACAGGGAACAAGTTCATAGCTTCCAACGGCTGGCTGATGTGGGGCCCGAGGTGAGTACATCTAGTCCTCTCAGTGTTTTTCAAGTTTAAACACATTTCTAGGTTAGTTCGGGGGTCAAATGGGGTCAAACGGGGCCTGCAGGATGTCCACACGTGCCACCTGCGTAGGTCGCATGCCCACTTGCATAGGACACATGCCCACCTGCATAGGCAGTGCAGGTGGTATGACCACTTATGTAGGAAATGCAGGTACGAGGCCTTTCTTTGCAAGTGGTAAGAGAACTTGTGTAGTTGGTCAGATAGGCCTCAAAATAGGGTCTGGGGGTTCCAAAACCTCCCTAAACTTCCCTAAACTAGTCAAAACCCAAGGAAAAGGTAAAAATTAGGTCAAACTAGGTCAAAATAGGTCCTAGGTCAGTCAACAAGAAACATAAAGTATAGAAAGTTGACCAAATTCGCATGGTGATCACAGGAGGAGCTGCCAATTCCATAGACTCGGGAGAGCAGACCGACATGCTTGGAAATACGCCATAGCTTGAGTAGCCACGAGAGACATATCCTTATCTCGCTAGGATTATATTACATTACATACATGCCCAAGATAAGGGAAAATTAGGGGTTGATCACAGCCTTAGCCGAGCGATGGCACTCGGAGACCAATTCCTTCCACCTGGCGACAGGGGAGGCGACAGTTACTCAGGAGGATGTATGGCGCATCCTTAGGATTCCAATTCATGGTGAGCTGGCAAAGTACAATCCCACTATAGGGAGAGCAACATTACACTGGATGTTTGAGAGTGATGATGACGATCTTGATATCTAGGATTATGAGATACAATGGGAGACCTTGGCTAGGTAGCATGACAGTCTAATTGTAGTTATCTATGGAGTCATTGCATGTCTCCTAGTATCAGATAGACGAGGGCACAAATTCCCTATTGGCTGGGGGAGTGTGCTACAACAAATGATCATGGAGGGTATAGTGTTCACATGGGGGCCATGCATGTTGGCTATGAGGTATTACCAGCTCCATCATTTGGTGTATCACGAAGGTTTATCTATCAGTATTGGGATCACATTGTTATAGGTGTGGGCCTATGAGAACATAGTGGTATTCTGGCCTATAGCTCAGAGAGTGGTTCTACCAAATTTGTCATATGTATATTTCTATCGAGGGGCACTTGCATAGGGCCCATTAGGATACACATTGCACTTTTGACATGAGATAGATGTGCTAAGAGATTTCACTTGGCATCCCTACAAAGGTTTCCCCGAATGGGATGATGACACAGATCACCTTCCTTACTGTAGATAGGAGAGGTACCTCATCAGGAGGTTTGTGATGGGCCATATAGTGATTGAGATGCAGCTCCTAGAGTGAGTAAGGCAACAGTTTGGAGAGGTATAGGGAGTACCGACAGGTACAACATTATTTGCTAGATCAAGGGTCGAGGCCAGGATATGGGGTACATCACTTAGGCCTTAGGTGGCCTATGCAGAGTTCTCACAGCTATAGCCCAGGCCATGGGGAGAAGATCCAGATGTGGCATACTCAGGGACCACTGATGAATGATAGGTGGTTTGTGCAGCACAAGCCGATTCCTTTGACATATCCTGATGTGGCGATACCGAGATTGCAAGTGCCCAGAGATGAGAGCACCGAGGATGAGGAGGATGAGGAGGACGGGGAGGAGGATTCAGATGATGATGATGATGATGATGAGGATGAGGGTTTAGATGAGGAGGAGGATGATGATGATGATGACAGGGATCTCGGTGATATGCCGATGCAGATAGATGAGGATAGGGATGAGCCACCACATGGGGATGACATACAAGGTCCAGATGACCGGTGTGAGGGTCATATCCAATGCATTGCAGAGCTCATGAGCTACATAGACATATTGACTCTAGAGAGAGATACAAATAGAGCTGCATGGGATACAGATCATGCATCATGGATGGTAGAATGATCGACACTCATAGCACAGATGGACAGGTTGATAGTAGAGAGGGACACATTACTTGCCTCTCGAGATATAGATAGGTCTAGGGCACAGAGGGCTAAGGAGGAGTCACGCTAGTTTATCAGTTCCATCAAAGATGTAGGTATGTGTGATATTGTAGGGATGTTATCAGATGTCTGAGAAGAGTCACAGTATTGGAAGGATATGTATAGGAAGGATGTGCCACAGGATCAGTGGGCACTAAGTTACAGAGCATCATCCAGCAAATCACATTCTCGTAGGACATAGAGCAGCAGGGGAATGCTGGGACCGAGGGGGCCACCTAGATCAGGGAAGACAAGGCATCACATGGGGGGAGCCTCATCTTCCTGAAAGGACAGGGATCAGGAGGACCGAGAGAGAAGGGGTTGATGGAAAGTCTCTCTAGAAAATGGACAATTTTGATAGACATGTGATATGTTATGAGCCTGCAGGCCTTAGTGTATACAGACACCTTGATTTTTGTACTCTGATACTTTTTTGAGACATTGATATATGATAAGCAGCTATTTTTATGAAGCACATGATAGATGCTTATGTATAAGATTTTCTTTCTTGTTATATGATGATGTTGATATATTGCCATGTATTGCCTTTGTTTACGCCATAATATATGTTATGGATGCAATAATTTTTTTTGTCTTTGGCTTTTCAAAATGTATGAATGCAAAATGTATGTTTGAAACTATGCTCATGTATAAAATGAATGAATGCAAAATGAACATGTTTTTGTTATTTTCCAGTCAATGAATGCATTTATGTAGGATGCACTTGTTTTAATGTACCAGAGTACTAGACCAAGGCAACTGTGAGGACTGACTGAAGAATTGTTAGCAGAAAGCAGAATTAGACAAATAAATGTTAGTAGAAAGATGTTGGCTTTCAAAAGTGCAATTTTTTATAAGAGCTTATTTTGATATTGCAAAAGTAGATGTGACGCATCATGGCACAAAATCCAAAGTGCAAAAGTCATCCTTTTTGCGTAAACAAACATGATGAAGACAGAGGATGATCTTCTCTATCCTGAAATCATGTAGCAGACATGCCCCAGAACTTCATGAGATCGTCAAACATGCAGAAAAAGTAAAGCGAAAGCAACTAGTCATGAACCATCCCAGCTACTCTCATAATTTTAGATAATATCATCAAGTAGCATAGGAACATGATAAAAAAAGAAAATAAAAAATACTCACAAAACAATGTGAGCCAACAACCATTCTAATCTTTTGTTTCTTGCATTAAATGTTCATTGATTGGTAGCTTAGATTTGCAAATTGATTGATTTGAGAACTGATTGATAGCTTGAACAAATTGATTGATAGAAAAGGCCAAAAGATTTGAATAGTCCAAACAGATTGAATGCTAAGTCACAATGATTCAGATCGCATATGATTTCATTAAGCACCGATTGATGATCCTACTACTGAAGTCGGCAAACATGATGTTTGATTCGCAAAAAGAAGACAAGTATGTAAAAATTTATTGCAGATTTTTTAAGAGATTTTTGCAATTTTTAGGATTTTTTATAATATTTGATTTTTTTTGGTCTTTTTTCAGGATTGTATTTGAATTTTTTAGCAATTTTTTAGGACATTATGTAATTTTTAGTAATGTTTTTCAGGACATTATTTTATTTTTTTGGAATTTTTTTATTTTTTGAATTTTTAGGATTTTTTTAGGTCATTAAGATATTTACAATGTGTTATCTCCAGAATCGGGTAGTCGAGGAATCTCCTAGGTAAACCACATTCAAGGTCTTTCCCCCAATTCAAATTCAAATTCAAAGACGCTTAGTGTCAGAAATCTTCTCCCAGACAACAAAGAGGCTATATACAGAGGCCAAAAGGACAGATACACTAGATAGACCAACGGGAAGACAAAGAAGATCAACTAGTTACAGGCCATAAAGGGGCACTAGGGTCGATACAAACTGAAAGATGTGATCAGAAAAGGACATCAAGGTATCAGGTGGAAGCATGATGGACAATGGAGCAACAACTCACTACACGTGGCGCCTATTTGCCAAGTTTTCACCATGGTACTTGCCCAAAGTGCCTGTTTGCCAGGTTTTCACTATTGGACGGGATTTTTTCTCTTAATTTCTATTTTTGCGTGTCAAGATGCCTGTTTGCCAGGTTTTCATCAAGACAACCATTTTTTTTTTTTTCTTTTTTTTTTTTTTTCTCTTTTTTGATTTTTTTGATACTTTCTCAGAAACTTTTTCAATTTTTTTTTGTACTTTTTTCTGGAAATTTTTGCAATTTTTTTTGTACTTTTTTTCAGAAATTATGCATAATAATTACAGAGGTGCATGTTTTTCAGTGCCTCTAGCAATGGTTCTCCCTCCAGGGTTGCAAGATGATACATGCTAGAGCCATATGATGTTGTGACTATGTATGGGCCATCCCAATTCGGTTCAAATTTTCCAACCTTCTCTCTGTGTGGCTGGGTCTTGTAATTCATCTTTAGAACTAAGTCTTTGATCTCAAAAGGGAAAGCTCAGACCTTCTTGTTGTAACTTCATTTGAGATGGTTCTAGTAGGATTGCAAGTGTACCAAGGAATTTTATCACCACTCATCAAGCATCTCGAGCTCATGTAATCTAGAAACTCTATACTGTTCATCATCAACAATGCCTTGTAAGGATACTCTCAATGAAGGAATTTCAACCTTGAGGGATAATATGGCCTCAGCGCCATAGACAAGAGAGTAAGAAGTAGCACTAGTGGGGGTGCGGATGCTGGTCTTGTAGGCCCACAGAGCTGGGTTGAGTTGTAATTGCCAATCACGGCCAACATCATTGACAATCTTTTGCAGGATGTTAATGATGGTTTTGTTAGATGCCTCTACTTGGCTGTTTCCTTGCGGGTAGTAGATGCTAGAAAATCCATGACAGATTTTGAATTTCTCACAAAGATGGGTAACATCCTTGTTCTGGAATAGGCTACCATAGTCAGTAATGATGGCCAGAGGAACTCTATAACAACAAATGATATAATTCAAGATGAATCTAGAAATTTGTTTGTCGGTAATGTATGTCATGTGGATAGCTTCCACCCATTTGGTAAAGTACTCAGTGACCATGATGATGTAATTGTGGCCATCATTAGATAAGGGTGTGATCTTCCCTACAAGTTCAAATGCCCATTGTGAAAAGGGCCATGGAGAGACCACTAGCTATAGATCCTGTGCCAGAGCATGAATCAAATTACTGTGAATTTGGAACTTGTAACATTTCTTAGAAAATTTATGAGCATCTTGCTCCATGGTAGGCTATTAGTATCTTGCTCGAACCAACTTCTTGGTGAGACTCAAACCATTGAAATGTCCACCACAAATACCATTGTGGACCTCATGTAAGGCAGTGTCAGCCTCTCACAAATTGAGGCATCTGAGGAGGGTTTGGTCATAGGCTCTTCGATAAAGGGTATCACCAATGATGACATAATGGGAGGCTTGACGGATAAGATCTTGGCTCTTGTTCTGGGATAAGGCATGGGGTAATATCTGGGTGTGTAGGTAATTGTAGACATCTTGATACCAGGGGGAATCAGGACCAACAATGTCACACATGAGATCGTATTGCAGAATGTTGAATTCTTGAAGCAATAGCTATTCAACAAGAAATTCACATCTCTCTTCATTATTTGGAATGTTGATCATAGATGCAATAATGGCCATAGCATCTTATTGCTTTTTATGTACCCATGGAAGTTGGCAAAAACTAATGGTGATAAATTTCTCCTTGAGAAAATCGGCCAACTGTTTGTAAGGTACTAGCTTTTCATCCTTAGTTTCATAGTCATCAGTGACCTATTAGATGAGCAATTGAGAATCACCATACACCTTGAGGTGCTAGATTTTCCATTTAATAACAAGTTTAAGTCCAGTGACCAGTGCTTCATATTCAGTGATATTGTTGGTACATGCAAATGTGATACTGTAAGATTTTGGAATGACATTGCCTTGTGGGGTGAAAAACATGATGCCTGCCCCAGATCCATGCCTAGTATGTGAGCCATCAAAGTAGAGTTGCCACTTGTTAGATTTAGTGAAGGAAAAAATGGACTCATCTAGGAATTCTAAAAGTAACGGGTGATCACCAGGACCTAGTGTCTCTGCGAGATGATCCGCTATCACCTGGCATTTTACTACTTTTTGGTGCACATATTCTATGTCAAACTCACTCAGTAGCATGACCCATTTGGCTAGGTGACCTGTGAGAGCTACTTTGCCTAAGAGATACTTTAATAGATCAATCCATGACATGAGCATGTTTTTCTGGTGTAGCATGTAGTGTCTTAACTTCTGTGTGGCAAAAACCACAGCAAGACAGGCTTGTTCAATGAGTGAGTAGTTTAGTTCATATCCAACCAAAGTTCTGCTGATGTAATAAATAGCTATTTCTCATCCTTGTTCATCATGTTGTGCAAGAAGAGCACCCAATGTAGTTTCTGTGTTGGAAATGTACAAGAGAAATGGCTTCCCTGGGATGGGAGGCATCAAGATTGGTGGATGCAATAGATAATATTTTAGTTGTTGGAATGAGTGCTCACATTTGTCATTCCAATGGAAAGTTACACCCTTATGTAGTAGATTTTGAAATGACTGGCATTTATCTGCTAGTTGTGCAATAAACCGACAAATAGACTATAATTTTCCTTGTAAACTTCTCAGCTTCCTTAGCATGTTTGGTGGAGGTATCTCTAAAATAGCTTGCACCTTTGTAGGATCCACCTCGATACCTCATTGAGAGATGATGTAGTCTAGGATTTTGCCAAAAACAACTCCAAAAACACACTTTTTGGGGTTCAAGCAAAGCTTATACCCTTCCATTCTGTCAAAGATTCTGGCTAGAATACTCAAATTATCTTTCTTGGTTGCAGATTTGCAGAGGAGGTCATCAGCATAGTCTTCCATTAAGATGTGCATAAAGTCATGGAAGATTATGGTCATTGCCCATTGATAAGTTGCTCCAGCATTCTTCAGGCTGAAGGGCATGACATTCCAGCAATAGGTTCCCCAAGGACAAGTGAAAGCTATCTTAGCTTGGTCCTTGAGAGAAATCCAAATTTGGTTGTAACCAGAGAAGCTGTCCATCAGTGACAACATCTCATAGCCCATAGTCATGTCGACAATCATGTCGATGTTGGGCAGAGGAAAATCATCTTTAGGGCATGCCTTATTTAAATCATGAAAATCAGTGCATATTTGGATGCCCCCAGCATGCTTGCTAATAGGAACCAGACTGAAGATCCTGTCTGCGTAATCAATAGGTCTGATAAAGCCTACATCCAATAACTTTTTCAATTCTACTTTTACTAGTAGAGCTATTTGTGGATGCATTTTTCTTAGTTTATGTTTTATTGGATTCACAC
Organism: Thuja plicata; assembly: GCA_018584345.1. Classification (NCBI taxonomy): domain Eukaryota; kingdom Viridiplantae; phylum Streptophyta; class Pinopsida; order Cupressales; family Cupressaceae; genus Thuja; species Thuja plicata. The sequence goes on from MU224127.1 coordinate 1,323,593, forward strand.
CTGGCTTCAGAGGGAGGTGGTGAAGAACTAACTCAGGATCTAGGCCAGGCATGTCTGCATATGACCAGGCAAAATTGATCTGGCACTCAAGGAAGAATCTAATAAACTCATCTTTCTCCTCTGGTGAGAGTGATGCTGCAAAATGTATGATCTTGGGGTTGTTTGGTGTTCCCAAGTTAATCTCCTCAGTGATTTCAATGAATAATTCTAACTTCTCCTTTGGAGGGGTTATGTCCAATCTTCCATCTTCGAGTGCCTCAGAGAGGTTTTCACCCTCAAATACGTCCTTTGTTTTTACTTTTTCATGGTCAATTGGTGCCTTTCAATTTTCACCAGAGGACCTATTCTTTTTATTTTTTTCACTTTTGATTTTATCATTTTCAATTTTGTGACTGGAAGACGGAGTTGACTCCCCTAGATATGCAGTACCAACAAGGTCAATGGAGAATCCTCTTTTGTGGTTTCCAGATGGTATTCCCTCTCAAAGCTCAAAGAATTTTGCTATCACTTCGTTGTTCTCAAAGCAATCCAAGCTCGGTGGTCCTTCCTCGTCCCAATCAATAAGCTCAGGGTAGACTAGGGGGATGTCATCATTAGTGGCACAGATGTTTTCAGGGCTAGAGGTAATCATAAAGATGTAGATATCAATGTCTTTAGAGTTAGAGACTTCATGCACTGAAGGTTAAGGACTGGGATCCCAAAAAATTCTAGACCAGGGATTAGGATTGGTTGTGGGAGGAGTGGGAATTGTGTTAACATGTTTGTCTACCATAGGAAGGTCTGCAGGGTTATGAAAGAAATGGTCAAGCTCATAAGGAATAGAAGTATAGGTGTTCCATTCCCATTCATTTGAATTGGTAGTGTACTCAAAAGGGGGATCCTCAGATGCCTTTTCATTGTTTGAAACCTCTACGTTTTCACATGAGGCCATTTTGGCATTAAAGAGCCAATTCATAATGGTTTAAATCCAATGCCCAGATGAAGGGGATGGCCTTTTGCAATGATTGGTTCAACAATTCCTTGTTTGTGTACTCCAAGGCCACTGCGGCCATCATATCCTTTTTTTCTACATGAGTGTGAACTCGGGCCCATATCTTTCAACAGGAATCTTAGTGGGCTCATGTTCTTATTTCTGTTGATCTTGGAAAATCTAGCTGGAGGCATTGTCATAAACATGTTCTTCGTGCAAACCTCCCCACAGAGTGAATGTAGGTGAGGGCATAACCTTCAGGGTAGTTTTGGGTGGTTGTGCTCGCAATAACTTTGGTTTTCCATAAGACTTCAGGGAGAGTGGAAGCTTCCGAATATGAAAAGCTTGTGCCATGGTATACTCTCCACACCCTTTATCTTCAATCTTCAACTTTCCTTTTATCATTTTTTCAAGGGTGACTGCATCATATGTGGAGGATTTTGATGAAGTGGCTTCGTTGTTGGTAGGCACCTGTTGTGCGGGCCCTTCTCTCAGATTGGCACAAAATTGGAAAGGGTTAGGATCACCAAGGATAGTGATTTCAACTCCGTCATGAAAGAACTTCAGACATTGATGGTACATAGAGGGAACTGCCTTCATGGAATGGATCCATGGGCATCCTAAGATCATGTTATAGGGAAAGTCAAGATCCAGGAATTGCAGCAATGTGTTTTCAGTAACTGGACCATTTCTGATGGGAAGGATGATGACTCCCTTAGAGGGACATTCAACATCATCATAGGCCTTTATTGTGGTTCTCCTGGAAGGATCAATGTCACTCTCATTGTAACCAATATCAAGAATGACCTTCAAAGTGCAAATTTTAAGTCCTGCTCCACCGTCTATCATGACTCGTCAGACTTTGGCATTATGGACAAAAAATTCTAGATGGAGAGGGTCATTGTGGCCAAGCCGGTCATGTGGAACATCATATTTGGAAAATGTGACATGCTGGGATGCAGATAAGTGCCCCATCATGGCCTAAAAATGGTTAGTATCAATGTTAGTTGGAACAGTGGACTCTTTCAAAGCTTTGTCAAGGACTTCCTTGTGCTGAGGGGATGTGTGCAGCAAATCAAGGATTGATATTAAGGCAGGGGTTTTACCCAAATGGTCAACAAGGTTGTAATTTGAAGATACCTTGGGTTTGGATGGTGTGCCAGGCACAGTAATCTCAGTATGATGGGTAGTAACTGTGCATTGAGGGTTACTATCTTTATCCCAAAAGGTCAGAGTGGACACACGTTAATCAGCCTCAAAAAAACAATTGATGGTATAGTCATGACCGGTCCAAGTATAATTGACATTGTTCTTGGAATTTGAATTTGACGTAGAGGTATTTCCTTTGTCATGATCTACCAAGGGGTTTTTGAAGATAGTATGGTCAGTGTTGGAAGATCCCACTGTGGGTTCAACTTCAATCACACCTTCATCAATAAGGTCTTGGACATTGTGTTTCAATTGGAAGCAGGAATTGGTTCTGTGTCCCTTTGTTTGATGATTATCACAATATTTGTTGTCATCCCACCAAGGGGGTTTTACAGCTAGAGGATCACGAATCTCAAGTAATTGAATGTAATTGTTTTGCAATAGCTATTGCAGGACCGAGTGGAGTGGTTCACCCAATGGGGTGAACTGTCTTTGTGGTCCATCTATATTTCTCGGTGGTCAGCGCTATCAATTTTGTTGCGCGCTATCGTTCATTTGTGCTTGAGGTTGTGTTGGAGCTGGCACTAGAGGTGGCACTTGAGTCATTGTCTGCATATTGGTAGCAGCGGGTCCTTTGAGACTCACTTTCTGCTGTGTCACATTAACTATTTATGCATCAACAATGCCATCATTTGTGACATTTTTATTCCGAGACCAAAATTTTGGCTTGTCACAGGAAGTGCTCGCAGTCTTATTGTCCTTGTTGATCTTTAATACTCCTTTTTCAATAAGAGCATCTTCAATGTTGATTCCCTTTTTCATGAGCTTTTGAATTGTACTTGGTTGTTTAATCTTGAGCTCATACATCATCTCAGGTACCATATTTTGGATAAATAATATAATTTTTTGTCCTTTCAGCACATCAAAAGGAAATTGACTCACCAAATTCCTCCATTGCAGTAGGAAAGTCATGGAGGATTCTCCAACCTTTTGTTTGGTGGTGCATAGGTCAGTCAGCATAATCTCACTTGATATGTTGAATGCAAAATGAGATGAATTTGTCGGCTAGTTCTTTCCAAGATCTAATATTGCCAGGTAGTTTAGAGTACCACTCCATTGCTTGAACCCCAAGGCTTCGAGGGAAGAGTCACATGACATATGTGTCATCATGATTAACCTCAATGCAAGATGTATAGAATTCTTGAATGTGATCGATTGGATTGCCTTTCCCTTTGTATTTCTCGAACTTGGGTACATCAAAATTCCTAGGAAAAGGAGGCATGTAAATGCTTGGAACAAATGGATTAGCATGCAGGTCTCATTCCATATAGAGTGTCTTGGTTTCCTTGAATTGTATATCATTTAGTTTCTTCTGTAAGCATTGGATTTGTTGGAGCATTTCTTCATTCTGTGAAGGCTTCATTGCCTTTTTAATTTTATCAGAATGATGTGTCCACCTAGAATCCCTTGAATGTCGACTATATTTTGAGGCCCGATCTGAGTCTGATGATTCAGATGATATGTCATGGATTGATGCCACATGTTGACGGGCATGTTGCTGGTGATCTTCCACATGTTGTTGATTCATTGGTGGAGGATTGTATTGCTGACCTTGTGTCGTATAATATGGCTGGGAAACTTGTTGTTGATATCAGGGTGCATATTTTTGTTGTTGAATTTGTGCCCCATGTTGTTGTTGTTGTTGTGACACATTTTTTTGTTGTGCGACATGTGGTTGTCGCTACTGACCATATGGTTTCTGAACATGTTGTTGTGGTTGTTGTTGAACATGTTGTCATCTTTTTTGCTGAGCATAGTGTTGTTGTAAAGCATGTTGTTGTTGCTGTATATACTATTGTTGTAAATCACACTGCTGTTGCTGTACATATTGTTGTTGGAGAGCATGTTGTTGCTGTTGTACATATTGTTGGGTATGTTGTTGTTGTTGTGGGTGCACTTGTTGCACCTTTAAACCTTGCACATGTCATACAATAGGATGAGATTCTTGACCCATCAGCATTGTCAGTTGTTGCATGTTATTAGCTTGTTGAAATCCAAGTGGTCCAAGTATGCCATCAAGATTTGCAGTTTTACATTTTTCTTGTTGTCCCTGAGACATCATGTTAACTTGGGCTGCAAATTGGGTTTGCACTGGTTGCACTACATCCATAGGTGCTACTTGTTGAGCCACTTGGGCTTGTTGCACTTGTTGTGCTGGTTGTGTCACCTTAGGTGGAATTGGTGTAATATCCACAAGGCTCTTTTTCTTTTGATCTTGAAATGGATTTCGTATAGTTGCAGTAGCCACATTAGATATACCAAAAGTGGGTACCCATGATTTTTCATTAAATGGTCCTTGGGACGTTGTTGCATTTTAGGTGCTTCCAAGAAATGTTGTATGTTCTACCAAAGGAGGGCCATTTGGTTGTGTTTCCTCAAAAGGGGGTACATCTGGCATGCCCCAAGGAAATGCGAATGTCTCATTTGATCCTTTTGGTAAGAGATTCTTTAAATCAATCCTCCATGTTCTTTTAGGACCTTTCTTAGGGACTTGTGTAGCATCCCTCGTCTCGAGAGGAGGGAGTGCTTCTTCTTCAAATAAAGGAATATCCAATGGTATATATTTTTACCTTGGAGGAATATTGACAGTTAAATCATTTCACTGTCATTTTTGTGTTAGCTCCATAGCTGACTCATCGAATGGTTGTTCTCATTTTTCTCTATCCCACACCATTAGGGCTTGGTTCTCTTCCAAAGTAGATGGCGGGGGAGTTTGATATTCCAAAAGTAGTTGAGGATTTGTCTTCCGAATTGTTTTGATATACCGTCATGGATCTCGAGTCATAAGGTAGGTTAATGTTTGCTAAATTTTCTTGTTCTTAACGGCCTCATCAATTTCCTCTATAGGTAAATCTTTGAAGGAAGAAAATGTCCCATGTGAGTCACCAGAATCTTAAGAGGGACTTGAGGCATTTCCTTGATCTTGATTATTTGGTGGTGGTGGAGGAGGTTAATAAGAACCACAATCCATGTTTGGTATAGGTTGTTGTTTCAAATGATTATGTTGGACTTGATTGAATTGAGAAAATCATTGGCATTCCTCCTCAGGTGTAGGAGGAACACTACCTTGACCAGGTGGCATAGGTACAAAGATTGGGTCAAATTTTGGGGGAGGTCCCCACTGAATAGTGCCAAAGTTTGGGGAAGCATTGGATGGATACCCCATGTTGCATAGGTCATTGCTTGAAGTAGGCACTTGAGGGAAGGTGACATGTCTTGGGTCATTAAAGGTTTGATGCACTTCCTCCGTTTGTTGCATATTGATTAGGTCAGTTTGATTGTGATAAGCAACACCTTGTCTTGGATACAAGGGTAATTGTGATTCTGATTGTTGTGTAAGCATTGGTAAAGGAGGATCTTTTTGCCCCTTGGATGCTTGAGACCTTGTAAAAACTGGCATGATTTCTATATGCAAATGCAAGGTTTTTTTGGAATTTTTGAAATTTTGGGAATGCAAGTTTGAAATGCAACTTTGGGAAAATGCAAGAAACTTATGCAAATGCAATCTAAGGATTATGTAAATGCAAGCTAAGGTTTATGCAACTATGTTTTTCAGATTTTTGGACTTTAACAATTAATCTTTGAAAGGATACAAATCTAGGAGCATAACCTTATCAAGTTGAATAAGGATCTTGACTTGAAAGGTAGGATTTTTGGAATAAGAGACAAGTTTGATAAAAAAAGGCTTAGGTCAAATCCATCATGATAAGGTGGAATGAGACCAAATTGATAAAGGGGTTTGAAATTTGGCAAAAAGGGGGATCAATTCAAGATCATATTTTCAACATCATAAAGAGAGGTTCCATGATTTGGATACTTACTAGGAGTATTTGCAAAGTTTTTAAGGAGGATATAGGAATGTGCTATGTATGTAAAAGGGCTATGATTAGAACATATGCAAAAGGAACTATAATGAGGGTTGAAAATGAGGTCTATAATGCAAGGGATTTTTGATATGAAAATGCAAGGAGATTTAGGTCATGATTATGCAATATGAAGGTTATCAAGCATGCCAAAAGGTTCCAAGTGAAAGATTCAAGGTTCCATATGTTTACTCAAAGACAAGGTATTGTTGTGACCCATTTTATTTGTTCTTGAAGGTTGAATTGGAAAAATTGATGTTTAATGAGAGTGTTTTTTAAGATGTCTTCATTTTATTAAGGTTTGAACACCCACACAAGACACATCATTCAGAATGGCTGTCGTAAAATGAACAAACAAACCACTTCCTAAGGATAGCAAGGACAATATCTGTTGAATCCCCACCTTAACTGAAGTTCATTCATGCTTACTAATAGCAGACAACCTAGAATTTTGGAGGCACGGGCTCCTCCTTACATGTCCACTCACTTCTCAGGAACTCCAAGCTTCAACATCCCAAGGGACATCACTTCCCAAGGGATTATTGTCTCGACTAATCGCCGTGAAAGTGTGGGGAATATTAGTTGGTCTCTGACCTTCCACACCAATAGATAGAAGGTTTTTGGCTACTAAAACATGGTATTTAATAAGGGCATCTGTTTGAGTGATTATACATGTGGCATATTAGCTCCATTATGGAGGCCTCCCAGCCTACGAAAGTTATGTTCTGTAGGTTTTAACACACCACAAGGGTATTGAGGGAGATCTTATTCTTGGTATAATGCATTCAACACCTATCCATTGAGAGATTAATCATAATGGCATATTTGTATCCCGGTTGGATGGGCTTGGCTTTAGCCTTTCACCGGTTGGGCATCCACTCTCACTGGCTCTACTAAAGCACTTGGGAGGTAGCCACTATAAAAGAATGATATGAGTTTCTCTTGCACCAAAGATCTATGAAGGTGAGGGGAGAGGATACACTCATTTCATTCTTAGGGTTTTACAATCTATAAAACACATTAGACACATGAAAGAAAAAGGTTCATTTCAAGCACCAAAGTGAAGTGTTATCTAACTACAAAAATCAAACACAAGAGTTTGGGAAAACACAATTTATTCTACAAAACATCTTGCATTTGAAACCATTAGTAGTTTTAGGATTTAGTCTTCATCCTAGATTGCTATAATGCTACACAAACTCATCAGTAACACCAAAATCAAGTAATCTAAGTGCAAAAACAGGTATAGGAATGCAGAAACCCAAAACAAGCATTGAAAAACATCATTCTTACCACCTGTGTAGGAACAGTGACCATCTGTGCAGCTTCAGAGAAACCACCTACACAGGAACAGGCTCGCACCTGCGTAGCTTCTGACCACGTGTGCAGGAACAATGACCACCTGCGCAGCAACTGATAAGAAGCGTAAAAATGACTCAAAACTTGTAAAAATAGAACTTTTCTCAACATCTAAACATGAAAAAAAGATCACAAACATAGCTAGGGTTCATTAACCATGATATTTAAGTTGATTTGTAGAGATTCAAAATGAGATTAAAACCCTAGCTAGCTTGCATGTGCATAGAAATAGTTTAGGAACACTTTGAAAACCAAAACTGTACTTGATCCTAAACTAGCTTAGACTTCATTTTAAGTCCCAAAACCAGGTTTACATGTTCATTTTAAGGCCATTGACAACTTGAAAAACTTAAATTTGCGTGAAACACTTCCTTTCCACCCCTAGTTAGGCTAGTTTGAAAGTTTCTTAAAGTTTGAATAAGTTTGATAGCATGCAACCCTAGACTAGATTAGATTCATTTTAGGAACCCAAATATAAATGTTCATGTTCATTTTAAGCTTTGAAAATGAAAATATGAAGTTCATTTTCCACATTAGGGTTCATTTACCACACTTAGGGTTCATTGGGATAGATTAGGGTTCATTTTAACATGAAAATAGAAAAGACGAGAGGAGGAAGCCCTAAAAGTAGAATGACTTCTTAAACCCTCAAGGAACAACCCTAAACCCTAAAGGAGCCTCCCATTTGACCAACTACACAGCTAAGCAGCCACCTGCGCAAGTCTGGGCTCTAAGTACATAGGTCTAGGTACCACTTACGCAGTAATAGTGACCACCTGTGTAGGTACAGTGATCACCTACGCAACTTCAATGACCACCTATGCAACTCTCTTCCAGCACCTGAAAAAGACATAAAAACACAAAAAAGTTTATCAGTAAGGTTGTTTCACGTCAATTTCACCAAATGTAAGACTATAATAAGGCCTATTTAGCATATCTAGGGGATCAAAAACCCTAAATAATATGCTAGCCTATCTAATCTACCATGAAAGCCATTCAAAACAAGGATTCATAAAAATAAAGCATACAAATCTAAGAACCCCCTTTAAATGAAGCTCCCATTTCCTTCTTTCTTCTCCATAATCAGATTAATGTTTTCTCTTTGACAATAACAAGATTGCACAAAGAATCTTGAAAGCATAAATTTGCAAATGAGAATAATAGAAGTTAATGGTCTAACCTTGAATGAGAGAAATGTCCTCAATTTATAAAAATGAGAGACAATTTGGTGAGATTGCATAAAATCAATGCACCAACCAAGCATTTGGTTGGTAGGATGTTTGGAAGCATGAAATAGGGGAGAGATATTGAGGAGATATTGCAAATATTTGAGAATATTTGTGAAGCACCTTAATAGGGAGGAGAATCCTTATTTAAGGGATATGATATGTAGGTGAGATTATGAATCATCAATCAAATCAATAATCCCATATTCTCAAATATTCCTCAAAATCAAATTAGATTTATGAAATTATAAGAAATCTCATAAATTGAAATTAGCTAATTAATTAATAAAATTAATTAATTATTGGAGACTTAGGGAAATAGGGAATAAATAAAGTTTGTTTATTTATTCAAATAGGACTTAGGATAAATTATGGGTTATTCATCCAAAGGGGGAAATTAGTAGAGAATAGGTCAAATTGAAGGTTTTGATGTTGAATTGAAAGTATTTTGATAATATTGATAAGAATTAGGGTTAATTCTAAGGGTTCCAGAATAGTTTAGGAAATCACAAGGCATCGATGTTCTTTGACAATGCGCACGGACAGTGATGATTGGAAAATGATTGAAAAGCACCAATGAAATTTGATGGCATCATAAGATTGAAATTGAAATGGGGAAACATCGATGATCTTTGACAATGTTCCCGAAATGATAATCAGAAATAGTATTGACAATAATGAAAAACACTATTGAATAGAAATTGATAGATTGATAGCGATAACACCGATGATCTTGGACAGTGTTATCAAATGGTTGATTGAAAGGATACGAAGCATCGATGATCTTGGATAATAATCCTGAAATGATGATAAGATTTATTGAATCAGAATTAGAGTTTGATTGATTGGTTTGAAATTGGGTTGATTAGGCATCAATGATCTTGGACAATGCCCCAGAATGGTTAGAAATGAGTCCAGACAATTTTGAAAATGATTAGGAATAGAATATGATAGATTTGAACTGATTTAGGAAGATTTGGAATGGTTTAGGATCGAATAGGATCATTTTAGGAAGGTTTGGGATGGTTTAGGATCGAATAGGATTTGTTTAGGAAGGTTTGGGATGGTTTAGGATCGAATAGGATCAATTTAAGAAGGTTTGGGATGGTTTAGGATCGAATAGGATCGGTTTAGGAAGGTTTTGAAATGATTTGGGAAATGATCGATTTGATAGGGAAAGTAGAATTGTTAGTAAATAATTGAACAATTTTGCAATATTCAATGATTGATGAAAGACACAATGTTGCTATACAATAAAGATCATATGCATGACATAGAGGAATAATTAGGTCAAAAAAAAACATTTTGATTGTAATGTGAATAATGTTAAAACATGTAGACCAGTAGGCTCATTTTTAGGTGTCTACAATTTCTTTGTCCCATCCATGTCGTTTCTCCATATACTAGGTCACACCACCCTTCATCAGCCTTTTCCAGACTTTTTTCTTTTGTTTCTACTTCATATAGTTCATCAACTCCTCCCTCTTTATACCTCCACCCATTTTAACCAAAGAGTTCTGAACTTTCTGAGAGTGAATGGGAAGAAACACAATACTGTTTTGATTTTTCTATTTCAAAATGCTAGATAAAACCCACAAACCATGCGAGGTCACATTATTCATGATTCTCGCATCCCTTGACTAATAGCTATCATGACTCTTAATCTTAAGTGATCTACTCATCATTAATTTTGATTTTAATTGAGCCTTCAATATTGTTAATCTTATCGTACCTGATAAGACTTAATATCTCCATATTGAGACCTGCTTCCCCTTTCCATGATTGAGTGACGTCAATTTGGGCCCCCACATTAGCAAATCCATCCACCGGCTTATTTCCTTCTCTAAACACATGGGTTATATGACTTTCCTTAAAAAGAAGCATTAAGAATTTAATTTTATCAATTATGTGGCCAATTGTCTCAGAAGCCTCATTCTTACCATTAATACAGTTTATTATGTTTAGTGAATCTCCCTCGAACCAAAAATTTGAATAACCCATATCTTTAGCCATGATAATGACTTGAAGAGCTGATTTTTCTTTAGCAACATTATTTGTTTGAATTCCTAGAGGGGAAGCAATAGCTCCCACACAATTTTTAGCTGAGTCTCTTATTATGCCTCTCACTCTAGCTCTTCCCGGATTCCGTTTAGCTGCTCCATCAAAGTTACCTTTGACCCAACCAGTCAGTGGTGCAGTCCATCTTGTGTTTTCCCTCAAACTTGAATGCTTGTCTTTATGACCCTGATTTTTCCTGTTAAGAATATCATTTAAAATCTGAGTTTTTTTAAGGGGGAGTCTCTAGGGAGAGAACCTTTAAAATTTTCCAGCAAACTTCTGCAAATGCAATTGGCCACAATCTCATGGGATGAGATTTTTTCTCTGAAGACTTTGTTATTTGTCTCCTTCCAAATTCTCCAAGTGAAGTGTGGAAGAAAAAAAATCCAAATATCTTTGGATTCTTTACCATTAAAGGGGCAATGCCATTGTTTTACCATGTCCTGAAAGTTATTAGGTTTCACCCATTCCAAGTTGAAATTATTGAAGACAGAGTCCCACACTTTACAAGTATAAGTATAATGAATCATGAGATGATTACAATTTTCATCTTCAGAGCAACAAAGGATACATCTATTAGGCATACTAAGACCCCTTTTACAGAGATTGTCCACTGTTAGAATTTTGTTCCGAATAAGTAGCCAAAAAAACATGTTAATTTTAGGTATGAGCTTATTGTTCCATACCTGAGAACTGATTGGGTGATCTTCCTGGGAGAAGAGGAGGGCAGAAGCAAAAGAAAAAAAAAAATCATTTGCCTCCGGACCCCAAATCAAAGAGTCTTGTTCATTTTCACTTAAAAACCAAAGATTAAGATGTTTATTGACCAAATTGAGGTTCTCATCAAAAGAGCTAAGGTCAACCCATTCCTCATTGATCCAATAATCAGAAACCTTTTCCCCAATTATATCTTTACAATCCAGAATCGCTAGCATCCATTCTTGCTTCTCATTAAGAGCTTCTGTTGGCAATTTGACTTCCTGAGGATGCATGACTTATTTTGTGTTGTCATCATGGCAACAAAGTCATACTAAGTTTTTGTCTAAGTAAACTTAGAAGACAAAATGACTAAGTATGGAAAACAAGACAGACAAAGTTATACAATGATCAGTAGATCAGCGCACGTGCAAGCGACTCAATTAGAGTGTGCACATTTAGATATATGTTCTATGTTTCATGTAAATACTAAGTCCAAACATGCATGGTACAAAATGACAGTACGAAGAAGTTACAGACAGATCAGTGCACCAGCAGTCCAAAAGATAGAACATGAAAGCCCACTAGTGTTTTGATCAGTGTATATTATTTTGTTATGTAAAGGCCAAGCACCTATGATAGTATGTTTGTAATGATGTAATTAGTAATGTTGTAAACACACCTAAGCCAATTAGTTTGGAAGCATTGTGTATTATGTTTTAGGGCCGACCATAAGTCTTGTTTTGGGTCGCGTCTATTCGAACATGAACATATAAATATGTAATGTAAAGTTATGTTACAAGTGTCAAAGAATATGCATAAGAAAGACATAGAAGAGAAGTATAATGAAGTTAGTATAAGATAAATCTCTTTAAGAGACTAAGAGCATCCACGCATAAACGGAACTAATCAGATAGTAGAGTCATCACAGCAGTTCATTTTTTGATATAGTGTATATCAACTATCAAAAGGTTGTAGCCTTCACCTTATTGGGTGGTGAGCTCAGGCAGTGAGACAAACACCTTTAATAGGGTTTTGTAATAGACTCCTAATAGGTTCTAGACTCCTAACAAGGTCATTGTACTTGGATTGTAAAGACTTCTCCTAACAGAGCAAAGGAACTTTAACAGGTTCATTATACTAGTGCAATATTTGTGGGTACTAATTCCCACCAGGGTTTTCCTCTGATTAGGGTTTCCCCATAAACATATCATGCGTTATGAGTTCTTGTGTTAAGCTTCATTGAATGTATGTTTGATTTATGTTGAAAGTGTTGAAATATAATTAATAGACAAACATTGATTCACCCCCCTCTTAGTGTTTCTAAAAATTGGTATCAGATCTCTGGTCCTCTGAAAGAAAGTTTAACCACTTGAGGAGATCATGGACTCAGCAGAAGCAAAACATTTGAAAAAGAATCTTGAAGCAGCTCTTGAAGATCCTGACAGATCTGAAAAAGAAAATGAAGAACTTAGACTGAAAGTTGATGGCTCACAAATGTTTATCAAGAAATTGAGAAAATATTTGAAAGATTGATCTACAAGTGATTTAGGGAAAATGGTCAAAAATTTTAATGAAGAGAACATGTCTCTAAAAGATAAAATTGAAAATCTCGATGAACAGCTTGTTAGAATAGTCCCAAAGGATAACTGAGAAGGGGGGTGAATCAGTTATCAATAAATTTATTTCTTTAGCTTTAGAATACAACAAAGTAAATTCTTAATTAGATAAAACAGTAGACAACACAATTTGATTACGGGGAAACCAAATGGTAAAAACCCCAGTGGGAATTAGCACCCACAATGAACTATACTTGTTTATAGTAATCCCTGTTAGAAGATATCTCAACCCTGTTAGGAGTTGTACTTTACAATGCAATAAGTATAGTGACCTGGTTAAGGGTTGGACCCTGTTAGGAGTCTTTTATAGATAACCTTGTTAGGGGTGGTGGACTCACTGTCCAAAATCTCACCGCTTGATGGTGAAGGCTACAACCTTCTGTATAATAGATATGCACTATATCTGATGATGAACTATAGAGTATACCTATTTTCTTGATCAGTTCCAATGTATTCCAATCTTTCACTTCTTCTTCACATAGACTCTTGATGAATGAACCAACTCTGATAATCTGCTTTGTACATCTTTCTTATCTTTCTGTATCATTCACACTTAGCGTGTCATATTTGAATTTCTATAAGTATCTTCCTCAAAGTATGAGATCATGGGACCTATAAGACAACTCTTCATAACATCCTTGTCAACTCTATTAAGCATGCAAGCATTATTACAACCGTGCAAGTATAAACCAAACAGACGCGATGCTTCACTAAGTCAGCCTCACCAATTTAACTCTAACTTTACAATCTTCTTGAAACATGTTTGGCGCCTTTGGATTAATATCATCAACTCATAACTAATCATGAATATACACATGCATATATAGAAGATAGGTGCAAATCAAGAAACACGTGATATACGTCGACCCTAAACTGTTACACTTCCAGAACTTTAACTGCCAATAACAGAATTACATAACTTTACTGAAACATCATATCTGGGTCTGCATGTATGAACATAACATAATAAACATGTCAACAACATGTATCTATCCATGCAAGTCTTCATATTATCATTTTGATAAGTACATATAGAATTAACACTATGTATTATATGTTGTCATCAATGACAAATATACAATCAATCAACTGCTCAAAATCAAATCTCCAACAATCTTCCCATTTGACATTGATGGCAACATATGATATCAAAAACATCCTCTGTTCATGGTGTCCTCTTTCTTTTACAATCTTCTCAATATCCTCATCAAATATTTCTCTAAACTACTGCAGTTCCTCTATCTGTGTTTTTGTTCCATGTATATACTCCCCTAGAGTATATGCTCCCCCTTAGTACATACTCCTCCTTACTATATACTCCCCCTTTGACATCAATGGAAAAGGGCACCATAGTCCTTTAGGTATAGGTACTACTCCAGAAGTAGAGTAGTCAACCATTCATTAGTCACTTAATGACTGATGTCTCTGCTGCTTCTTCTAAATAGACTTAGGAGAGGGAATTACTCCCAACTTCTCCCTGAGATACTCAAAAGTATCCTTTGATAGGGGCTTTGTGAAAATATCTGCCAACTGTTCTTTGGTGTTCACATAGTCGAATTTAACTTCTTTGTTTGCAACCTTTTCTCTTAAGAAGTGGTACTTGATCTCTATGTGTTTTGTCTTTGCATGCATCACAGGATTCTTAGACATGTTGATAGTTCTATTATTATCACAATGAATAACAATAGGATAATCAACCTAAATGCCAAAGTCTTTAACCATCTGCTTGATCCAAACCATGGTTGAACAATTTAGTGCTGTTGCAACATATTTAGCTTATATTGTTGACTGAGAAATACAATTATGCTTCTTGCTTATCCAAGAAACCAACCTATCTCCAAGGAATACTGCTCCTCCTGAAGTGCTCTTCCTATCATCAATACAACCTGCCCAATCTGCATCTGTATACACATGAAGCTTTATATTCTCTAATTTAGGATACCATAAACCATAGTCTATAGTTCCCTTTAGATATCTGAATATCCTCTTGATTTCCATTAGGTGACTCTACTTGGGTTCAGCTACAGATCTTCCAACAATGCCAACTACATTAGATATATCAGGTCTAGATTGAGTTAGATAAATGATTTTACCAATAATAGATTTGTACAATATTTTATCAACTGCTGTGGAATCATCATCCTTTGAAAGCTTGCTTCCTGTTATCATGGGAGTGCATACTGGCTTATAGTCCTCCATCGGGAAGGTCTTCAATATTTCCTTCACATATTTTGACTGATTAATGAATATACTTTTA
Organism: Thuja plicata; assembly: GCA_018584345.1. Taxonomy (NCBI): domain Eukaryota; kingdom Viridiplantae; phylum Streptophyta; class Pinopsida; order Cupressales; family Cupressaceae; genus Thuja; species Thuja plicata. Next base: position 1,338,850 of record MU224127.1, read on the forward strand.
TCTGTTTGTTTTACATTCAGTCCCAAGAATTATTTTATAGGACCAATCATACTCATTTCGAATTCATTCTGCATTTCTTTTGCAAATGTTGTACTAAGCTTGTCATTACCTCCAAATATAATGTCATCAAAAAATATGGCAACTAATAGTAATCCATCAGGTGTCTCCCTTGTGAATAGGTTATAATTTGTTGTTCCTTTCTTGAATCCAATCTTGGTAAGATAACCATCAATTCTCTCATACCAAGCTCTTGGGGCCTGTTTAAGACCATAGAGTGCTTTCTTGAATTTGCATACCATGTCTGGTTCATCTGAAAGACTAAATCCTTCAGGTTGTTCAATGTAGACTTCTTAATTCAAATCACCATTCAGAAAAGCTGATTTTACAACCACTTGATAAAATTTAAAGTCTTTGAATGTTGCGTATGCCAAAAAAAATTTAATGGCTTCTAGTCTGCTCATAGGGGAAAATGCATCAGTGTAGTCTATTCCTTCTCTCTATGCATATCCCTTGCATACCAATCTTTCTTTGTTTCTTACTACTGTACCATCTTCTATCATCTTGTTTTTGAATACCCACTTTGTTCCAATTACATTTTTGTCACTGGGTCTAAGGACCAATTCCCATGTATCATTTTTAATTATCTGATCTAATTCTTCTTTCATTGCATTCTTCCAATCAGAATCATTACAAGCATCTTCAACACTTAAAGGTTCAATCTCTGAAAGTAAACATACCTATTCATCCATTGCTAGACCTTTGGCTTTGGATCTGGTCAAAACACTGCTGGTCTGATCTCCAATGATGTCATCTTTAGAGTGGTATCTAGATGTGAATTTTGGAACCTCATGTGTGTCTTCTTCTTCTGTAATCTATGATTCTTCTCTGCTTGATTTAGGGTCATTGCATGAGACATCAATACAATCAAACATTTCTTCAATAATAGTATCCTTGCTGCTAGGTCTGGGTTCATCTTCAATCATAGGTTCATATTCATAGTACCTCTCTTGAACCAAAAATTTTTCATCAATCTTAACATGTGTGATTTCAATTATCTTCTTTAATCTCAAATTGAAACATCTTTATGCTTTTCTTTTTGTAGAATAACCAAGGAAAATACCTTCATCACTTCTGGCATCAAACTTACCAACACCATCATCTCTCTTGATGTAGAACTTACTGCCAAAGATTCTAAAATACTTTACTATAGGTACATTGCCAAACCAAAGTTCATAGGATGTCTTATCTGCACCTGGCCTCAATTGAGTTATGTTGATAGTATATACTATTGTGTTCACTGCATCTCTCCAATAGGTGTGTGCAACTTTTCCTTCAATCATCATAGTGCGCATTGTATCAAGTATGATCCTATTTTCCATTTCTATAATCCCATTTTGCTGAGGGGTTCTAGGTGCACTCAACTGTCTTTTAATACCATGTTCTTCACAGTAATCATAAAAATGATCAGAGGTGAACTCTCCTCCTCTATCATATCTGAGACATTTCAGTTTCAATCCGGATTCATTCTCAACCTTAGCTTTGAATATTTTGAAATTCTCAAAGGCTTCAGACTTCTCCTTTAAGAACGCAACCCACATCATCCTAGAAAAATCATCAACAAACAAAATGAAATACCTTTCTCCGTAATATGATCTTGTTTGAGTAGGACCACATAAGTTTGTGTGTACCAAGTCCAATTTGCTTTTAGCTGAGTTTTTCTTGATTCTAAAAGAACTCCTTACATGCTTACCTATAACACATTCCCTGCATACTGTGTCAACTGGTCTTGCAATACTTGGTAGGTCTCTAACTGCCTTGACATTACTGATCTTTACTATGTTATCAAAATTGATATGACATAGTCTTGTTAGGGATTTTTCTTGTATGAATCACAATGCTTGAAATGTCTATTTGAATCTTGTACCTTTACTTCTGATTCAGAGACAAGAAAAGCCTAATTTCTAAGGACTGGATAAGGTCCTTCCTCATTTTTGAGTTCCACAACTACTCAGGCAGGTTTTACCTTGAAAGATTACTGATATCACAGTATTTGTTATTGTGGACACTGATTTGTCATGTATTCTCTATTGAACCAACTTTATAAAATACCTTGTAAATGATCAAGCATAATCATATACAGGATTTAACCATACAAATCATAATCTTAAATATGAAAATAACCAGTGAGACAAGGATTTCAATCCTTCTTCCTTTTCTTGATAGGAGGGACAACCTAA
>MU224127.1:1355190-1398678 GCA_018584345.1 Thuja plicata
TTGTTAATGAAGGTAGACTAGACACAATTGCTAAGGTCTATGAAAAGTATCAAGAGATTGATAAAACTGAGATACATTCTATGATCATCTCTCACATGATTAAGTTTAAGAAGTTAGTTCTTGAACTCAAAATAGTGATACCAGACAAGCTATGGAACATACTTGAAACAATGAAGAGACATGCAATTGAAGAAGATATGAGAATTAGGGAAGAAACTTTGGATAATCTTCTCCCTATATACTCACATGATGAAAAGGCAATTCTATTAGATCTGGTGAAGCCTCATCTCAGAACTAAGACAAGGAAACTTAATATTATGAACAAGGAATATGAGTTAGTTGGGAAAGAGATAGAAAAAGATTTTGCACAAGTGTTTATGGATAGACACATGTATCCATCAACAACGCCTACAACAAAGGTAACTCCAACTCCTCCCAAATAGGTTATAGAACCAGTGATTCAAAATACACCTATGAAAGGTCCATAGGTGTTAGCGTCCTCAATGTCAATAACTTCTAATACAACAAAAGACTCAGAAGATACTATAGTGGTTGATAATATCAATATATCCATGACAACATCTGATAATTTTGATATTGCTATCAGGATACAACTGTGTAGTTTTTTGAGTCAAACTCATGAATCATGGGTCAATGAGTTTGACTCAAAAAACTACACAGTTGAATCCTGATAGCAATATCACAATTTGACTTTTTGTGGAAAATATCTCCTACTTATCAACATCTGATAATGACATGGACAAAGTTGATAAAGCATTTGTAAGCACTGAAGAGATGTGCACTGATGATACATCTGTACAACAAGATGAAGTTCCCTCCAATGATCCAATAGACTTGAATAAAGAGAAAGATACTCAAGATAATGAGACACTAGTCAAGGAGATACTAGTAAAGAGTGAATGCATAGATACCGGTAAAAATAATATATTCACTCCATCCACTTTACCATCTACTTCATTGTTCTCAAGGTTAACTCTTGACTCAACAAGTCTAGATGCGTGGGGAGAAGGGGAATTGATGAAGATCGACATTCTAGCTATGGAGAAGGCCAAAGAAAAATAGGTTACGAGGAGCCCTCTTTTCTTGGAATCAGTAAACATCTTGAATGATCTAGTACCTGCAGACAAGAAAGTAGCCAAAATTCAATCAGTTGAAGATGTCGACAGCATTCTAACAAGCTTCAAAATATACTTTATAGACCTAGTAGACTTTGCTACTAGAATTGTAGAAGATGAGTATAAAAAGGAGAGATTGAATGAATTGGTAAAGAATTTTAACTTAGATTTAAAATCTTTAAAGATTGGGCAATCTATATTGAAAGAATTGACAGCTAAAGGTAAGAAGGTTATAGCAAACTGCATGGATAGAGTAAAGTTCACCTCTGAACATATCAAAAAGATAGAAGAGGTAGAGATCATGGCGGATAGTATTAGAAAATTAGTTGAGACATCCATGCAAGAAATGAACATCTGTAACAATTTCTATCAAGGTCAGTTGGACAAAATTGAAAATGCTAAGTTGGAGATCAGTAAGATATGAGTCAGACAAACTCAATTGAGAAATGCACTTGCGCCCTCTCTAGCAGTTCTAAATGAGAACATCAAATAGATTGATTCCACCATTGTGACATATGATCAAGGTCCCTGCATGGATTTGATAAAGATGGAGAAGCTGACATATGCCTTATGCGTGCATCTTTAGACAGTTGATACAATGAAGGTATTCTGGCAAAAAGAGATCCAATCTCTTCAGGTTGTGTACCCAGATGTTTACATGGAATAAGTTTCTAGAAGACTTAAAAGTTTTGGACACCTTTGTCATTAATGTCAAAGGGGGATTAATAGAGAATGTGTATATATGGGGAGCAGTAAATGTATATATTAAAAGATTCTATGATAGACAATTTTTTGTGATTAAGTCATTTTGAGAAACTTGGTCACATTCCTTTGTTGCCATAAATGACAAAGGGGGAGATTGTTGGCAAGTTGACTTCCTAAGGATGCATGACTTATTTTGTATTGTCATCATGGCAAAAAATTCAGACTAATTTTCTGTCTAAGTAAACTTAGAACACAAAATGACTAAGTATGGAAAATAGGACAGACAGAGTTATACAGCGATCAACACATCAACGCATGTGCAAGTGACTGAATCAGAGTATGCACATTCTGATATATGTTCTATCTTTCATGTACATACTAAGTCTAGACATGCATGATATGGAATGATAGTATAGATAAGTTACAGACAAATCAGTGCACCAGCAGTCTAGAAGATAGAACATGAAAGTCGACTAGTGTTTTGATCAGCTTATATTATTTTGTTATGTAAAGGCCAAGCGCCTATGATAGTATGTTTGTAATGATGTAATTAGTAATGTTGTAAACACACTTAATCCAATTAGTTTGGAAGCATTGTGTATTATTTTTTAGGGCTGACCATAAGTCTTGTTTTGGGTCGCGTCTATTCGCACATGAACATATAAATATGTAATGTAAAGTTATGTTACAAGTGTCGAAGAATATGCATAAGAAAGACATAGAAGAGAAGTATAATGAAGTCATTATGAGATAAATCTCTTCAAGAGAGTAAGAGAATCCATGCATAAACAAAACTGATCAGACAATAGAGTCATCATAGTAGTTTATTTTTTTGATATAGTGTATATCAACTATTAGAAGGTTGTAGCCTTCACTTTATTGGGCAGTGAGCTCAAGTAGTGAGCCAAACACCTTTAACAGGGTTTTTTAATAGACTCCTAATAGGGTCTAGACTCCTAATAGGATCATTGTACTTGGATTGTAAAGACTGCTCCTAATAGTGCAAAGGAACATTAATAGGTTCATTATACTAGTGCAATATTTGTGGGTACTAATTCCCACCGGGGTTTTTCTCTAATTAAGGTTTCCCCGTAAACATATTATGTGTTATGAGTTATTATGTTAAGCTTCATTGAATTTATGTTTGATTTATATTTAAAGTTCTGAAATATAATTAATAGACAAACACTGGTTCACCCTCCCTCTCAGTGTTTCTAATAGCTTCTTCCTCCAGCCAATTATCATTCCAGAAATTAATCTTCCTACCATTTCTGAGCTTTCATCTTATCCATTTTATAATCAAGTCCCTATCTTTCCTAATGGTGTTCCAAATGAAAGAACCTCTAATATCCAAAGGATTCCTTAACATATCCTCCAAAGAGTTTAGATGGTATTTTCTCTTGATAATAGCGTTCCATTCCTTCTCCTCTTCAAAGATTCTCTAGCACTGTTTTTCCAGCATAGCCTTATTAGTATTTTTAAGACTTCTGATTCCTAGCCCTCCAAAATTCTTAGGTTTACCCACCACCTGCTCGACCACAAGGCTTAACCTCTTCTTCTCTTAAACTCTAGACTAGAGGAATATTTTTTGGATTTTTTCAATCAAGTATGCAAACTTCTGGGGAATTTTGAAAAGACTGAGCGCATAGACTGGAAGGTTTTGAAGAGTTGATTTCAGAAGTTGGAATTTTCCATCTTGAATAAGAGTAGCTCCTTTCCATCCTTCCACCTTGTTGTGAAATTTGTCAAGGATGACATTCCAGAAATAATCATCAGGTTTATGACATAAATGGAGACCCAAGTGGGAAGAGGGGAAATTCCCAATCTTGCAACCCAAAATGGCAGAGATCTTCCTTTGTCTTTCTTCAGGAGTGTTGCTGAAAAATAGGAGTTTTTCTCCCAGTTTATAGATTGACCAAAGGCATTAGTATAGGTATACAAAGCCTTTTTCATATTCCTTGATTCCTTAATAGAGGCTTCCCCCATCATGATAGTGTCATCCACAAATTGTTCATGTGAACATTTATGCAAAGTAGAGGAAGGTTGGAGACCAGAGATCAGACCTGTTATCACCATACTATTGACATATCTCCCAAGAATTTCTACCATTATAGAAAAGAGAATGGGGGAAATTGGATCACCTTGTCTCAGACCTCTAGTGGGATGAAAGAAATTGCAGGATCCCCCATTAACAAGCACAAAATAAGTCACAGTAGAAACCAATTGCATTATAATTCTTATCACATCTTTATCAAAGCCAAAAGACCTAAGGATATTAGAAAGAAAAGACCAGTCCACTCTGTCATAGGCTTTTGACAAATCTAATTTCATCAAGAATCCTTGTCTTTTAGATGCATGGAGAGAATGAATATTCTCATGCACCACAATAATATAATCTAGGATCTGTCTTCCTAGAACAAAACCATTCTATTGAGGAGAAATTATATTAGGAAATAATCTCAACAGTCTAGTGGTAATGACCTTCAAAATGATTTTGTATAAAGAGTTACAAAGACTTATTGGTCTAAAGCCATCAATAGTATCAGCTCTAGGTTTTTTAGGAACGAGAGCTATAAAAGTAGAATTTAGTTCCTTCAAAATAGATTTAGTTCCAAAGAACTCTTTAACCATTGAAAAAACAGTTTTACCATTGATGCTCCAGAATTGCTTGAAGAAAAACATCTCAAACCCATCAAGACCTGGAGATTTCTCTCCTTCAAAAGAAAAAATAGCCTTCTTGATTTCAATATCTGAGGGAATAGCTTTTAAGAGGACATTGGAAGGATGACCCACTTTACAAGGAATCGAAGAAAGTAATTTCCTTCGGTCTTCTAAGTTAAGATTTTGATCTTTAGATAACAAGGTCGTAAAGTACCCCATCATTTCTTCCCTTATTTCCTCTTCTTTAGTAATTTTACCTTTAGTAGCAGACAAGGAATGGATTCTATTTATTGCTTGTGTTTAAGAGTAGTAAGATGTATTGGAATAGTCCCAAGGGATAAATGAGAGGGGGGTGAACCAGTTATCAGCTAGTTTAATTCTTTTCTCCAATTAATTATAGAATAAATTTATGCATTAACACATTCAGATAACACAAGATAGAATACAAAAATTTTGGTTACGGGGAAACCAAATAGGTAAAAACCCCAGTGGGAATTAGCACCCACAAAGGACTGTACTTGAGTATAATAATCCCTGTTAGAAGATCTCATAACCCTATTAGGAGTTGATATTTACAATGCAATAAGTATAGTGACCTGGCTAAGGGTCAGACCATGTTCGGAGTCTTTTACAAATAACCCTGTTAGGGGTGAGGACTCATTGTCCAAAAATCTCACTACTAAAATGATGAAGGCTGCAACCTTTAGTAAAACACATATGCACTATATCTGATAAATGAACTATTTGAGTAGACCTGCTATCTTGATCAGTTCTAGTGTATTGTATGATTTCATTTCTTCTTCACATAGATCTTTTCTTGATGAATGAAATGTATTTACTATCCCAAAACAACAGACATTATGTTCTGTACTTTTTCTGTCTCTTCTCTTATCATTTACTCTTAGCGTTCAAAAAATGAACTAATATAAGTATCTTCCCCAAAAGATGTGATCTTAGTCGGATTTAGAATTCCCTTCAATACTTCTTTAGCTAGACAAATCAAGCACACAACTTGATTAGAACCACGCAACTCAAACTGAATAGATGCGATGATTCACATAGTCAGCTCTACCAAATTGACTCAATCATCCCTCTTCTGTTAGAAAATGTTTAGCACCTTTAGATAATTATCTTTAACTCATAACTAAACATGAATACAAACACGCATATCCCAAAGATAGGCACAACTCAAAAAATAATGTAATTATGTTTTCTCTTAACGGATAATCTCTAGAAAATGTAACTGCCACAACAGATTAACATAACTCAACTGAAACTTCATATCTAAATCTACATGAATGTACATGGTATAGTAACTATGTATGAAACATAAAAACAAACACACAAGGTTATCATATCTCTATACTGAAAACTAAATATAGTTCACTGCTATATACTATATGTTGTCATCAATGACAAACATATAGTCAATTATTTGCACAGAAGAAAATCTCCAACAATCTCCCCCTTTGATATTGATGGCAACATATGATATGAAAAACACCATCAACCCAAAGTATCCTCCTTTTTACAATCTTCTCAATATCCTCATCAAGGGTTCCTCTTTACTGTTGTTGCTCTTCTGACTGTGTTTTTATTTTCATGACTATATAGTCCCCCAGAGTATATGCTCCCCCTTACTAATACTCCCCCTTTAACATTAATGGAAAGGGTGCCAAACATCATGAAGCACAGGTACTACTCCAAAAGTAGAGTAATGAACCATTCATCAGTCACCAAGGACTGATGTTGTTTACTGCAAATTCTAATCAGACTCAGGGAAGGGAATTACTCCTTGCTTCTCCCTAAGATACTCAAAAGTATCTTTTGATAAAGGCTTTGTAAAAATATCTACTAATTGTTCTTTAGTGCTCACATAATCCAACTTTACTTCTCTGTCTGCAACATTTTATCTTAGAAAGTGGTATTTGATTTCAATGTGTTTTGTCTTTGCGTGCATCGCAGGGTTCTTTGACATACTAATAGAGCTAGTGTTATCACAGTGAGTAACAATAGGATAATCAATCTGAATACCAAAGTCTTTAATCATCTATTTGATCCAAACCATTGTTGAAGAATTCAGTGCTGCTGCAACATACTCAGCTTTTGCTGTCGACTGAGAGATACAGTTTTTCTTCTTGCTTGTCCAAGTAACCAACCTGTCTCCAAGAAATAGTGCTCCTCCTAAGGTACTCTTCCTTTCATCAACACAACCTTCCTAATCTGCATCTGTATACACATGAAGTTGTATATTTTCTGAGTTAGGATACCATAAACCATATTCTATAGTCCCCTTTAAGTATCTGAATATTCTTTTTATTGCCATTAGGTGATTTTGTTTAGGTTTAGCTGCAAATCTTCCAACAATGCCAACTGCATTGGAAATATCTGGTCTAGATTGAGTAAGATATATGATTTTTCCAATCATAGACTTATATAGTGTCTTGTCAACTACTGTGGAATCATCATCTTTAGAAATCTTGCTTCTTGTTATCATGAGGGTGCTTATTGGTTTGAAATCTTCCAATTTGAAAGTCTTCAATATTTCCTTCACATACTTAGACTGATTTATAAATATGCCTTTGTCTATTTGTTTTACATTCAATCCCAAAAAATATTTGATAGGTCCAATCATTCTCATTTCAAACTTACTTTGCATCTCTTTGGCAAATTCTTCACTAAGCCTATCATTACCTCCAAAGATAATGCCATAAAAAAAAATAGCAACAAGTAGTAATCCTTCATTTGTCTCTCTTATGAATAAGTTACAATCTTCCACTCCTTTTCTAAATCCTATCTTTGTTAAGTAACCATCAAGTCTCTCATACCATGCTTGTGGGGTCTGTTTAAGTCCATAAAGTGCTTTCTTTAGTCTGCATACCATGTCTGGTTTGTCTGATAGATTAAATCCTACAGGCTGTTCTATGTAAACTTCCTCCTTCAAGCCACCATTTAGAAAAGCTGACTTGACATCCATTTGATATAATTTAAAGTTCTTGAATGATGCATAGGCCAAAAACAACTTGATAGCTTCCAGTCTGCTCACAGGGGAAAATGTATCAGTGTAGTCTATTCCTTCTCTTTGCGCATATCCTTTACATACCAGTCTTTCTTTGTTTCTTACCATTGTACCTCCTTCAATCATCTTATTTCTAAATATCCACTTTGTTCCAATCACATTCTTGTCATAGGGTCTAGGGACCAGTTCCCATGTATCATTCTTGATTATCTAATCCAATTATTCTTGCATAGCACTTTTCCAATCTGAATCATTGCATGCATCTTCAACACTTAAGGGTTCAATCTGAGAAAGTAAGCATACCTCTTCATCAATAGTTGAACCTTTTTCTCTAGATCTTGTCAAGACTTTAGCGCTTTGATCTCTAATGATTTCTTCCTTAGAGTGGTATTTGGATGTGTATTTTGAGTTTTTAGGAGTGACACTCTCGTCTCTAATATGTGATTCTTCTTGACTTGGTTCAAGATTGTTGCATGAAACATCAATACAATCAAACATTTCTTCAATAAATGTGTCCTTACTGATAGCTCTGGGTTCATCTTCAATCATGGGAGCACATTCCTAGTATCTTTCTTGAATCATAAACTTATCATCATTCTTTACATGATTACTTTCAATGATCTTATTCAATCTTAGATTAAAACATCTTTAGGATTTTCTGTTAGTAGAGTAACCAAGAAAAATACCTTCATCACTTCTAGCATCAAACTTTCCAATACTGTCATCTCTCTTGATATAGCACTTGCTTCCAAAGATTCTAAAGTATTTTACAGTAGGTACATTACCAAACCAAAGTTCATAAGGTGTCTGGTCTATGCCTGGCCTTAACTAGATTCTATTGATAGTATAGACTGATGTATTGACCGCATCTCTCCAATAGGTATGGGCAACCTTTCCTTCAATCATGATAGTGCACGCTATGTCAAGTATTATCCTATTCCTTCTTTCTGCAATCCCATTCTGCTAAGGGGTTCTAGGTGCACTTAATTGTCTTTTGATTCCATGTTCTTCACAGTAGTCATAAAACTGGTCAGAGGTGAATTCTCCTCCTCTATCTAATCTTAGACATGTTATCTTTAATCTAGATTCATTTTCAACCTTAGCTTTGAATACTTTGAACTTCTCAAAAGCTTCATATTTGTCTTTTAAGAACACAACCCACATCATCCTTGATAAATCATCAACAAACAAAATGAAATACCTATCTCCATAGTACGATCTTGTTTGAGTTGGTCCACATAGGTCTGTATGTATCAGATCTAATTTTTTCCCTACAGAGTTCTGTTTACTATTGAATGAGGTCCTCACATGCTTCCCCATCACACATTCCCTGCACATAGTATCAAATAGTCTTGCAATACTTGGAAGGTCTCTTATTGCCTTTACATTACTTATCTTTAATATGTTTTCAAAATTGATATGACAAAGTCTCTTATGCCATAGCCAACTGTCATCCACTTTTGCAACAAAGCAACTTACTTCAGAGTTGAGCTGAAAGATATTACCTTTGGTCTTTGAGCTTGATGCAATCATGTCTCCTTCTTTGTTGTTGATAATACTTCTGTTGTTCTTGAATTCCAATTGATATCCTTTATCTAAGAGTTGTCCAACACTTAGTAGGTTATGATGCAAACCATCAACATAAAGAACATCATCTATCTTGTTATTTCCATCTAAGGTGATAGATCCTCTTCCTATGATAGGTTTGGGAGTGTTATCTCCAAATCTAACCATGCCACCTTTGTACTTATCTAGATGTACAAATCTGTCTTTGTCACCTGTCATGTGATGTGAACACCCGTTGTCTATGATCCAGTCTGTTCTGATGTCTACTTTGGAAACTAATGCTAATTCTTGTGCTTCTTTTTCATCTTCAATGTCCATCTCCTCAAGCATTTTATCAATGTCTTTAATGGAAAAAAATCCTATTTCATCTTCTCTTGAATCATCATCAGTTACACCATCTTTAGCATGATAGCATTCCTTAGTGTATTTGGGCTTGTAATCTGATCTGAACTTCTTGACTCTTGTACGACACTTGGATGCAAAGTGGCCAACTTTGTTGCATGAAAAAAATTTGGATGGTAGTTGTCCTTCATATTTCCCTTTACCTTTTCTTTCCTTCTTAGCAATCATAGCAATGATTTCTTCTAGTTCAGTATCAACTTCTTCCTTCTCATTATTATTAGTGCTACTTAAATATTTCTTACCATGGATTGAGGATTTGAATCTTATTTCCATTTTAGGTTATGTCTTCAATCTTGATATTTCAAATGCAGATATTTTGCTGATCAGGGTTTCTCTTTTGAATTCCTTTGAGAATTGCATGATTTCATCCAAAATATTAATCCTACTTTCATAATCTTCTGTCAATGTGGTCATCATTTTGTCCATTATATCATCCTCTAAAATTTCTCCACCATTGTTCCTGATACCTGATACTGCTTCATTAATCCTTTGATTGTAAGCTCTGATGTTCTCTTCAGGTAGCATCTCTAAATTATTGTATCTTTTCTTCCATGTCTTTCTACGTGCATTCTTTTCTTGGATGTCTCCTTCAAACATATATTCTAAGTATTTCCAGATTGAATATGCTTTTTTCACCTTCTTGATCTCAGAAAATTCACTGTCAGATAGGGCACTGATTAGGGCCTCCTTGGAAATTGCATTTTGAGTGAATACTTATTTTTGTTTATTTGTAGAGTCTTCTTCTGCAAGGTCTTTCAGGGTGGGAACATCAATTTCATGAGTAGAAATCTCATAGATCTCAAAACCAAAGCACTGAAGATGTGTTATCATTTTGTTCTTCCAGTCAAGATAGTTCTCTCCATCAAACTTAGGAATCTCTTTCCTGAAGCACGCCATTTGATATACCTTAAGCTGTTAGAATTTCTCTCCAAGGCACTTGTCTTTGATACCAATTGTTGGACTAGTCCCAAGGGATAACTGAGAGGGGGGGTGAATCAGTTATCAGCTAGTTTAATTCTTTTCTCCAATTAATTACAGAATAAATTTAAGCATTAACACATTCAGATAACAAAAGATAGAACACAACAATTTTGGTTACGGGGAAACTAAATAGGTAAAAACCCTGGTGGGAATTAGCACCCATAAAGAATTGTACTTGAGTATAATAATCCATGTTAGAATATCTTACAACCCTATTAGGAGTTGATCTTTACAATGCAATAAGTACACTGACTTGGTTAAGGGTCGAACCCTGTTAGGAGTCTTTTACAAATAACCCTGTTAGGGGAGAGGACACACTGTCCAAAAAGCTCACTGCTAAAATGATGAAGGTTGCAACCTTCAGTAAAACATATATGCACTATATCTGATAAATGAATTGTTTGAGTATACTTACTGTCTTGATCAGTTCCAGTGTATTGTATGCTTTCACTTCTTCACATAGATCTTTTCTTGATGAATGAAATGTCTTTACTATCCCAAAACAATGGACATTCAATTATGTACTTTTTTTGTCTCTTCTCTTATCATTTACTCTTAGCGTTCATCAAATGAAATACTATAAGTATCTTCCCAAAAAGATGTGATCTTAGTCGGCTTTAGGAGTCCCTTCAATAGTTCTTTAGTCGGCCAAATCAAGCATGCAACCTGATTAGAACCACACAACTCAAACTGAATAGACATGATGCTTCACATAGTCAGCTCTACCAAATTGACTCAATCATCCTGCTTCTGTTAGAACACATTTAACACCTTTAGATAATTATCTTTAACTCATAACTAAACATGAATACAAACACACATATCCCAAAGATAGGCACAACTCAAAAACCAATGTAATTACGTCAGCTCTTAACAGATAATCTCCAGAAACTGTAACTGCCACAACAGATTAACATAACTTAACTGAAACTGCATATCTGACTCTGCGTGAATTTACGTGGTATAGTAACTATGTCTGAAACATAAAAAAAACACACACAACTATCATATGTCTATACTAAAAACTGAATACAGTTCACTGCTGTATACTATATATTGTCATCAATGACAAACATAAAGTCAATTATTTGCACAGAAGCAAAACTCCAACAAGATGGAAAAATATGGTATTCTTATCTCCTGCTTTCAACCATAGAGATCTGGATCTTTTCCTCCAGAAAGTCTCCTCTTTAGCAATGATATTGTGAAGATCCGCAAGGACAAAATTCTCTTGGGTTTTCAGTTTTTCAGTTAGACCATTTTTTTGAATTTCCTCCTGGATTTCTTTTAGGCCCATTTGGGTTTTATTTTTGGATTGGAAAATGTCCCCATAGACATTCTTGCTCCAGTATTTAGCATTAGATTTCACATTAGCCAATTTCTTAACCACTTCGAACATTGCATTTCCTTCCACCTTAATATTCCACCAATCACTTATTTTATATTCCAGATCAGGGTGGTCTAGGCACATCTTCTCAAATCTAAAGGGTGCATTTCTTTTTCCTGTGAAGGGAATAACATTAAAGGAAATAGGAAAATGGTCCGAGCCAATTATGGTAAGAGAAGAAAGGGCACAGAAGAACTTGGTATACTAGTCTAGATTGATCAGCACCCTATCAAGCTTAAATTGAATAAGATCAGGTCCCACCCTATGATTAGACCAAGTGTAATTAATCCCTTCCAGATCAACATCCAACAGCCCTTCATTAATAATGAAATCCATCAAATCTACCCTACTTTCCACTTGAGATAAATTTCCTCCCATTTTATCTTCCTGCTTTAAGGGAGTATTAAAATCTCCCATTATAAGAAAGTTGTTCTCCGAACTGGTTTCCATCAGATCATGCAACTTATTCCAAAGCTTAAGTCTTCCAGATTTAGTATTGGGGGCATAAAAATTTATAAGGGTCTAAGAGAAATTATCCTTTAAACTCCAGATTGTGGCTGCTAATTTTTTTTTTCTTCTTTTAGGAGCTGATATTCAAAGAAAGATTGATTCTAGAAGATAGCCAATCCCCTAGAAGCCCCTTCAGAACTAGTACCAAAACAATTCCCATTTTTTAACAATTTCAAATTCTCAGTTTTCTCTTTGATCATCTTAGTTTCTTGAATCAACAGGATATCTAGTTTAGAATCTCTAACTAAATTCCTAACTACATCTTGCTTATGAGGACCATTGAGTCCTCAAATGTTCCAGGAAATAATCTTCATTTAAGGATTGGAGAGAAAACTTGATGGATGGTGAGTTGTTTTCCATCAGAAATATTCTCTTTAGCTTCCTCTTCCCTTTGAGTTTTCTCTGATTTTCTTCCTTTTTCTAGTTTTGGAGTTCCTGTATCTTCTTTTTGCTGACCTCTTATCAAGACTCCTAGTTTTTGACCTCCATTCTTTTTTATCAACTTGGAATTAGGGTTCCCCATTGAGGAGCTCTCAGTTTTCTTTCCTGAGTTAGAGCTCATCTCATAAGTAGAGGATTTTCCTTCAGGGGATTTTGAGCCTTTCTTACCTGATCCCTTCTTTGAGTCTCCCATAGTTGACCAAGAGTTTTCCTTGTCCTCTGGATCTATATCTTTCTTCTATTTCTATTTATCATTCTGATTTGGATCAGCTGGGGAGTCCTTTTTTCTTCCCCTAGTTGTATCTTTCTCCTTCTCCAATTTTTCCTCTGACCTTTGTGTTTTTTTATTTTCTATTTCTACCACAAGCTCATCTTCTTCAGAGTCCCTTTCTTTTTCTTCTCCTTTGGAAGGAGTCAAATTTTCTTCTATCCTTGATTCATTCTATTTTTTTTCTCCTGTGAAAGGTTCCCATTTTTCTTCTGCAGATGAGTTTTGGCTTGTGGACACATTCATCCTTTCTTTAGGAACTTTCTTTACTGATTCTTGTACTTGAGTTTTTTGTGCTTCCCCTTTTTGCTCCTTTTGATTATTCTCATTTACTTTTTCATACATTCTTTTATCCATCTGATCCCTATTTCCATCCAAAGTTTTTGGGATGACATTAGTTTCCTCTATTTTTCTTTTCCATTCCATTCTTTGTCCTTTATTTTGATCATGGTCCTTCTTCTTTTCCTTTTGAGGCTTCTGGGGGCAGGGGCAATGTTTAGCCTAGTGACCAGATTTATTACATAAGAAGCATGTGAAAGGCATAGACCCATATTCGACCTCTTGGATCCATGACCCCAGTTTCAATTTCAAGGTTATCATTTGAGGAAGATCTACATTCTAATGAATGTTAACACAAATCCTTGCATACACTTGTCTTGTTCTAGCTTCTATCATAGGATCAATAGATAGAAGCTCCCCGAAGGTACTTGCTATAGTGATCATAATGTTCTCATGCCAATATTCCAAAGGCACCCCAGGTAGACGAACCCAGATTGGTGCTTCTGTAAAAAAACTATCATTATAGTCGAGGCTGGTCATCCATTTTTGCAGAGATACAGATGATTTTCCCAACATCCAGGGACCCCCACACAAAACTTTAGAAAGATCTTCCCCATTTGAAAATTTAAAGGAGAAAAAACCTTTAGGCATAGCTGCTACATCAACTTGACCTTTTAGCCTCCATTTATTGTCCACAAAGGATCAGACTAAATCTATATCCGGTCTTAGGCCAAAAATTTGTTAACCAAAGTAGAAGCCATTATTGAAACCATATGGTCCACTAATAGATCAGGTATATCAATACAAAACTCTCCTTTCAGTGGGTTTGTTAAAATATTAACTTTGGGGACTAAAGATTGTCCCAAGGGTTTTATACCAAAGAGACCCACCCATTTTCCTTTCCCTTGATTAGTGGAAAAACCATATGACTTACCTTCAAATGATTCTCCCCCAACATTTGAATCTTTTGATTTTTTCACCTCTAGTCCCATTTCTGACCCATTATCCTTGCTGGATAGTACCAAAGTAGATCCTCTAGCTTTTTCCACAGCTCTAACAGTAGAATCAACCCCTTCTTTCATAGATCCCATAGTAGATCCATCAGCTCCTAGCTTTCCTCCAGTTTCAAAATTCAAAATTCTTTCTCCCACCCTTTCCTCTCCTCCTCCTCCCTCCCACTCCTGCTCCATCCAATATTTTGTCAAAAAAAGAGAGCAAAACTTGAAGGGAAACTTAGGAACTCTCCTTACATGTTGGTATAGAGAAATGTGTCTAAATTTTGTGTTACATGAGGAATTGTGTGTGAGATAATTTGGTTACATCACATTCTAACTGATATGGAATATTATGAAGATCAAAAACCAATTATCTATTGTGACAATCACGGAGTCTTAAAGTTTATCAAGAATATTGTTTTTTATGAGGGAATGAAGCACATTTAGGTCAACTGGAATTACATTAAAGAGAATGTCATGAACCACTACATTTGGCTCTAGTATTTCCCCACCAACTATCAGATTGAAGATATACTCACCAAGCCTCTCAAGGTAAGGTGAAATTTGAGTTTTTTTAGGGTGTATTTGTAAGATTAATGTAATAAGGGGGAATGTTAGTGTAATTATTATTATATTCACCATTGTTCTATTTGTTTTTATGTTTCACCAATAGTATGTTGCTTTGCCTCTGCCTACTACTATTTCATAATGTTCCAGCCCTAGATTATCCCATTCAGTATTGCAGTTTATGTCATCGAGTTTAGATCCTCTTCTTTGTCTTTCAAGCTTGAAGTATTAATTAATGAGTTGGTGCTCAATTATGGGCATACGAGATTAGGATCTCTAGTAAGTTGATTCCTACAAACACAATACAAGATTGATCTCTCTAATAGGTTGGTGCAAGTACTCAATGATTGTATTTAATTCATTATTTTTGTGAGGCAATATTTGGGCAGTAGATTCAAGTAGATATTATCACCACGGTTCTTACCATCTTGGGTTTCCACATATATCTAGTCTTCATATGTGTGAATGTGTGTTTTCATATTTTTTTAATTACTACATCATTATTCATTTTTTTTGAGCTACTATGATGTTTTAAGGCTCATTCTTGGAGAAGTTATTAATGGAAATTAATGTTTATTAAGTTGGAATTTGGATATACTAATTCACCTCCCTCCTCTCAATGTATTGCATACCTTCATAATGTACATGAAATATATAAATATGTAAGTCTATTTAAAATATTTTGTGAATAAAATGAAATACAATACCAAAAGGGGAAAGAAACATCCCAAAAAGTAATATGAGATCAATATATACATCTAGTATATAGTATTTCTAAAAAATGGATTCCAAAAAACTAATACAAGCGCATACTACTATTCCATAAAAGATAAACCCAACACAATTTATTTCCCACAATTGAAACCTGAGAGGAAAGTGATTGTAATTTACATATCTATGAAATTTTCAACAACATTACAACAAATATATTTAATACTTTAGAATCATGAAACAAGAAGAATGAGATAGAAGAGAAAAATACAAATATATATGTAGAAATACCTTTTGGGTGAAAAACCCCACACTCCAAATCATCGAGCCTATGTATTATTTAGAAACAATTTAAAATATATTTTTCAGGATCTAAGCCTTTACATGAATATTTATATCTTGTTCTATCTTGGAGAAAATTTGGCAGCATAACCCTATAAATAAACTCCTCTCCTCTCATAAATAAGCTAAGGTATCAACATATATATGGAGTTCAACACAAAGAGGTAGGCGTCATGGTTTCCAAAACCATCTTCAATACATAAGAGGTAAGTTGTATCATAAAAAACATATTTATAATCCCATGACATGTTGCCCATAATATCTTCCAAGGCAATAACATTTATCTCATCCATAATGTCCATCTTTATAAACAAATAGAAATGACTATGAACAAGAATAGGTGACTTCCTTACCTCTCACCACTTTTCAAAAGTGAACACCATAAATGCCAATTGCTTAAATATAAATCCAATACATAATAGTATTGTAAACTTAGGAATTTAATAACTTGGGATAAATCAATTATACAACAATTAATTAAATAATTAAACATGTTAGGACTCTAATCTTGAGACACCTTAACCCCAACATTCTCCCACTTGTCAAATACATATTAAGAGTCTACAAGATCAACTTCATGGGAGCCAAAATGATGAAACCACATCGTCATAGTCATCCATGAAACCATAAAAATCTCAAACATTCTCTCATGCTCCATCAAGAAACTAATCTAAATAACACAAGAATAAGATACAAGTGATAACAAAGGCTATAAGATAGTGCCACCACTTGACTATTCTCATGGTCTATAAAAAGAAAAAAACAACATTAATTTCAAAGCCTGTAATCAGAGTTCACAAGTACAATGTAATCCTCCAGAAAACAAGACAAAACATCATCTAGAACAATAACCAAAGTTACTTCTCCCATATAATTGATATTCATTTAGAGACTAAAAATAGAACCCAAAGCACATGCTAAACCATCAAATCGCATATACCTCAAAGTTATCCACAATTCAGTCAACTCATGCCACCAACATAACAAGCACATGAACTACAAGCATATGTTCCATGTGCAAATGAGTCAATGAAGACCAAACACATCCAAGAACTCCCACTATATGGGTAATTCCATATCTAAAAAGGGAAATTACATACTAAGTATACCAATCAAAATGCATAGAAAGTGTAACCATGTACTACCAAGGACCAACAAAAAAATATGAAAAACCTATAAATAAAATTGTTGTAACAAACAACTCTCTAACAAGTCTCAACAACTTTGCAAGTTCTCCACATCTAATAGAAGAAAGAGATACATGAACATTTAAGTCATTTCCAAAGTGGAAACACATGGCCACAAGCTAGTGATGACTACAGCTCTACACAAGACCTCACATCTAATGTCAAGTGAATCTAAACCTCCATAAAAATCATTAAGACCAAAGAGAGAAACCACAAACCATAAACATGTAGCATGTCCTTGTACATATGTGCTTCTAAATGCTAGCTGTGTCAAGTATGATCTCCTTCAAAATCCCAAGAAAAAATTCTTAAAAACATCCAAACCCATTCAACCCAAGGCATCAAAAATAATAATATACCATGTATCTATATGGATGAAAAGCCTCTCTTGAAGGATATCAAACTACTCCATTTCTCATTTCAATAAATAAGACTATCATTTATGATCATCATAAAATAAAACATGTACCAAGGAGATAACCATCATGTTCATGTCTCACATTGAATCCTCCAAAACCATTTCACCATAGCTCAATATCCATGAATATGAAACAAAAAAGTAAAGTACCTCAGAGAATCAATGGGAAATACCTCTCAAGTGATAAACCACCAAGTAGACCAAGAGTGGGAAATGAGAATTCTCCTCCAAGGTATCCAAGTCAACATGAATCATCTAAGAAAAATCTCCTCATAGGTCTCTGTTAAAATCTTGTCCGACCAAGGTGTAGGCTTCTCATACTTCCAATTGAAATATCATATAGAGTAACCATATAAGCACATGTCTCTCAGCTCAAAAGAACTACAACCTCACCTAAGTCTCCATGTATCCATGAGCACCACCAATGATCAATACATGCTAAATTTAAAAATCATATTTTCACTCTCAAGAAGCTTTAATGAATATGACCAATACACCCAATACAAAGATAACTCACCAGAAAATTGTCAAAGCTCCAATGACTTAGTCAAGAACCAATCATGACATCATGATCTAACAATCACTTCCTAGGAGATCACATGCTATAAGTCAACATACCATAGTCTTAAGGAAAATGTATCATGCAAAAACTCTAATACACAATCAAGAGTATACCATAACATAATACCAACATACTCCAAACCATCACTACATGTCAAGCACCACCAATACCTCAACAAAAAAATATAAGAGTCCTACATGGCCTTGATATGTTACTATTATACACCAAATTTGCACCCTATTAAACTCGCAAGTCTAATGATCTGGTATAACATGGGAATCAATTCCAGGTTGTGGGACCTTTGCTAACTAAAGTGAGACCTCTAGGTTCTATGTTGGTTCCTCTTGGATAATCACCTATTTTGCTCTTGAAACTGAAAAGTAAACTTGGGAGGAAAAGGGATAGAAGGATAACTAAAGGGAAATACTGAAAAGAAAACTTAACCTACTAGGTGATACACCAAAAATACATGAATCATAATATAATGTCCATGAACTACCATGAAATTCCTAAATTAGGATAAGTACAACTTCCTAGATAGGCTTGCAAAAAATGTTTCATAGAGAGGTCTGAGATGAAACTATTGGAGGAAAGAAAATATTTGACATAAATAGATTCAAGGAAGTAGACACAAACTATAAACTATAAACAAACATCCACTCTAGGAAATAGGCATAGGAATGAGACAAAGATAAAAAGGGATGAACAAAATCTACAAGATTAGCCTTATCAAATCATCCACAATAGTACAAAAAGATGCAGAAAAGAAAGAAAAACTGGGAATAACTCACTACTTCTTCAATACTCAGCTAGTATATTGTGCTTCAGAAAGAATCCCAAAACACATGAGAACCTAAGGGTAGGAAAAATACCATAGAAAGTCCTACATAAGCCTTGGAAGACTGAGAATTACAGACACATGAAAAGTTTGAGGAAAGAGAAAATGTCACAGAAAACTCTTACATAATCTGAACCTCTTTACAAAAGATAAAAAAACTACTTATATACAACCTCCCCTAGCACACAGGCTCGAGAGTCAATCCATCTGATCAGATTGGAAAAGTTAGGGTTATAATAAATATTCTTTAAAAAATTTAGAGTCTTGTCCATCATTAATGCAGTTGGAGAAATATCTCAGAAGATCAGATATAGTCTTTAAAAAACTCCCATAACCATTAATTTGATCAGAATAAGTGGTAGACTCATCTACCCTGTCTGAGAATTGAAAGACCACGCCACCACCATGAAACCCTAAGATAAGATTTGAATATTTGAATTTAAACAGTAACGATCATAGGTGGCACTGAGGTCTGTATCAACGGATCAGAATAAGACTCATTTTCCTGTTTAAAATGTAGTCATAGATATTTTATTTATATTTATCTTGTCTTTAAGCTTGGACCTGATTTAGACACATGGTGTCTTGTCACATTGCCTTGAATGTTATCAATCTTCATCTTGGCCATTAATTCATAGCGCCCACCATTAGATCTATTAGAACTTTCTCTATCTTTATCTTACCTTTTGCGCTGACTTCAACTTTGACTTGGACACGCGTCAAAACGGTGCATTTCCTTAGTGGTTAAACAACTTCATCTTGGTCTCTAAGCCTTTACACCTGCAATTAGATCTTTCTTAACTTATGATTCCTTTATTTCTCTATAAACCAAGACCCATGATGTCATCAGTGCCATATGTCACCATGGCGCAATGCCTTAAACACTAGATCTTGATCACTTTTACTTTAAGGCTTTACGCCATCCACATGATCAAACTAAACTTGATCGGTCTTTACTTCCTTCTGACTTTAGCCTGTAACTCATCTTTAACCAGCTTTTAACCCTAGGTACCTAAAATCCTTGTATCTCCAAGTTGCTAGATCGTATTCTTAACCTTGGGTTTATTCCAAGATTAAGCGCTAGGCGCAAGATTAAAATATGATCGATGATCTATGCTAAGTCTCCGAATCTAAGTTGACTTTACCATTTCATTGTGAGATCTAGCACCATTCATACATCTTAGATGAGATTGGCGATCCTTGCTAAGTATCTAAATGCTTTTCTTAACCTCAGGTCTATCCAGAGATCTAGTAATAAAGGAAAAGTGGAAACCCTCTCTTAACCTTGGTTAGATTATGAGATTCAGAGATAAAGCTATCTCTAAATCTCCAAATAAAATCTTTGACTCTGATTTTATCATGAGATCTAGCGCCAACCATAAGATCTGATTTACATTGACAATCAACACTGAATCTCCATATCATAAGAGTATACTCTTTTCCTTTACGAGACTAGGAGATAAAGGCCACGCCAAGTTGCTGAATGAATAAGAATATTCCCTCCTAGTTGTGAGATTAAGAGATAGGCATAAGAGGTTAAAGCGCACATGGAAAACAAGAACTTAAGTTACATGAAAAGTAACAGAGAATTAGAAAGGGCCACCAAAGAGCTATGGTTTTAAGGGACTTTAGGGTTTTCAAGACATGAATAAGGGCTAACAAGACCTAGAAACATGTGGAGAACAAGATAAAGATCAGGAACCATGACATAAACCTTACAAGCTGGGCTCTACCCTTGTGGGAGCCTCATTTACTCCACTTGTAGCCAAAATTGGATAGGAACCATGACATAAAGCTTACATGCAAGGCGAAAGAACATTTTTACAAAAATAGTATCTAAGGATCACTCCAAACCATATGCATCACTAAACGAGATCATCCATCGCTACATGAGGAATACATAGTCATTGCTAAAGCTCGTACTAAACCATGATCCTAAGATCTTCAAGTAACATGATACACCATCTCCCAAAACTAAAAAAATTGCATATCCAGACATGTAAAAGTGTACTTATAATCACACCAAGTTGAACAAAGATCTCCAAACCAAGGAAATATGTACAAGAGTCCATAATCAACTATCTAGTTACTCACTCATCATCCATCTTCTTATCTCAAAATAAACCACACCAATGTACAAGTGAACACATACAAAGGAAAAAAAACAAGTTTGCATCAACACTAAATAAAACCTATTGGATATAAATAGACTACATTCAAGTTATTCCATTGTAAATAGATAAGTGATTAAACTACATGACTACATAAATTATAGATCCAATCATTGAAATATGCAAACTCATTACATAGGTAAAATCTAAATTTGGGGTCTCAAAGAAAAAAAATAATGTAGACAACATGAATCAAACACTGAATCAAGTGTAGATCTGATTTGTTAATTATGTCCATATCAAGCACCATAGTCTAAGAATTCATCAAACATCACCACATAAATACTAAGTGTCTAATCACATACCAACATCTCTATGTAGAGAAAGCATCACACCTCTCACCATGTAAAAAACATACATGTATAGTTATAACTATTTAATCCAAAGTGACCCCAAAGAAACTAGGGTCTAGAAAATAGCTCTTCAACAGATCCACAAAAGAACTATTTTTTCTTAACTATGTAGAAACTAAAATATCATTGTGTTTAAGATCATGTTGAAAGGGGGAGTTTGTTGCAGAATAGTTGTTGCAGTGATTTGTATGGTTTTTGTTGTTTTTGTAGAGATGATGTTGTTGTTTGTTGTTTCTATAAGGTTTTGATTGATGGCAACATACTATTTTGGTGGTTGGTTTATACATTACAAATGTGTTTTTGTGGATCTGTTGGTCCAAAGGTTGGTGCTCCAGAAAATGTGTTCTACTGAGATTTTCCATGATGTTTGTGTTTGACAATGGTTTGGAACTCTCTTTTGTTCTGGATATAGTACTGTTAGTTTGGGTTTGTATCTCATAGTGCTTTAATTTACAATATTTTGTGTTTGGGTCATGTTGATGAAGTCTATAGGCATGGTTTATAATGGTATTATTTCTTTTTGGGCTCCAACATTTGAGACATATGGATAACGTGTGGTTTGGTGGAGGAAGTGTGTGTGGTGTGGTACACTTTTCATTCCTCCCCATTGCGGGAATGTTTAGTCTAGACCTATTTCAAATTATGTTGTCTTGGTCAACTTCATGATTTCATATTTTAAAGATCAATATAAATAAGAGGATAATTGTGATGGATTGGTAAGGAATTTTTTGGAAAGAAGATCTATCAGATACTGTGCAAATTTTTGCAAAAGAGTGAATTTGTGTTGTGAGAAGAGCGAGAATGTTTTTGTTGTTAGACACCAAAGGAAATGATCCAAAGGTTTCTTCCAGTAGTTGTACTTTAATGGTGGATTTCCTTTTTCTCTATTCTTTCTTAGGGTAGTGAGCTCACCCACAGTGAGCATTAGCGAGCCACCTTTTATAAAAATCACCATAATCAATGTCACCTTAACTAGTGTTTTTTATTCATGAGAATTATATTCTTCATGGTTTTTCCTATCCTGGGGTTTCCACATAAAAAATGTGGTGTTCTTTGTGTATGGTTCATATGTATTCTCTTTCATGTTTATATTTGTTTTCATTAAATGGAAAAAGTATTAATCTGCTGATTCCATAATTGATAAAAAAAATTATTGGACAACCGATTCAGCCCCCTCTCATTTGTTCACGACATTCAATAGAACACCCATGCACATTCATACCCACTTCAAATTTGGAAGACTCAAAAATCTGAAAACACTAACAAAAATTTAAACCATAACAAGGTAATTATCATAGAGGAGTATCACCATAGATTTTGTTTTGAATTTAAAATCTATAAAGACTTCATATCAAAGGAACATGAATCTAATCCATGAAAGTGCAACCATCCATAAGGAAAAAATAGTTAAAGAACTAAAAACCCATATGTAGGCCAAATCCAAAACCACTACAAGTACATGCATTTGAGGGAGATAGTAATTCCATAAGCTTCCATATCGTCCAATTATCAACTCCATATCCTCCATGCTTTGGGGATTTATGAAACAATGCCTTACAATATAATGACTAAAACAATAACCTAATATAACCACATTCACGCCATAGTTTAGACAACCCGAGTTTCTCCATATTCTCAAGGAGTCTAAAAAACACTCAATATGAAAACTATGTTGCCCACAACCGTGAAATAGAACATCACCACCCATGTATTATGGTTATAATTTTATCAAACAAGATTTCCAGATCAATGTCATCTTAAATGAAAGCACATGATCAACTCCATGAAATTCCATCTTCACAATCCTTCAAAATGCATGTTGTCTCTGTCAGTGCTTTTTCTTGCAACACTTACCTAATAATGACAGTATACCTTGTATACTCATATGCAACCTCTTTTAGGCAAGAGAAAGGATAATTTCTAAGGATTGGATAATATCCTTCTTCATTTTTGAGCTCCACAGACTCAGGCAGGTTTTACCTTTTAAAAATTACTGATATCTCAGTCTATGTATTTAGTGGATTGTTTCATTCACTGGGTATGAACCAAAAACCTCACTGTAACAACTTATAGAACACTTTAGAGATTGCAATGACTAACTTAAAATAGAGTACTATAAGCCAGGCTATGGTTTTGAGAACATAGACCAATGAGTCAAGGATTTGCATCCTTCTTCCTTTTGTCCTTAGGAGGGATAACCTAATGATTCACTCTCTAAAGAATCAAAAAAATGGACACTGTCCTGCTGACATATGTCCTTGATGAGTTCAGCTCATTTGTTCTAAAAACTAGATGAAATTGATTAATTTGTGTATGACTGAATGGAAAAAACACTTGCTCAGCAAACTCTAGATCAATGCCTATTCCTTGGGCAAAGAGTCAATGAAAACATATGTCCACAATAAGAAACTAATGCAATACTGAAGAATGCCTTACAGCCTTCATACAATTAAGATTGGATGCCTTACAAACAATCTACTCAAATCAATACTTCTTCATCAGATCTTAACAACTATGTCCTGCTCTCTGAAATCATTTACAAAATTTAACTCTCTCCTTGAGAAAGAATCACAAATGATTAGACACACTACCTTGTAGTAGGTATATTTTAGATACCTTACAAATGAACTATACTAGAGCATAAACCACAACTAAAAGAGACAACACAATAATGAATAGGAGCTACACTGTATTCTCATTAATCCAAGTTCTTTCTAGATATCCAGACAGTAAAATCAAAAAGTAAACATGAAATAGAAGTATGCTTTACAAATAAAATCTCCAAACCAATGGAAACTTGTACTGAACCAAGAAATACAGGAACAAGTACAAGACCAAGAACCTCCACAGGAACCTAAAATCAGAACCCTCTTTACAGAAAAGAGAAGAGAATAAATAAGAGAGAAAAAACCCTAATCTCTCTGAACAATTGACACCTGTCTCTCCTCAAATCTGATCTTTTACTCATCTTTCCAAGTCTTCAAAATATCTGATATATCTTCAAAAATTGACTCCATCTGTCTTAGAAAATATCTGATTTTATCTTCATAATAGCTCTTTCATTCTTCCACTGAAAATTCTATCAAATCTGATTTCATCTACAAAATATCACTAAAATCTAAAAAATATCTTCTCACAAAACCTCCCAGAAAGTTCTAACAAATCTGATTTACTTTGTCTATATTTGAATCCACTTGTCTGTTCAAAATCTGAACCCAACCTCTGCAAAACATCTTTGAAATCTGATACTATTTTCCTTTGAAAATCTAATTTCAAAATTTGACTATAAACTCTCTGAGAAAGCTAGTATAATATGATTTGTAATAAAATACCCTTTGAAGACTATGGCAAAAGATTATGCCCTAATGTTTCCATGATATTTTAATATTTTCCAATTTTTTAAAAAAATTACCCTTTTGTCACACCTGTGCAAATCTGATTTATTTTTCCCTTAATATTATGTATATACTATAGCTTTAACCATTATAGTATATAAATTTTGTGCACATTTTATCCCCTTTTTATCCCCTAAAATTCTTCATTCTCTGCATTTTTTACCAAACTTCACCAGAAATTGACACATGTTGCATGTTGATTAGCTACTCATAATTGGTCTTTGACTGTGCCTTTTAACCCCGGTTAGCCTTTTCTTCCTTGTCTCCAAGTCGCTGAATCATTTTAACTCATCTATTAACCTTCGGCGACCATGCGACCACCACAGTCTCACAGTCGCGAGCAAATTTTACCTCATCAGTCAATCCTGGGCAACCTCACGACTAACATCTAGCCGCTAATTCCCATCTGGCGACCACGCGACCAATGACCATCTCCTCGTCGCAGCAGTCATCTTTGGCACTCGGCTACTTCGCGACTAACCGCTAGCGGTTAGTTGCCAAGTCTCGGCGGTTATCTCCTTGGGTGCCTAAGATCTCGTGACTGGGTGACTCACCACTAGCGGTCAGTCACCAAGTCTCAGAATCCTGGTGGTGATCTTCAATTTGCCTCCCGTCTGAGCGACTGGGTCTTTCTCACGACCATGCGACCAGATGCATCTCGCAACCATGCGACCAGAGCCAAGTGTCCATTTTCGTCAAAATTTACCTTCCTTCATTTTTGGGCATAGAAACCGAGGTGGTCAGATGACTGGCCATGCGTGGATAGCCTCTTCTTCTTCTTTCAAATTACTATGTTTGCATCTTTCCTTATAAACATTTCAGATTTTAACTGTGGGATGAATGTGGGATATTGGATCTCATGGTTTTAAAGCCATTTTCGAAATTCATCACAAAACACTGTGGTTTGTCCATAGTTCCATTCCTCTAGCCCTCAAAGACCCGCCAAGAGCCTCTGGGCTCTCTTATTTACCTTTAAAAAAAGCATTTTCATATATAAATACAAAAAACGGCCACCAAAGAGACAATGTAGGATATTGCAAATTCACTATTTTTGACTTTTCCTGGGAACTTGCTACATAAACTACTCACTAATGGCCTCAAATATCTACAAATAAGAACCATCAGTGTGTTCCATGGGTCAAAACGCCCCTCCCTATGATTTTAAATCTGCAGATTTTACTTTAAAACTTTCCAAAATCTCAAATTACTTCACCAAAATCCATCGCAGTTTGCTGGAAATACTTCTTTGCAATGTAGTTTTTGATTTTAAAGTTTTAAAATCTGCAATCTCCCTCCATTTACAACTGTTGCACAGGAACTCATGGCATTTGGATTTAATGATTTAATGTTTCCAGATTCTTGAAAAACTAACGCAAGAACAGGCAGTTTGTTTGTAATTTATAATGTTTAAAAACTTTACCAAAACTTGCTCTGTGCTGGAAACATATCAGTAGATATGTATGCAGCTAACTTCCTTCCCTTTCTAGCTGAGATGCTCACAATGTTTTTAACCTCCACTCCATGCTTACGCAGGTCTATAATCTTCAATGTTTGCAGTTTTACTTTGTTTAAAAACAATAAAAACTTCCCCTGTCTGGACAGCACACTATGCATTCGATATCTTTCAACTTTAAAATATCTACCACATTACTCTGTGCAGACATGGCTGGGAACTTGGCTTTACACCTGTCGCTTGCAATGTTTGAGAGTTTTAAACTCATTACAACCTCCATTTTCCATCTATACTGGCATGAGCTTCCATCTTTTGGCTGTAGATTCCAATATTATCTATGCGCTGGCTATTTGAGTTTATGTCTTCATTGTCTGCGCATGCTTTGGGTGTATTAAAAGTCTTTGTAATATTAAAACATAAAACCATCATTCTCTTTTAAAAATGCTACGCAGCCCCTCCTTACTTTGGTTAATAATGCTGGCAATGGTTGCGAAATTTGGCTTTACATTAGCCAATTACATTAAAAAATTTGCCTTGCCGACTATACCATCCATGGGAAATTGAGATGAAGTTTAGAAATAAAAAAAAGCTTATTTGTGTAGATGATAACCCAATTAGAACCCCAGGAGGAGTGTTCCTTATCATAATGTAGTAATTGGAAAGTTCAACTAGCATTAAAATATAACTTTGACATGCAGACCTTTCGGCAAAATGTTTGAATAGAAGATATCCGGATGGATTGGAATGATCATCACTTTGCATCATTTGAAAACCGTCTTGCAATGTTTCCTCTTGCCTATATCTCCATATTTTAAAATTTCAAACATTAAGTATAAACCGGTGGCCTTTATAACCATTTTGACACTTATGTCGTTTGATCACATTAACGGTAATTAGCCTTTGGGGCTGCCTTTAAAAATTCACTGAAACAAGTAAACTAATCCCATCACTTGGCAAGAAGATTCATTGATTACCATTGAATACACATGCTGAAGGACTTCACCAGATTCATCTTCAGGCACTAGATATAACAGTGCAAACTTAGCCTTCCAGAAAACTCTATAGGTGCAAATGCTGAATCACCATAAATCCCTTTGAGATTGACCCTTGCAAAAATATTGAAACAAGCTCTGAAATTTCACCACTAGGTCACATAGTAGATTCATATGCAATGAGGATGTTCCCACAATCAGACCCTAAAAAGATCTTTCAGATAGAAAGATATCACTCATGCAAACTAGCCATTCTGAAAACTTAACTCTTTTTCGCACTACAAACTGAACAAACTGCCTCCAAAACTGCATTCATAGGGTCATCAAAAAGATCTTTCAAAAACTCAACCTCTTGAGCCTAATTGAATGTCACATGTAGAACATGACCCCTCAATTAACTTATTCTGAAAGCAAACAGTTCAACTGATACGAATCTGCAAAGTTAGCACCCTAAACACTTTCTGAACCAAAGCACAACAGATATGTAGAAATTGGGTTTGGAATCGGCAAAGAAAAGTGATCTACCAGATTGGTCAAAGTTTGGGAATCTTCAGATGAGTTCATTCCTAGGTCTACAATGCAGATCCACATTCAATTATGTCTGACCTCAAACCAAGTGAAAATATGGAAAGCACAAATTATGCCATTTAATTCTGAAGTCAGCACTTCCAGTGAAACTTTAATAAATCAGGAATGGAAAGGCTCTAGCAAAGTGGATAAATGGATTGGAAAGAATCTATAAATCTTCAGGTAAGTACACTCCTATGTTTTCAATAGGAGGCACAACTCAATTATCCAAAATGTTCACCCGGGTATAGACTTTCAAGACCTCAAAGTGGACAACTTAGCAATTCTGAATTTCAAAACATAGGAAATCAGAATTATTCACAAATGGAATGGTTCCAGAAAACTTGTCATCTGATTTCATAAAGATCTACAAACTGGCAAATATGAAGTGTGTGACCACTGGAACACAGTACAAAAGGAATTTTCTCAATTGAATCAACTGGTCAAAAGTTATAATGTGTCAAACTGGGCTATTCAGAATTCTGATCAATTGCACAATGCATGATAATAGTAAACTACCAACTTTGAGGGATTTGAAATCTAGTCAGAACATATCAAAATGAATTGGGATTGAAAACATAGGTTCTCTGATATACATACTCAACATCCCCAAAGTGGCGGGTCATGACACATTCCTGGGTGCAAGATATTCAAAAGGAAACTAGGCCCCGGACAGCCAAATGACACTTTAGCAAAAATACAGAATTAGGTGACCACCTCAAAATGACTAGTCCATAAACATGTCAGAATTGGAACTTAGGAGCTGGGACCCACTGCATATATCAAATGAAAGGCATTGAAGCCTCTTCCCAATTTGTACCTCATGAAAATCATCTGGGCGTCTTTTTCAAGTATTCTTACTGAGCTTTCTCACCAATTTTTCAAGGGTATTCACTTTGCTTATCTGAAAATTTTAACATGGTCACTCCAAATTTGTTCCAAATTTAGGAGTACCAACAGTGGCTCTGACTGAGGATGGTTAAATGCAAGTTTATACCGAGAACCACAGATCTTTGGAGTAGCAGACCACCCCAAAACTTCAAAATCAGATTTTATCCTTTTCTCTTCTCACTTACACCTCTCAACTTTCAAAAAATGGGAAAACCTCTAACTGAAAGAAAAAACACAACTGAAAGGGAAAGCAACTGTACAATATGTATATTATCTACAAGAGGCCCAAAGCCCCAAAAATGAGATTAATTCTTACCTCTGTCAAACACAAAGCTCCCTACCCGATGTTTCAAAAATATGATAACAATGCCACTCTTAATTGTCTGATTCAATCTACTGTCATCCTGTATCAACTCATCACATGACAACAAATCTACATATTCTTCATATGAGCTTCTATAAACATTAGGCAGATTTTCATCATAAAAAATTTGTGGCATATAGGTGTCACATTCGTTATATAAGAACATACTTTGATATTTGTGACTTTTATCATCTTTCAGCTATAAGCCACAACTTAAAGACTCACCATCCAACTGAAAAGAGGGATACTCAACCTCTATAACATTTTTTGGGCAGGCATCATTAAATTCATTCACATCCATCATTTGCCTCTCAAGAAAAATTAGAGAAAACTCATCACCTTGTAGATAATCAAACTTAGGACATTCATTAGAAATAACATGATAAATCATCTTAGGATATGGAGCAACAACCTCAGCATCAAAAATAGGAGCACCTTGCAGCTTATCATCATTAAACAAGCTCAAAGAAAAGTGGTGGGTGGGAGGGAAAATACCAGCACATTGAATGTTTTCCAATGAAATTTGAGCCATTGATTGACCACTATTAAATAATTCAAAGGCAGACTTAGAATCAAGACAAGATTCAAAATCCACACTATTCTCTAAATCAGTACTCACTTCAATACTTAGATTTTCTGCATCTACTGAATCTGAAACCACACTGAAAACCTCATCATCTGATAAATCAAACTAAATTTTATTGTAGCCGAATGAAGGAGTGCAAGAAGAAACAATATCACATATGTCAAAATCAGAATGTAGTGATTCACTTTCCTTGTCAAAATCAATATGTGTTGGACATGAAAGCTCAAAGCTTTTATTTCCTGAATATCTAAGATACTCAAAAGATAAAATCTCTACAATTTGTTCATTGTGAAGGGAACAACAATCATCTTCTTCATTTATCTCCTTACTGTCTTCTTGCATGATGCTGCAAATTTCTTCACTGTTGGAGTCTTGTAGTGAAACCTCTGAAAATATATCAGTTTGTGTAAGATTGTCAATATAAACACTCATGTCTGCATCATAACTATTATCTTGCTGGCTGCATATATCTTCTTCATTTTCTTGCTGCTCATATAACTTATTATTAATATTAATGTCAGCAATATCTTCACTAGTGATAGACTCCTCATCATTACTAAACATATATTCATCTTCATCACTTTCAACATCATTAAATTCAGATTCACTGTCAGATTTATCATCATCATCTTCAATAATCTCAGAATTTTCAGTTTCACTATCATTGCTTTCAACCTCAGATATGTCTTTAAAAGAAGCATCTTCTAAACCCTTTATCCATTCTATAACTTGTTGAAAAAATTCTACCCTCTGAACAATTGATAACTTACATGTATGAGGGAAACAAATTTGAACAAATAAATCAACCCATACATACTCCTGAGGACAAAAAATGATATCGTAGCCTTGTAGCTTATTAGTGAATCTTATGAAAAAATCATTTGGTGATTCATCTTCTTCTCTATTCATGTGTCCTTGCAAAAATGACACCACACTTTCTTGAAGCCTTTGCCTCAACATATCTATTTCTGTTATGATAAGATCAACTTCTGATATAAAATCATTTGATTTAGATACGCCATGTTCATCACTGTGCTCCTCATCCTCATACTACTCTACATCACTAAGCTGCTCAAAATCACTAAATCTTTTAGTAAAACAATCCTCTAATGCTTCCATGGATTCTATTGAGCCACGAGGTAGGTCTTTAAACTAGTCTCTTGCAACATCAACTAAGGACATTACAAAAAGCTTCATCAATGCATCCTCATGTGAGATGTTATAACTGTCTACCAAATCAACAAAATTTTCTAAATGTTTCTCAGCTGACTGTTCACCAAAACCAGCAAACTTTGGTAAACATTCCCTCACCTTTGATGGTATATGACTTGGGTATCCATGAATACCCACGAAAATAATTGCCCCAAACAAATTATTACCCCTCCAATCACAAGAATATGGCATCTTAGCAGTTGAAAAGATTACAAACTGCCACTCTTACATATACATATCTCATTCAGATTTTGCAAAAATGCAAGTAAAACTTGAGACATATAAACCTCTTTTACACCTTATTCCTTTTTTCTTTAGTGCTGCAATCACTTGATAAGGAAAATTATTAAAACTTCTAAAAATACCTGGATGTATTTGAGTTGTTTCAAAACATGTGTGCTTTGAAAATACCTTGTAAAGCTGCCAATTTGTTGCAGAGAATAATATTTGCAACCAGCTAAGATCCTTTTTTCCAGCTCTGACTTCTTTAAATCAACAATCTCTCATACACCATAACATAGAGTTTTTTTATGATTCCTCTAATCATAAGAGTCCAAAAATCTACTGTCACTGTTGCTGCAAGTCCACCCTCTTTTTTGTAGTCTTTCTTCAATGTGCACACTGGTGCAAATCAGAGCTCAGAGTCGCCACTCACCAATAGTGAGATTCTTTTGATACTATCTTGGAGAAACTTGCAACTTTCAGACACTTTGCGACAAACAACAGACATACTTGACTCTTTTATAAAACATAAGGAATATATCCCTTCTTTTTTGTAACACATGACTCTATGACCAGCCTCTGGGTTGATTCAGCAAAGTAAGGAATTAAACATCTTATACTTGTTGTCTTTTTATTGTTCCCCAGTAGAGTCGCCAATTTGTTGGCGTACTCAGATGGGCAAACTCAACTGATTCTGAAAATTTTTAAACTGTGGAACACCAGAGATTTTTGAATACTTCAACAAGACTTTACAATCTCTTATCCCCAGCAGAGTCACCAATTTGTTAGTGCTTTTTCTTGCAACACTTACCTAATAATGACAGTATACCTTGTATACTCAGATGCAACCTCTTTTAGGCAAGAGAAAGGCTAATTTCTAAGGATTGGATAATATCCTTCTTCATTTTTGAGCTCCACAGACTCAGGCAGGCTTTACCTTTTAAAAATTACTGATATCTCAGTCTATGTATTTAGTGGGTTGTTTCATTCACTAGGTATGAACTAAAAACCTCACTGTAACAACTTATAGAACACTTTAGAGATTGCAATGACTAACTTAAAACATAGTACTATAAGCCAGGCTATGGTTTTGAGAACATAGACCAATGAGTCAAGGATTTGCATCCTTCTTCCTTTTGTCCTTAGGAGCGATAACCTAATGATTCACTCTCTAAAGAATCAACAAAATGGACACTGTCCTGCTAACATAAGTCCTTGATGAGTTCAGTTCATTTGTTCTAAAAACTAGATGAAATTAATTAATTTGTGTATGACTGAATGGAGAAAACACTTTCTCAAGAAACTCTAGATCAGTGCCTATTCCTTGGGCAAAGAGTCAATGAAAACATATGTCCACAATAAGAAACTAATGCAATACTGAAGAATGCCTTATAGACTTCATACAATTCAGATTGGATGCCTTACAAACAATCTACTCAACTCAATACTTCTTCATCAGATCTTAACAACTATGTCCTGCTCCCTGAAATCATTTACAAAATTTAACTCTCTCCTTGAGAAAGACTCACAAACGATTAGACACACTACCTTGTAGTAGGTATATTTCAGATGCCTTACAAATGAACTATACTAGAGCATAAACCACAACTAAAAGAGACAAGATAATAATGAATAGGAGCTGCACTGTATTCTCATTAATCCAAGTTGTTTCTAGATATCTAGCAGTAAACTCAAAAAGTAAACATGAAATAGAAGTATACTTTACAAATAAAATCTTCAAACCAATGGCAACTTGTACTGAACCAAGAAATACAGGAACAAGAACAAGACCAGGAACCTCCACAGGAACCAGAAATAGGAACCTGAAATCAGAACCCTCTTTACAGAAAAGAGAGAGAAAACCCTAATCTCTCTAAACAATTGACACCTATCTCTCCTCAAATCTGATCTTTTACTCATCTTTCCAAGTCTTCAAAATATCTGATATATCTTTAAAAATTGACTCCATCTGTCTTAGAAAATATCTGATTTTATCTTCATAATAGCTCTTTCATTCTTCCACTGAAAAGTCTATCAAATCTGATTTCATCTGCAAAATATCACTAAAATCTAAAAATATCTTCTCACAAAACCTCCCAGAAAGTTCTAACAAATCTGATTTACTTTGTCTATATTTGAATCCACTTGTCTGTTCAAAATCTGAACCCATCCTCTGCAAAACATCTTTGAAATCTGATACTATTTTCCTTTGAAAATCTGATTTCAAAATTTGACTATAAACTCTCCGAGAAAGCTTGTATAATATGATTTGTAATAAAATACCCTTTGAAGACTATGGCAAAATATTATGCCCTAATGTTTCCATGATATTTTAATATTTTCCAATTTTAAAAAAAAATTACCCTTTTGTCACACCTGTGCAAATCTGATTTATTTTTTCCTTAATATTATGCATATACTATAGCTTTAACCATTATAGTATATAAATTTTGTGCACATTTTATTCCCTTTTTATCCCCTAAAATTCTTCATTCTCTGCATTTTTTACCAAACTTCACCAGAAATTGACACGTGTCGCATGCTGATTAGCTACTCATAACTGGTCTTTGATTGTGCCTTTTAACCCTGGTTAGCCTTTTCTTCCTTGTCTCCAAGTTGTTGAATCATTTTAACTCATCTATTAACCTTCAACGATCATGCGACCACCATAGTCTCACAGTCGCGAGAAAATTTTGCCTCATCAGTCAATCCTAGGCGACCTCGCGACTAACATCTGGCGGCTAATTCCCATCTGGCAACCACGCGACCAGCGGCCATCTCCTCATCGCAGCAGTCATCTTTGGCACTCGGCTACTTCGCGACTAACCGCTAGCGGTTAGTTGCCAAGTCTCAGCGGTTATCTCCTTGGGCGGCTAACATCTTGTGACTGGGTGACTAACTGCTAGCAGTCAGTCACCAAGTCTCAGAATCCTGGCGGTGATCTTCAATTTGCCTCCCGACTAAGCGACTGGGTCTTTCTTGCGACCATGCGACCAGATGCATCTCGCAACCATGCGACTGGAGCCAAGTGTCCATTTTCGTCAAAATTTAATTTCCTTTATTTTTGGGCATGGAAACCGAGGTGGTCAGATGACTGGGTGCACGTGGATAGCCTCTTCTTCTTCTTTCAAATTACTATGCTTGCATCTTTCCTTATAAACATTTCAGATTTCAACTGTGGGATGAATGTGGGATATTGGATCTTATGGTTTTAAAGCCATTTTTGAAATTCATCACAAAACACTGTGGTTTGTCCATAGTTCCATTCCTCCAGCCCTCAAAGACCCACCAAGAGCCTCTGGGCTCTCTTATTTACCTTTAAAGAAAGTGTTTTGATATATAAATACCAAAAACGGCCACCACAGAGACAATGTGGGATATTGCAAATTCACTATTTTTGACTTTTCTTGGGAACTTGCTACATAAACTGCTCACTAATGGCCTCAAATTTCTACAAATAAGAACCATCAGTGTGTTCCATGGGTCAAAATGCCCCTCCCTATGGTTTTAAATCTGCAGATTTTACTTTGAAACTTTCCAAAATCTCAAATTACTTCACCAAAATCCATCGCAGTCTGCTGGAAATACTTCTTTGCAATGTAGTTTTTGATTTTAAAGTTTTAAAATCTGCAATCTCCCTCCATTTAAAACTGTTGCATAGGAACTCATGGCATTTGGATTTAATGATTTAATGTTTCCAGATTCTTGAAAAACTAACGCAAGAACAGGCAATTTGTTTGTAATTTATAATGTTTAAAAATTTTACCAAAACTTGCTCTATGCTGGAAACATATCAGCAGATATGTATGCAGCTAACTTCCTTCCCTTTCTAGCTAAGATTCTCCCAATGTTTTTAACCTCCACTCCATGCTTACGCAATTCTATGTTCTTCAATGTTTGCAGTTTTACTTTGTTTAAAACCAATAAAAACTGCCCTTGTTTGGACAGCACACTATGCATTCGATATCTTTCAACTTTAAAATATCTACCACATTACTCTACACAGACATGGCTGGGAACTTGTCTTTACACCTGTCGCTTGCAATGTTTGAGAATTTTAAACTCATTACAACCTCCATTTTCCATCTATATTGGCATGAGCTTCCATCTTTTGGCTATAGATTCCAATATTATCTATGTGCTGGTTGTTTGAGTTTATGTCTTCATTGTCTGCGCATGCTTTGGGTGTATTAAAAGTCTTTGTAATATTAAAACATAAAACCATCATTCTCTTTCAAAAATGCTACGCAGCCCCTCCTTACTTTGGTGAATAATGCTGATAATGGTTGCGGAATTTGGCTTTACATCAGCGAATTACATTAAAATTTTTGCCTTGGTGACTATACCATCCATTGGAAATTGACACGAAGTTTAGAAATAAAAAAAAGCTTATTTGTGTAGATGATAACCCAATTAGAACCCTAGGAGGAGTGTTCCTTATCATAATGTAGTAATTGGAAAGTGCAACTAGCATTAAAATATAACTCTAACATGCAGACCTTTCGACAAAATGTTTGAATAGAAGATATCTGGATGGATTGGAATGATCATCACTTTGCATCTTTTGAAAACCCTCTTGCAATGTTTCCTCTTGCCTATATCTCCATATTTTAAAATTTCGAACATTAAGTATAAACTGGTGGCCTTTATAACCATTTTGACACTTATGTCATTTGATCACATTAATGGTAATTAGCCTTTGAGGCTGCCTTTAAAAATTCACTGAAACAAGTAAACTAATCCCATCACTTGGCAAGAAGATTCATTGGTTACCATTGAATACACATGCAGAAGGACTTCACCAAATTCATCTTCAGGCACTAGATATAACAGTGCAAACTTAGCCTTCCAGAAAACTGTATAGGTGCAAATGTTGAATCACCATAAATCCCTTTCAGATTGACCCTTGCAAAAATATTGAAACAAGCTCTGAAATTTCACCACTAGGTCACATAGTAGATTCATATGCAATGAGGATTTTTCCACAATCGGACCCTAAAAATATCTTTCAAATAGAAAGATATCACTCATGCAAAATGGCCATTCTGAAAACTTAACTCTTTTCCGCACTACAAACTAAACAAACTGCCTTTGAGACTGCATTCATAGGGTCATCAAAAAGATCTTTCAGAAATTCAACCTCTGGAGTGTGATTGAATGTCACATGTAGAACATGACCCCTCAATTAACTTATTTTGAAATCAAACAGTTCAACTGATACCAATCTACAAAGTTAGCACCCTAAACACTTTTTGAACCAAAGCACAACAGATATGTAGAAATTGGGTTTGGAATCGACAAAGAAAAGTGATCTACCTGATTGGTCAAAGTTTGGGAATCTTCAGATGAGTTCATTCCTAGGTCTACAATGTAGATCCACATTCAATTATATCTGACCTCAAACCGAGTGAAAATATGGAAAGCACAAAGTATGCCATTTAAATGGATTGGAAAGAATCTATAAATCTTCAAGTAAGTACACTCCTATGTTTTCAATACAAGGCACAACTCAATTATCCAAAATTTTCACCCAGGTATAGACTTTCAAGACCTCAAAGTGGACAACTTAGCAATTCTGAATTTGAAAACACAGGAAATCAAAATTATTCACAAATGGAATGGTTCCAGAAAACTTGTCATCTGATTTCATAAAGATCTACAAACTGGAAAATATGGAGTGTGTGACCACTGGAACACAGTACAAAAGGAATTTTCTCAATTGAATCAACTGGTCAAAAGTTATAATGTGTCAAACTGGGCTATTCATAATTCTGATCAATTGCACAATGCATGATAATAGTAAACTACCAACTTTGAGGGATTTGAAATCTAGTCAGAACATATCAAAATGACTTGGGATTGAAAACATAGGTTCTCAGATACACATACTCAACATCCCCAAAGTGGCGGGTCATGACACATTCCTGGGGCAAGATATTCAAAAGGAAACTAGGCCCTGGACAACAAAATGACACTTTAGCAAAAATACAGAATTAGGTGACCACCTCAAAATGACTAGTCCATAAACATGTCAGAATTGGAACTTAGGAGTTGGGACCCACTGCATATATCAAATGAAAGGCATTGAAGCCTCTTCCCAATTTTTACCTCATGAAAATCATCTGGGCGTCTTTTTCAAGTATTCTAATTGAGCTTTCTCACCAATTTTTCAAGGGTATTCACTTTGCTTATCTGAAAATTTTAACATGGTCTCTCCAAATTTGTTCCAAATTTAGGAGTACCAACAGTCTCCTCAAAAAATAAATCAACTGCAGGACTTCCACTCATCAAATGATTAATCATCATCCAATTCCATAAAAAAACAATTTTATTCAACTTTCCAAGCTAAGAAATCTTAACAGAAGAAATACCCAGAACCAGAAACATCATGAATTCTCACATGCAAGCAACATGAAAATCATACAACTAAGCTCTAATACCAATTGAAGGAAAAAGAGGCATCCAATAAATCCATTTGAGATTAGTATGTGCATCCAATATCTTATGATTCCTTAAAATGGATTTCATTAAACTGATAAAAGAACATACTACTATGCCATAAAAGAAAAAAAATAGACATAATTTATTTCCCATGATTAAAGCCTTAGAGGAAAGTGATTGAAATTATAGATCTAATAAAATTTCTACAACATTACCACATACAGATTTAATGCTTCAAAATCCTGAAACAAGACGAATGAGACAGAAGAGAAAAACATAGATATACATGGGGAAAACCCTTTGAAGTAAAAACCCACACTCCAAAACATCAAGCTTGTGTATTATTTAGCAACAAGAAAATCTCTAAGCCTTTACATAGATATTTACATCTTGTCCCATCTTGGAGACGATCTAGTAGCATAACCCCTATGAAGTGAACTACTCTCCTCTCATAAATCAGCTAAGACGTATATATATATATATATAGAGAGAGAGAGAGAGAGAGATGTCCATGGTTTCCAAAACCATATTTAATGACTAATACATAAGTTGTGTCATAACAAACATCTTACTAATCTCATGACACCTTGCTCATGGAAACTTCCAAGGCAACAATATCTATCTCATCCATAATGGTCATCTTTCCAAATACAATGTAAGTACAACATAAAAATTACAATGATTAGGAATAGGCTCCTTCCTTACATCGCAACACTTGTCAAAAGTGAACTCCACCATAAATATCAATCGCTAAAATACAACTCCAATATATAATAGAAATTGTAAACCAAAACTCTTTACTCAACATAGGAATTGGCAAATGAATTTCCACTCCAAAATGGAAATATATGACGATATCTTCCAAAAACATAACATCTTCCAAGTGGGTGCAAACTTTCGAGAAAATAAGAAGTACGCCATCTCATTACTTGCCATGTAGGATGCCACCTTGCCAAGACGTCCCACAAACTGAATGACAACTTAGGAAGTTAATACCTAAGGATAAATAAATTATGCAACAATTAATTAAATAATTCAACATATTAGGACTCTAAAGTTGAGACACCTTCATCCCAACAATACCCTTTTGCATAGATAAATTCATTGAAATATAAATATACCTGTTCAAAAATTAAATACTTTATATGTGGAAACATCCATTTAAATTTAACAATATAGTGTAGAAACATAGTGTACTCCACACATAAATAAATTATTTTTATTTAATGAGTTATCTATTCTATTGTCAAAATTAAGGATATGGTAGATCTTAAATTTAAATCAAAAGCATAAATATAAGTAATATATTAGGTGTATTATCATAACAAATATTTAAGGTTTATTTTTTATGGGAGTCCCCACTTCTTCCTGTTAGGGTAAAAATATTATTTAACTTAATTAATTTAATTATATTGATTAATTAATTAAGTCACTTTTTTTCTTTTTTCACTTAAGCTAAATTTAGGAAGCTTTAGTTTGCATTTAATAATTCTTCAATTTTATGCATGCATGCATTTAATAATTCTTTTATTTTATTCATGCAACCTTTAGGGTTTGCTTTAGGTTTTTTTATCTCCTTTATTAAGGATTGATCTCATTATAATAACTCATTCTGATTAATTCAATTCCAATTGTGTATGCACTTTCTTGTTTTAGGATTTTTCTCTTGTACATGACAGGTTATTTGCACGCAAATGATTATTGGGCTTGTGTGAATTCACCAATTCTTGAATTCTAACATGGTATCAGAGCTCACGATTGTTAGGAAGTAAAATAAATTTATATTTGTAGGTACTTGTAGATTTGTGGTGACTAATGAAGCAAGTACTATACACATTTCTGCAATTTGTGGGGTTAACTTGCCGAGAATTTTTTGGGTTGACTCGTCAACTATTTCCCTAGGTTGACTCATCAAGTATTTTCCTAGGTTGACATGTCAAGCAAGTTTTAGTGTTAGGGTTATAGCTTGTTAGAGTGAAGATGTATTGTAATATCTGCAATGGTATTGAGCTGTAAGAGATCGTTGGTTGTAATCTATTGAAATTAATGGATAATAATATTGGAGTCTCTGTTGGTGGATGTAGCCCAGGATTGGGTGAACCACATTAAATTTGTGCCTTCTTGTTCTACTTATGTGTTCTTTATTCCTTTGTATTATTGGTTATATTTGCATGTAATTGTTAGATTTATGTCTTCTAATCCTAACAATACTAAAGATTAGAGCATATTCAACATGGGATTTCCAGCCATCGCAAATTTGATGCCATATAACTATTTTGGATGGGAACCAAAGATTTTGCTTCAGCTTAGAAGTAGAGTCTCATATTGGATAATAATGGAAACAAAGGTTGAACCAAATTCTGCATCACAGACAGGCCAAGGTTATGCTCTCTTTGCATGGGGCAAACCCACAATAGCGGGTTACACTATTTTGGAGGAAGGAATTCCTTCAAAAAGTACAAAAAGCAAAAAATCACATCAGAAAGTTTCGATAGAAAATGGAATAATATGTAACTTTCGACCAAAAGTACTTTATTAATAATATTTTTTTTTAAAAGTTACTTTCGATTGAAAGTACTTACTATGGGGTTTTTAACCCCACCCTCGCTTTCATTTGCAAAGTGGGGTTTCATAGCAGTCAAAAGTGTGGGGCTTCTGATTTGCAAATGTCTGTATATCTAGGTATTTTACAAATTATTTTATGTATATATTGCATTGAATATATATTATTTTATGTTATATATATACATGTCTACATGTATATATTCACACACATGTACACACACACACACACACACACACACACACACACACACACACACACACACACACATATATATATATATGTATATGTATATATATATATGTATATATATATATGTATATATATATGTATATGTTTATGTACATGTATACATGTGTATATACATGTATATATGTATATATACATGTACATATGTGTATATATACACATCTATGTGTGTATATACATATACATTTATATATGTGTATATATTTTTATATATGTATTTATATACATATATATGTGTGTGTGTATAGATGTGTGTATTTGTGTATGTATATATATGTATATATATATAGGTACACACACACACACACACACACACACATATACAAATATATACATACATGCATATGTACATATATATATCTATCATATATATATGTACATATGCATATATATGACATATATGTGTGTCATATATATACATGTGTGTGTACATGTATGTATATATATACATGTACATAGAATTTTCAATTTATCTAGAACCCATTTTAGTGTGTAAATTTACATTTATACATGTAGCATGTAATAAATTTTAGTTCAATAATGTAGTTACAATTTAATTATTTTTCAATTAAAAAAGGAAAAATACATAGACTTCATTTGACAGTAAATAAAAAAATTTCAGGTATACATATATATATAGATTATACATCATGGTAGATGCACTGATTCCACCTAAGGAACTATTTGCCCAAACCAACTAGGAAATTGAAAGATTGAGAGAGTCTATAAACAATGCTAGTAGCTCTATTTGATGACATGTAACTGATTGAATGTTTGATACTATTATGTTGAAGATAATGCAAAATATTAAATTAGTTAATGGTTTGTATTGTCATTGATGTCAACTTGATATCATTTGTACGGTCATGTACATAATGCCAAAGACTTCAGAGAATCAATAGAACAAAGGTTATGCTTTTAGCAATGCATAAATGTCAAGTATTCACTAAGTGACAGATAACACTGACGGAGTGCACACCATCGGTAAAAGAAAAGAAGAAAAG
Source organism: Thuja plicata (assembly GCA_018584345.1). NCBI lineage: Eukaryota > Viridiplantae > Streptophyta > Pinopsida > Cupressales > Cupressaceae > Thuja > Thuja plicata. The sequence goes on from MU224127.1 coordinate 1,396,629, forward strand.
TCACAGTGATACCTGACGAGCAGAAGACAGTGTTGCCTAACGAACCAAAACTATGGGATGCCTGATGAGTAAAAATCTAATGATGCCCGACGGGTGGAGATCCCGAAGCTAACTGGAGTCATGCCGACAGAACTATCAGTTGTCACAGACAACTAACTGAAGAATTGACCGACTGAACAGAGAGTTCAAAAAATGAAAAAATATCTAGATGGCAAGAGCTAAAGATAAACTTAACTGGTTGTTTTATTTTTTTATTCAACCAGAGTTAAGTAATTGATTTAAAGAAGATTTGTACAGTTGGCAAGAAGATAACTACGAGATAAATCAGGAGTTATGCTTTAAATCAAATTGGCTGGATAGTTTTGTTAGAATGAATTTAGAATAACTAAGAGGGGAGGGGTGAATCAGTTATCCTCAGGTCTAGATGTAGCAATTAAAAACTTTCTGTACTTCAGATCTACTCGGCAGCAGTAGCATAGATCAACAACTTTAATCATGCAGTTTACTGTTAATTGAAATTAGCTTGTAGTAACATAACAATAAAGCAAACCATAAGCATTCACACGAGTTGACACAAGTATTTAACGTGGAAACCCAATATGGGAAAAACCACCAGTAACATGCTATCAAGTTTCCACTCTTCCGAAGTGATGCCCTGTGAGGAGCCAACCCTGTTAAAGGTTACAATAACACACTGCTAGGTGTGACCTGGTTAAAGGATTCAATCACCTTTTCAGGAGTGGCCTTGTTAGAGGACTTAGAACATTCCAATCTGAATGTCACCTTGTTAGAGGATTTATACAAATGACTTTTAAGTCAACCTTGTTAGAGGATTTAACTGATACAATGGTAAGAAAGTAATCAACAGTTGTGATCTGGTACATAAAACTTACTTTGCAAATTTAGATCCAATTACAGCTCTGATGTTAACTTACTGGATAGCCTGCATTGTCATTTCAACCTTCTGATCTGCTTGGAAATTTGTCAAGCAATCACATATGCAACACTCTGCCTCTACCTTTGCCTTCTCTGCTAGATCATGCCAAACAGTAAATCAACTATGCAAACCTTTTGCATACACATACATTCATCCACACACAATGAATAACCCCTTGAGGCTATCATATACCTCTTTGTTTAGGCCAGATAAATCTTTTTTTTTCTTAAACAAGATCGTAGATCTTAGGTTAGGTCAAATCCAACGGATCATCCCATCTTTGCATTACATTTACTTCTCCAAAGTAGTCTCTAATTAAATCTTGAAACCATGCATTAATATGGTTACCCATACATTAAACGACGTGGATCAATGTTTAAATAAAATTACATATCCAATAAAATCAACTAAGTCGGCCAGAGATCTCAAATCTCATCATTAATCCAATTACTGTAAGTCGGCCAACATCACTGTTTCCACTCGGCAATTTCAATGGTGCTCATCATTGAGAAACTTTTTTCTCGTCACAAGCAACTTTACTCAACACAAGCAACTTTGCTCGTCATAAACAACTTTGCTTGGCACAAGCCAAACTTGCTCGGCACAAAATAGCCAAAAAAACTATCTTTGAAAGATAAACAACAAATTACTTTGCCAGAGTGCCAACTGATCAAGTACCCTTTGAATTGCCTTAACTCAACCATTCACTTGGTCTTCTTGTTAAATCTTCTTCATCAACAATAGATATGGTACTCAAACAGATAACAATAGTCTCACCAATTAAGGTTTGACATCAATGACAAAATAACAATTGCTTGCAATGTCACTTTCCAACAATCTCCCTCTTTGGCATTAATGGAAACACAAAATATTAGAACAATGATTTAACAAGCATAGTTACTAACCAATCCAAAAATTCACCTGTGTTCCATGATATGAATGAATCTTCATTAATGTCTTTAGCTTCATTCTGATTCTTATCTGTAAAAACATTTCTCCCTCTGTGTCTGTAATCACACTGTAATCATCTATGTCTAATCATCTGTAGACTCCCTCTGAGTAGATAATCACTTCAATGTTTTCAATAGTAACTTTTGCCTCTATGTAATCTTT
>MU224127.1:1402685-1441973 GCA_018584345.1 Thuja plicata
CTAAAAGCAGAATCAATCCCTTGTGGATTATAGTTATCATAATTTGACATTTCAAATGCAATGAGTCTGCCTATCAGATTTTCCAGATTTAGATTATTGTTAGGAGTACATCTCAATTCTTGAATTGCTAAAACTCTAATAGCATATATAGGAAGTAAATTTCTCAGTACCTTTCTCATAATGGTTTTCTCATCAATAGTTCCATTAGCCCCTCTAATGGCATTTACAACTTCTTTTATTCTACCATAGTACTGAATAACATTTTCTCCTTCTTCCATTTTCATCTCATCAAACTTACCTCTTAGACTTTCTAATTTAGCTCTCAACACATTTGTGTCTCCACCATAGACAGTTGCAAGTTTGTCCCACATCTCTTTTTCATTTATGCAGTTCTTTATATCATCAAACTCTGAATAGCTCAATGAGGAGGGGATCTCCAACATTGCTTGATTGTGCTCTTTTTTTCTCTTAGTTGTACAACTGAGAGAGGAGTAGAAGGTGGTACATAGGCATGTTCAATAAGTCTCTTAGCATCATCTCCAATACCAGCCAAATGTAGTTTCTCCAATTCCTTCTTATACATCTTGATATTTTCGCTCCAAGTACCTTCAAACTATTTTCAGGAGACCAAAGCTCTGATACCGATTGTTAGAATGAATTTAGAATAACTGAGAGGGGAGGGGTGAATCAGTTATCCTTAGGTCTAGATGTAGCAATTAAAAACTTTCTGTACTTCAGATCTTCTCGGCAGCAATAGCATAAATCAACAACTTTAATCATGCAGTTTACTGTTAATTGAAATTAGCTTGTAGTAACATAACAATAAAGAAAACCATAAGCATTCACACAAGTTGACACAAGTATTTAATGTGGAAACCCAATATGGGAAAAACCAATAGTAACATGCTACCGAGTTTCCACTCTTCCGAAGTGATGCCCTGTGAGGAGCCAACCCTGTTAAAGGTTACAATAACACACTGCTAGGTGTGACCTGGTTAAAGGATTTAATCACCCTGTCAGGAGTGGTCTTGTTAGAGGACTTAAAAAATTCCAATCTGAATGTCACCTTGTTAGAGGATTTATACAAATGACTGTTAAGCCAACCTTGTTAGAGGATTTAACTGATACAATGGTAAGAAAGTAATCAGCAGTTGTGATCTGGTACATACAACTTACTTTGCAAATTCAGATCCAATTACAGCTCTGATGTTAACTTATTGGATAGCCTGCATTGTCATTTCAACCTTCTGATCTGCTTGGAAATCTGTCAAGAAATCACATATGCAACACTCTTCCTCTACCTTTTCCTTCTCTGCTAGATCATGCCAAACAGTAAATCAACTATGCAAACCTTTTGCATACACATACATTCATCCACACACAATGAATACCCCCTTGAGGCTATCATATACCTCTCTGTCTAGGTCAGATAAATCTTTTTTTTTTGCTAAAACAAGATCGTAGATCTTAGGTTAGGTCAGATCCAATGAATCATCCCATCTTTGCATTGCATTTACTTCTCCAAAGTAATCTCTAATTAAATCTTGAAACCATGCATTAATTACAGTTACCCATACATTAAATGACATGGATCAATATTTAATTAACGTTACATATCCCAATAAAATCAACTAAGTCGGCAAGAGATCTCAAATCTCATCATTAATCCAATTACTGTAAGTTGGCCAACATCACTGTTTCCACTCGACAATTTAAATGGTGCTTGGCATTGAGCAACTTTTTTCTCATCACAAGCAACTTTACTCAGCACAAGCAACTTTTCTCGTCATAAGCAACTTTGCTCGGCACAAGCCAAACTTGCTTGGCACAAAACAACCAGAAAAATTGTCTTTGAAAGATAACCAACAAATTACTTTGCTAGAGTGCCAACTGATCAAGTACCCTTTGAATTGCCTTAACTCAACCATTCACTTGGTCTTCTTGTTAAATCTTCTTCATCAACAATAGATATGGTACTCAAACAGATAACAATAGTCTCACCAATTAAGGTTTGTCATCAATGAAAAAATAACAATTGCTTGCAATGTCACTTTTCAACATGTTTTTCACGCCAAGAATCAAGAATCAAGAATCAAGAAATAGTGAAAATCATGTCTATATAAGAGACAAGCTTAATTCATTTTCGTATAATCACATTCATGGAAAAGGGATTAAGGGGAGTGAGTAAAAAGAGGATGTTGAAGAGAAACTGATAAAGAAGAACTTCATACAGTCCTGATCAATCAAGCTAAAGGAGAGCTAAGGAATTTTGTAGACACCGACGAACAGTGAAGCACAGCATCACAAAGCAGAAAGTGTGGAGCAAAAGAATTGAATTAATACATTGATCAGAGAGGTAATGTACTTAAATAGATCTGAAAATCTGTAATTCAAAGTTGCATTAGAAATAGGTCATAGTGTTTCAGTTTAACCATTGAAGCATCAAGTTTCTTAACAGAGTAGACTTAACAATCTTCTATATATTGAGGTACATCCCAAGGAGTGCCAAAAAGGTTGATTCATGAAAGTAGCATTGGATTTTCCTGATACCTATTGACTGTCTAAGAAGGATGTTGATTCAAGGATGGTAGCAATAGATGCTCGATACTAAGTGAAAAACTGTATGTATAAAATCCTCTAACAAGGTCGCACTTAACAGTGTGTTTGTAACCTTTAACGGGGTTGGCTCCTAGCAGGGCTCACTTTAGAAGAGTGAAAATTTGGGGTACCGGTCCCAGTGGTTTTTCCCTTAACAGGGTTTCCACGTTAAAAATTTATGTGTTATGTGTGTATGATTCATTTCTTTTTTGTTTTGTATCTGACATAGTTAACACTGGGTTGATCGGTATACTCTGCTTATTTACTGAGTTTTGGTAAATAGTTATACTTCTTATCGATAATCAAGGAGAATAAGGACAGACAAGGAAAACTGACAGACAATTATTCATTATAAGTATTTCAAGGCATGCATCTTGTAGGGACTTAATAATCTGAGGTTTAATTGATTGGTGGTTAATCTTTGAAGGATCAATTTTTGAGGCCACTGATTCACCCCCCCTCTCAGTTATTACTAACAATTGGTATCAGAGCTTGTGTGCCTAGAAAGGAAGGTTTCAAGACGTAAGTCAAGATCACAAGATGAACATACGAGATGTGCCCAAGTTGAACAAAGACAACTTTGCTTCATGGAAAAGCAGGATAAGAATCCTCTTATCAGGTATTGGTAATGATGTTACTCATTCCTAGATACTGAATATGTGTTGTCTATAGGAATATTAACAGCAGATTAATTGAGAGAGAAGCATGAACACAACTGCATGGTTATAAAGCTTTCTTCCTCACTCTTTGATGCTGTATTTGAAGATGTCAAGGATTGCAAAGCTGCAAAGAAGATGTGGGACAAATTGAAGCTTGTACATGGAGGTGATACAAATGTTTTGAGAGCCAAGGCAGAAAGCCTTAGAGGAAAATTTGACGATCTCATAATGAAAGAAGGAGAAAACATCACACATTACAACACAAGAATAAAAGTAGTCAATACTATATGAGGAGTTGGAGGTACTCTTGAAAAGGAGACAGTGGTAAGTAAAATCTTAAGAACCTTGTTGCCTGCATATGCTATTAGAGTTTCTTTCATTCAAGAAATGAGAGCAGTAGAAAACAATACAGTTACTCTTGATAGTTTAATTGGTAGACTGATTTCATTTGAGATGAATAATTTTGATAATAGTGTCTTAACAAACTTAGAGTCTGCATTTAAGTCTTCTATGAGAATAAGCAAATCAAGTCATAGACACACATCTATAAGAGATAGTGAAAGTGAAAGTAAAGAAGAAGATCTAGATGAAATAGAAGCACTTATGGCGAGAAGAATGCAAACAGGAAAAGGTAAATACAAAGGCAAGTTACCACTTGTATGTTTTAATTGTAAAGAGATTGGACACTTTGCTGCAAGATGTCCTAATAGAAGAAAAGATGACAGAAGTAATGACAGATCTTTTGAGAAGAAATCTGACAGAGGTGATAAAAAATATTACAGAGGTTGCCGACAATCAAAAAGAAGAGATACCTGAGACTACAAGGACAAAGGAAAGAAGGCTATTTACCTAGTTGCTTGCAAAGATGAAAATATTGACACTGAACCTGATGAATACATCGAAATGGTATTTGTAGCTATGAAGGATGATTCAGATGAAGATGAATGGTATGTAGAAACTACACTCATATCTAAGGTTAGAAAGAATGATATTTGGATTATAGATAGTGGCTGCACTCACTACATGACCGGTGACAAAGAAATGTTTAACACTTTTGAGTGTTATAATGGTGGTACTGTAAGAATGGGTAATGATACACCTTGTCCAGTTGAAGGTAAAGGAACAAGAATGTTGAATAACCTGATTAAATGTGAAAATGCTTATTGGGTAAAAGGATTGAATTATAATATGTTGAGTGTTTCTCAGCTGAATAATTCAGAACACAGAGTAGAATTTGAGAATAAGAAGGCAAAGATCTTCAATGAATCAAGAAAACTGATTGGTATCAGTGAATAGACTAAAGGTAACTTATTCTATCTGAATGATACTAACACCACTTAATTAATGACTAGGAATGAAGACATATGGTTGTGGCACAAAAGATTGTGTCATGTGAATTTTGACAACATGATGAAAATAAGCAGAAGGAGAAATGTAAGAGGCTTACCGACGATGACCAAGCCAGACAACATCATGTGCAAGAATTGTCAAAAAGGTAAAATGACTAAGTCTAGTTTCAAAAGTAAAACCCATACATCTGATGACATTCTAGAATTAATCCATACTAATTTATGTGGACCAATGAGGACAAAGAGTTATTATGGAGATAGATATTTTATTCTCTTTTTTGATGATTACTCTAGAATGATGACAGTCATGTTTCTTAAAGATAAATCTAAAGCATTCAAGATATTTAGATGGTATAAGGCTATGGTAGAGAAACAAAGTGGTAAGGATCTGAAATGTTTTAGATCAGATAGAGGAGGAGAATTTATATCAGATGAATTCACTAATTTTTGTAATGAGCATAGTATAAAAAGATAGGTTTCTACACCAAGAACACCACAGCAAAATGGGATTGCTGAGAGATGGAATAGATCAATAGTTGATTGTTCTAGAACACTGATGATAGAGAAAGGCATCACCCAAATCTTCTGGAGGTAAGCTGTTAGTACTGTTGTCTACACACTTAACAAAGTACAATTAAAGAAGGACATAAAGAAGACACCTTATGAGCTATGGTATGGTAAAACACCCAATGTAAGTTACTTCAAAATCTTTGGTAGTCAATGTTATGTCTTAAAGGATGATAGAAATGGAAAGCTTGATTCCAAGAGTGATGAAGGTATTTTTCTAGGGTATTCCACCAAGACCAAAGCTTATAAATGTCTCATCAAGGCTTCTAACAAAATTGTTGAAAGTGCAAATGTAAAGATAGATGAATTTGCAAAAAAGAATGAGCTGGAAAGCACAAAAGAACCAGAGGACTACAACAAGTTTGTATACTATGAAGAACTCAAAACTCTACTCGAGCAACAATTCTTAATTCTAGAATAACAAAATGTTGCAACCAACGGTCAGACTACTGTTACCGACGGTCAGGATAATAATCAGGATAATGTGCAAGGTAATGAAGAATATAATGAAGATCAAAATAATGATCAAGTTGGCACACAAAAAGTTGTACCTATACTTGCAAGATATGTAAGAAGGAACCATCTAGAGATCCAGATCATAGGAGATAAGAAAGTTGGTACAAGAACAAGAAGTAAGTCTTTAAACTCAAATTGTTTAATTTGTGAGTTTGAGCCAAAATTTGTCAATGTTGCACTAGATAATGAGGAATGGATAAGTGCTATGAATGATGAGATTGAATAGATTGAGAAGAACAAGACATGGTCACTTGTTCCAAGACCAGATGACAAGAATGTCATTGGTACAAAATAGATATTCAGGAATAAGATGAACGAGAATGGAGAAGTCACAAGAAAAAAAGCAAGACTAGTATGCAAGGGGTATGCACAAGAAGAAGGTATAGACTATGGAGAGACCTTTGCACCCATTTATAGGCTAGAAGGAGTAAGAATATTTCTTTCTTATGCTACATTTACAGGATTCAAAGTATATCAAATGGATGTCAAATCAACGTTCCTAAATGGAATACTTGAAGAAGAGGTATACATTGAGCAGCCAAAAGGGTTTGTCGATCCAGACAAGAGAAATATGGTATGTAGACTTCACAAAGCCTTGTATGGATTGAAACAAGATCCTAGAGCCTAGTATGAATGAATTCATTCCTATCTTATAAGTATTGGATTTGTAAGGACTAGTGAAAAAAATAATCTTTATTTGAAGGAAGATACTGATGCTAACACTTTGAATGCTGAAATATTTGTTGATGACATCATATTTGGAGGCAATGATATGCTATGCAAATCATTTGCTAATGAGATGAGCAAAGAGTTTGAAATATCTATGTTTGGAGAGATCAAGTTCTTTCTTGGTCTACAGATCATTCAACAAACTGAGAGGTATTTTCATTACATAGTCCAAATACATCAAAGAGGTCCTGAAAATATTCAAGATGGAAGATTCCAAACTAGTAGGAACATCGATGGCTACTAGATGTAAGTTAACAAAGGAGGACAAGACAACAGAGGTAAATCAGAGTTTGTATAAATCAATGATTGGAAAACTCATGTATGTTGTACACACTAGACCAGATATTGCACATGCAGTAGGAATTGTTGCTAGATTTTTTTCTAACCCTAGGGAATCACATATGACTACTATGAAAAGAATTCTAAGCTATCTGAAGAATACTGAAGAATTTGGCTTATGGTATAGAAGAGAAGGCAAATTTGAACTTAAGGTGTTTACCGATGCTGATTGGGCTGGAAATCTTGATTGTCAGAAGAGCACAACTGGAGGAGAATTCTTTATGGGTGACAGACTTGTCACATGGATTAGCAAGAAGCAAGGATACATCTCTCAGTCTACTGCAGAAGCAAAATATGTTGCTGTTGCTGCAAATTGCTCAAATATTGCATGTATCAAACATTTACTAGAAGGTATGAATATGAAGATCTTAGAACCATTAATTATTTATTTTGATAACACCAGTGCAATAAACATTTCCAAGAATCTAGTTATGCATGCCAAGACTAAACACATTGCCATCAAGTACCATTATTTGAGAGAAAAAGTTCAAGAAAAGGAGGTGATACGTGAGTATGTGCAATCAAAAGAATAATTGGTTGATATCTTCACCAAGCAACTACCCAAGGATACATTTGAGTACTTGAGAAAGAGACTAGGGGTCAAACCCTTATCTTCCAGTCAATAATATGACTGAAGGTTGCATCAGCCTATATATTATCAGAATATCATTCATGTTGATGCAAGCAAAAAGGATGAATTTCAAAGATACATCTATATAGAGACATGTATATATCAAAACTGAGCACCATAACATATTGTTGTATTGCTAATGGATAAGGGAAATTCAAGAAATATATTATGGATAGGAGAAAAATGATTACTTGACATGAATGTCAGATATTTGTAAAATATGTGTTTGGCATTGCTGTCAAAGGGAGAGAGATTATCCATATTATCACATTCTTCTGAAAAAGCGAGAAATATTATCCATTATCAAATTACTCCAACAGGGAGAGATTATATCCAAAAGGAGAGAAAAGATTATTCAAAGGGAGAGTTGCTGACAAAACAAAAGGACATCACAAGAGAAAAGAATAGTCAAAGGAGAGAAATTGACACAAGAAGAGGACTCAAAACATCAGAAGATAAAAGAGATGCAAGAATAAAATCTAAGCTAAAACAAAGCTTACCGGAGTTAAGACATTTATCAATTATCAAACAAAAGATTGCTAGTTTGATGAATCTCAACTGTTGTATTTCATATTGTATTAGAAATAGTATAGTGTGATAATATAGTATGTTTCCATCAATGCCAAAGGGAGAGATTGATTACATGTAACTGATTGAATGTTTGATAATGGTAAGTTGAAGATAATGCAAAGCATTAAATCAGTTAATGGTTTGTATTGTCAGTGATGTCAACTTGATATCATCTATATGGTCATGTACATAATGCCAAAGACTTCAGAGAATCAATAGAACAAAGGTTATGCTTTCAGAAATGCATAAATGTCAAGTATTCACTAAGTGACAGATAACACCGACGGAGTGCACACCATCGGTAAAAGCAAAGAAGAAAAGTCACAGTGATACCTGACGAGTAGAAGATAGTGTTTCCCAACAAAGAAAAACCACAGGATGCCCAACGAGCTGAAAATAGAGTTTCCCAACGAGTAAAAATCTAATGATGCCCGACGGGTGGAGATCCTAAAGCTAATTGGAGTTATGTCAATGGAACTGTCAGTTGTCACTGACAACTAACTGAAGAATTGACTGATGGAACAGAGAGTTTAGAAAATGACAAAATATCTAGCTGGAGAGGGCTAAAGATAAACTTAACTGGTTGTTTTCTTTGTTTTATTCAACCAGAGTTAAGTAATTGATTTAAAGAAGATTTGTACAGTTGGCAAGAATATAACTAGAAGATAAATCAGGAGTTATGCTTTAATTCAAATTGGCTGGATTATTTTTCACACCAAGAATCAAGAATCAAGAAATAGTGAAAATCATGTCTATATAAGAGACAAGCTTAATTCATTTTCATATAATCACATTCACAGAAAAGGGATTAAGGGGAGTGAATAAAAAGAGGATGCTAAAGAGAAACTGATGAAGAAGAAATTCATACAGTCCTGATCAATCAAGCTGAAGGAGAGCTAAGGAATTCTGCAGACACCGACGAATAGTGAAACACAGCATCACAGAGCAGAAAGTGTGGAGCACAAAGAATTGAATTGATACATTGATCAGAGAGGTAATGTACTTAAATAGATCTAAAAATCTGCAATTCAAAGTTACATTAGAAAAATCTCATAGTTTTTTAGTTTAACCACTGAAGCATCAAGTCTCTTAATAGAGTAGGACTTAACAGTCTTCTATATATTGAGGTACATCCCAAGGAGTGCCAAAAAGGTTGATTCATGAAAGTAGCATTGGATTTTCCCGATACCTATTGATAGTCTAAGAAGGAAGCTGATTCAAGGATGGTAGCAATAGATACACAATAATAAGTGAAAACCTCTATGTATAAAATCCTCTAACAAGGTCACACTTAACAGTGTGTTTGTAACCTTTAATGGGGTTGGCTCCTAACAGGGCTCACTTCAGAAGAGTGAAAATTTGGGGTAACGGTCCCAGTGGTTTTTCCCTTAATAGGTTTTCCACGTTAAAAATTCATGTGTTATGTGTGTATGATTCATTTCTTTATTGTTTTGTATCTGACATAGTTAACACTGGGTTGACCGGTATACTCTGCTTATTTACTGAGTTTTGGTAAATAGTTATATTGCTTATCGATAATCAAGGAGAACAAGGACAGACAAGGAAAACCAACATACAGTTATTCATTGTAAGTATTTCAAGGCATGCATCTTGTAGGGACTTAATAATCTAAGGTTTATTTGATAGGTGGTTAATGTTTGAAGGATAAATTTTTGAGGCCACTAATTCACCCCCCTCCCCCCCTCTCAGTTATTACTAACACTATTCTATGTAAGAATACTTGTTAGTCGATACTTGATAGACTCATTAGAATTAGGGATGACATTCATGGTGCTACTCCCTATTCAGCAGACACTCTAGAGGTCATACTTGACAGGAAGAGACAAGAGGTTTGTTCAGGCATTTCTCTTTTTGAACTACGGGGCTTAGTGCCCAAAGAGCCCTTGAAACATGAAGCTTTCCCATTTTATGTGGATCATAACTATGTGAAGGTTTATCATGTTACTAGGTGTCAGGATCCTATTATGGCAGTATTGATATACCCACAATTTCTTAATGTCCATGGTCATTATCCAAATAATGATTAGATTCCACTATATTTTGCACACCATCTTTCTGTTGAGGTTTTTTTAGGGAGGGTCATGAATTACACCAATTTTCTACCATATCTAGGATAGGGGTGTGGTAGACTAGATGATAGAGATGCCTATCATTGACCTGATCATCTATTACCAGCACACAGGGCCATTGTTGGTCAGAGAGAACCTGTTATAGCTCCTTCTTTGGGTCCCATAGAAGATGATGTTGTTCGTAGCACCTAGCTACAAGGAGCGATTGATAGATTTGGGGACATTGTAGCAGCTTCCAGATCCATATCTAGTGATTAGGTTGGGCAGTATTTGATGTCTCAATGAAACTCTAGATCCTAAGTTGGAGCATCCTCTAATAGGACCTCAGATGGCATATATAGTGTAGCAGGTATCCCTTCACTTGCCAGCCTAGAGGAACTCACAGGAGAGATGGAAAAGGCTACATTGACTAGTTTGGCTGAGGATCTTATGGATGCTTATGGATTTATAATAGAAAACCATGATATACCCATATTAGATGTTAGAGCTCATGTGGGTACTATCAGATATGCTCAACCACATCCTTCTCATTACCCAGACTATGACCATAGTTGCACTACCCATGAGGATCCACCTACCAACCACTCTATTTCTGTAGAGGGAGAGGCACAACATACAAACCCTTGAGTGAGTGTAGTGCACCAATCCTCTGATGTTAGTCTTGAGGATGTTGACTTCAGCATAATTACTATAGATTACATGGATTTTCTGGCACGTGATGATTTAACTTCCATGCTATCTCATTTGGTCAGTCCACTGCATTTATTATTAGTGGGACGTGTGTTGGCTAGGCATGTTGCATATGTAGAGTTGAGCCAGGATGGGGCCCAACAAAATCTTGATGCCTTGGTTTACACGATCAAGGCTAGGGAGTCTGAGTACTATCAGGTGCCGCCATCTACATAGGTAAATCTTATTTTTAATGTTACAAACTAAATTTACAAACTTTCATAGCATATAAATTTACTTTTTTTTTTTAATTCAATTGATATGATATCATGTATATATATGATTTTTTTAGGGGGAGATGCCTCTTGTTACTCCTTCATTGAGGTTTGATCATGTACATTAGTGGGTCTCACTTGATGATGACATCAGTAGTGGACAGGTGAGTTTTAAATTTATTGACGTGTATATGTATAATTTATATCACTTTATATATATTTATTTCTTAGATACATGTAATTTATATCACTTTCTTTGTACATGGCTTGACACATCCTTCACAACATGATAGTTACTCTGGGGACTGCTTAGTGAGGAGTCATCATGATGAGTCCTAGGTTTTTGATCCATCTAACTAGTACATAGACACTTTCATCTTTGTTCTAGAGACAGTTTATATGTTTTTGATCTACACACATTATGTATTTGATGTTATATTTCATCTGTAGACTCTAGGTCTGATTGACATGTTACATTTGATATTATTTGATCTGTAGACTTTTGATCTATTTTTTATGATTGACATGTTACATTTGATATTATTTGAGCAATATAATTTTGATCTATGTTTGATGATTGACATGTTAAATTTGATATTATTTTATTTGTAGACTTTTTATCTATGTTTGATGATTGACATGTTATATAATTGATCTATGTTTGATTCAATTATATACTTGATCTATGATTTGATGATCTAATTTATATATGTCTAACATGTAATTTATATGTTTGATGATCTAAGTTATATTTTTTATGATATAAGAACTATACTTGATCTATGATTGATGTTTGACATGCTATACTTGATCTATGTTTGATGATCTAATTTATATATGTTTGAAATCATGTAATTTTTATACATTTGATGATCTAAGTTATATGTTGGAATTTATAATATACATTTGATGATGTAGAAGTTATATGTATTTGATTGTAGTTATTTCATCTTGGTCCCCCTTAAGACGTTTCCTAATTAATCAACTATACAAACAAAGTATTGCAATATCATGCATGTGCATTCATTTAGATAAGTAATAAACCATCCCCTTAAGACATACATTCAAATTGAGATTAGTATGAAATAATCCTCTTAAGAGGTACAATACATTCAAATTAAAATAAGTATTAATATCATGCATACATTCAAATTTAGATAAGTATTAAATCATAAGTAGAAATAATGAGAGAGAGAGAGAGAGAGAGAGAGAGAGAGAGAGAGAGATCCTAATTGGTCCTAATTGGTCGTAATTGGTCGTAATTGGTCTTATTAGTCACATGTTAGGTCTTAATTAGTCTTAATAGGTGGACTATTAGTCCTATTAACTAGATTAAAGGGTCTTATTAGGTCTTAGTAGGTCTTAAGTGGTCTTAATCAAGGTCTTAATAGGTCTTCATTGGTGTTAATTGATCTTAATTGGTCTTCATACATCCTACTACTCCTATTAAGTAGATTAAGGTGTCCTATTAGGTCTTATTAGTAGGTATTAGGTCTTATTAGTCTTATTAATCATATTAGGTATGGGTCCTATTAGACCTCTTATTAGTCCTATTAGGTCCTATTAGGTCTTATTAGGTCAACTAAGGGGTATTATTATGTCTTATTACTCATGTTAGGTCTTAAGAGGTCCTATTAGGTCTTATTAGACATGTTAGGTCTTGATTGGTCTTAATAAGTTCTATTAGGTCTTAATTGGTCTTAATAGGTTCTAATAGGTCTTAATTGGTTTTAATTGTTCTTAATTGCTCTTAATAGGTCCTATTAGTCCCATTAGGTCTTAATGGGTCCTATTAGGTCTTAAATGGTCCTATTAGGTCTTAACATTCATATTACATCTTATAAGGTATTATTAGGGAACCATTAGGTCTTAAATTGGTCTTAAATGGTCCTAATTGATCTTAATAAGTCCTATTAGGTCTTATTAGTCCTATTTGGTCTTATTAACTTCCTATTAGGTCTTATTAGGTCTTATAGGTCCTATTAGGTCTTATTGGTCATATTAGGTAGATTATTAGTCACATGTTAGGTCTGAATTGGTCTTAAGGGGTCCTATTAGGTCTTAAGTTGTCCTATTTGGTATTAAGGGTCCTATTAGGTCTTATTAGGTCTTAAATGGTCTTAATTGGTCTTAATTAGTCTTAATATGTACTATTAGGTCTTAATTGCTCATGTAATAGGTCCTAATTGGTCTTATTAGTCACATGTTAGGTCTTAATTGCTCTTAATAGGCCCTAATAATCCTATTAATTCTTAAGGGGTCCTATTAGGTCTTAGGGGTCCTATTAGGTCTTATTAGGTCTTAATTGGTCTTAATAGGTCCTAATAGGTCTTAATTGGTCTTAATACATCCTATTACTCTTATTAAGTAGATTAAGGGGTCTTATTGGGTCTTAAGAGTCCTATTAGCTCTTATTAGTAGGTATTAGGTCTTATTAATCATGTTAGGTCCTAATAGGTCCTATTAGACCTCTTAATAGTCCTATTAGGTCCTATTAGGTCTTGTTAGGTCAAGTAAGGGGTCCTATTAGGTCTTATTACTCATGTTAGGTCTTAAGAGGTCCTATTAGGGATTATAAGACATGTTAGGTCTTAATTAGTCTTAATAGGTCTTATTAGTCCTACTTGGTCGTAAGGGGTCTTAAGTGGTCCTATTAGGTGTTAAGGGTCTTATTAGGTCTTATTAATCATGTCAAGTCTTAATAGGTCCTATTAGGTCATATCACTTCAATTTTAGGTCTTAAGGGTTCCTATTAGGTCTTATTAATCATGTCAGGTCTTAATTGGTCTTATTTACTATTGCAATATCACACATACATGTTTCATTGAGATATGTCCTAACCATCCACTTAAGAAATAGAGGGAGAGAAGTAGAAAAAGACATACCTTGTTTCTTATGATAATATATTGCCATTTATTCTTCATGTAGACTTTGTTCGATCTCAAGTGAATAATTTCATGCAGTCTTATTTAACCTTCTCTTCTTATTTCCCATCGCTTTCCTTCTCAAAATTGCTCCACTGAAATTTGAATTTTTTTTAAAAAAATACACTTACAAATGTCTTCCTTCTCCAAAATGTGAATTATTATGCAACTTTAAAATTTACAAAATAAGGCAAATTTTTTTTACTTATTTGAGATCGTTACTAGCCTAAAAAAACACTAAATTTGATGACCAAGGTTTCTATCAAAAGTCAATTATTACTTTTCATCGAAAAAAATTGAGTTAAAACTTTTACCACGCAACAAAACTCAAGTAATTTTGATAGAAAGTAATTTCGATCAAGATCTATTAGTTTGGATCGAAATTACATTCTATCGAAACCTCCATATTAGGCCCATTTTGCAAAGGCCAACAAATTTCTAAATATTTCATAGCTTTGGGGCTCAATTACAGGACTCAAGTGGAACACTAAGGACATGCCCTTTTGCATGGAACACATACTTGGAACGAGCTTTCTAATGGTTATAAATTTGATAAATTTTGAGTTTATTATGTATATGTTTTTTGATGTCAATCAAATGTAGGTTTCTTACCAAATATAAACCTTTGTGTTTGACATTCAATGAAAAATAGTAAAAACAAGAAAAAAATCTGAAAATAACAATGCCTCTCGTATTGAATTCTTCTTTCTATAAAAAAAAATTGAAATTGAAAAAATACGCGACAAGCTACAACTTACGGAAACAACATATGTCAGAATTATGGTTTAGTCAACTTCAAATGTTAATAAAATATGAATACTAGTGATAAATTCATGAAACCAATTCCAGGTTCTAGATATGGATGTTAAAAAACAAAATTTGAAGAACCACATTGATATCTATTCTAGAAAAAAGGTTATGCTTTACGAAAATAGTGTCACTCTTTGAAAATGATGTTTTCAGCAACATACCAGTTTTCGTGGGGTATAGAAAAATTATTCAAACCAATTCCAAAAAAAATTTAAAATACATATTTAGAATCTAGATATAAAATTGTAAAAGGATCTAATTTACTTCATCTTCTGATTTGTAACGGTTTAGAACCAATATGCATCTGAAAGTGAAAGTTTTTTTCAAAATATCAAGTTCAGTGTCCGCTCAGGAAAAAAAGTGTGATCCACTATTGTGGGTCCACCCTATGGGTCTTTCCTTCATCTTCTCTTTAGTGGCACACCATATTATTGGACTTGTCATGCCTCTTTTTGCTAATGCTTCCCTAGTTTCATAGTTGATTGATTTTTTTTTTACAATTGGCACATGTAGTATAAACTAGCATTTTATTATTGCATGATTGAGTATTTTCATTGGGATCACTTGTACATATTTATGTGTCATCTGCATCATCAAATTACAGATTTTTTTCCATTATTTTTCATATATTTATTGTTTTGGGGCACCTATGTGGATTATTGTCTTTTGTATCTTTGATTGAGAGATGTTTTGCCTTTGTTTTCCATCTGCTCATTGTTTGAGTAGTATTGTTGGGGGCACACATACAGATAGATCTTGATCATCATCTTGGTTTCAGAGGAGGTTCTTCATTCAACACTATGGAAGCTATTATTCGATAGTTATCCACAATTTTCTTGTTTCTAAGAGGATGTTTATTTATCACTTCATATAATTGCATCTCTGTTAGCATATATTTTGAAGGGGTTTTTTTTCCCACTGGGTTTTCCCCCTTTCCTCTTTCCTTTCATAAGTATCCTTAGTTAGGTTTAAGGGGGGTGTTAGCATAGCTTAACATTCACTTATCTCTGTGATTTATAGATGAATGCACTACATGTGTGTAAGATAACTAAAGAAGGTTCTTATTTTTAACTCGCTCTTTCTCTTCCAATTCTTTTCTAGGAGCTCATACATTTAGTTCCAAATCTTTAGAAATTACATGAATTTAAATCCATAATTTCTACTCATGTCTTTATATATTCATTTTAATTTTACTCCAAATATGATTTGAAGGTTGTCATTAGTATCCAAGAATACAAATGGATACTTGGTAACAGAGTCACAAATAGACAAAGTCGGTACGATCACCAAAGTACAGAGTTAAACGAGTACACTAATCACATATAGAGTTAACTAAGTGCAATGATCACCGAGCAAACAAACTTTACCAAGCAACAGTATAAACTGAGCACACAGTCTACACCGAGAGACATAGACAACACAGAGCACCAAGAGACAGTATTTACCAAACAAACTAGTGGTCGTATAAAATTTTGTTATGGCACATCAATCTAGGTAAAAAAAAAATTCTGACTTGGATAATGGTTTACAATGATCAAGGAGAAAATTAATTATGGATTCACAACATTAATTATTTATATCTCCTATGTTTAGATGATCAAGGTAAATTTTGTACACTGTTGATCTTAGGTTATGTAATACATTGTAAACCCCTAATTAGGTCAATTAGTTTGATACATCTAATGTAAAGATTTCATTTGTAAAGCATGGTTGATCAAGTAATGATCAAGTAGCCGCCATACTACAGACATTAGAGATCAGACAAGGATTTTATGACAAAGACAACATTGCAGCAATCATTTTTAGAATAGAGGCAAGGGTACCGAGAAGAACAAAGAAGAAGGTATTATCATTCACAGTAAGGTGATACATTCTATGAACTTAAAGGATCTATATCGACAATATAGAGATTATATTTGTTTAGATCATAATTTTTCTATTCTCTAACAATTGTAATTGACCCCAAAATCTCCTAACAGAGTAGACTTAATTGTCTTTACGTAAATATCCTAATAGAGTGCACACATACATCGTGTTTCTAAATCCTCTCATGAGGTAGATCTAATCAATCTCATTGTTACTCCTAACAGGGTAAGATCATCAGAAGTGATCAATCTTTGTAATCTTTAACGGGCTACTTTATTTACTGCAGTAGTGAAGTTTTGTGGGTCTCATCCCCACCATATTTTTTACCTTCGAAAAGGGGTTTTCTAAGATACCAAAATACTAGTGTCATGTATATTCATTTTCATGTATGTGTATTATTTACTTTACATGCATTTACATTTCAGCAGTGACATTGCATGTTTGGTAGAAGTTATCTACTCAGTCGGTTATTACAGAACATTTGGTTACAAAGACTAGTTTGAAAGTTTTTAAGGGTATTGATTCACCCCTCCGCTCTTAGTACACACCTCTCCTTTATCCCAACAATTGATATCAGAGCTAGTTCTCTTGTTTAGAAAGTTTAATCGCTGAAGAGAAAAAATCTTACAATGGAAAGGTATACACTTGATAAAACCATTGAAAATCAAAAGTTACAGTTGCAAATCTATGTCAAAAAATACAAGGAAGCTAAAGAGAAACTCAGGGAGATGTTGATTAAGAGAAAGGACATGGCACTTTGATGTCATGAGACTGATTATCAGGAAGAAGAGATTCATGACCCATTTTACACATCTAGATCTAAATCTGGTAGCATATCTGATGCATCTGAAGGAATCATATAAAGATATCTAAGAGCAATCAACAACTTACTAAACAATTAAAAGCACTACATATCGGTCAAGATACACAAATGGTTAGAATGGTTGAATTCTTTAACAATGAAAAGAAAGATGAACAAGATAGAAACATGGATGTTGATGACAGAAGACAGATGACTGAAAATTACAGGAAAAAGCATATGAGATATTGAGACTTACTGAACATTACTTTGAGATCACCAATCAAGTGGTTGTTATGATTCATGAGGCAAATTGAGTGAATACTTAGCTTGCTAAAAAAGTAGAAGACATTGGTGTACAAAAGGAAGAAAATAAAAAAATAAGAAATGAGTTGAAGATTCTATAACAACATAATGAAGTGATTAAGAGATCTAAAGAAAGTACTAAGAGAATGGATGAATTTTTGAACTATCAAAGAAGAATGAACAACAATACCGAATTAGGGTGTACTTAGAAAGGAGAATTGTCTAATCAAGCTAAACAAAGGAGTGTGTACTCAAATCCAAATCCTAAGAATCCCTCTTACCATCACTGTGGAAAACCAGGCTACACATCAAATGTTTGCAGAAGCAAAGAAAAAGGTACTCCTAGAAACCCTCCTAAATTTAATGGTTTTTTCTATAGCTGTAATAAGCATGGACATCAGGAACATGAATGTAGATCCAAGTTGAAAAAACCGTAGAAGAAACCATACATGGATAAATATTGTCAAAATTGCAACATGCATGGTCATACATCACAAGCATGCAAGAATAATACCTAGCAAAACTGGAAGCCTAAAGGACAAGGAAAGGTAAATCAACCGAGAAGACAAGGTAATTCTTATGCATGGGATTAAAACACTTGGGGTAGTTGTACAACATGTGGTAAATATAGACATATTACATAAAATTGTATGAGACAATGGAGAACTAATCTAGGAATTGGTCAAACTCTGGTATGGCATGTTCTCACTATCACAAAGTTGGTCACTTAAGTAGAGATTGTGCAGACCAAATAAATACTTATGGAAATGACAATACAATTGAAGAAATAATGAGAGTAAGAAATAAAATGTGGATAAGAGCTTCAAATGATGATGTAGGACCAAGCACGATAGTCAGTGACACCTCATCTGATGGATTAGGTGGTTCCACCGTCTCCACCTGAGAAATACAAGCAGATATGGAACTATGTTTTACAAAGATATATCTTACACTAGTTCCTATATTCATTGTACAAATTCCAAATTATCATGAATTAAGATGCACTATGGTATTACATGTTTGATTACTTTGATCTAGTTGAGTTGGTAAATATGTACCAAGTTAGTAATGTCAGTCAGTGAATATGTTGATGACATTAAGTTTTTCCATTAGTACACTTAGTGAAAAACATTGACAGAGATCATCGGTACAAGCATAATCGGCGGATTACAAGCATAACCGGCAGATTACAACCATAACCAGCGGAAAAAAGTGTCACAAGAAAATACTAAGTATGGAACTGACTGATGAACATTGACAAGTGTTGCACCGACGAAGTAAACAGGACATCACTGACAGGTCAATGACATAACACAAAGATCATCACCAATGACACAATTTTGAGAACAAAACCGACGGAACATAAAATGCATACCCAATGAACAGTTCAAGAAAGGAACACTGGCGGTAAAGAAAACTGACAGACTGATAGAGCAGCCCGACCATTAGAACCGACAGTCAGTTAGAGAACCTGCAAATAGTGGATCTGACTTTTACACGTCAGATAAAGCATTGTAATTCTATTTATAGAGTTTTAATTTGTTTTAAATTAGTACTTGAGGGTCAAGCAAGCATAATGTAAATTTTTTAAAGCATCCTAACAGATCTAAAACATATCTAACTAAAGATCAAGGTCAAGTTGTAAGCCTTGGATCTAGAGTTAACTTGCGAAGTGTGAATCAAGAATAGAGAAAAAATCTAGTATAAATAGATGTTCAATCAATTGTGAATTATGGATTCATTGTTGTTGATAGCCATGAAGAGAATCTAAGGAGTAGAAGGTAGAATTCATGCAAAGTTCAGAAACAGATTATATCTAGTTATCAAGAACACACAGAGGCTACCGACATACAGAGAAAGGTATTATTCAGTCATAAAAAGATGATTACTCATACATAGGAAGATTTATTGGATATGTTATCAGCGATTAGAGATTGCATACATCATCAGATCAAAGAATTATGTATTTGCATCTAACAAGTGCATCACATCTAATATCCTTTTGTAGAAGGTGGACTTAACTATTCTTTACAAATCTCTTAACAAAGTGCACACTTAACAGTGTTGTTAAAGCTTCAAATGAAGTAGATCTTAATAGTTCTCCACTGTAATACTCCTAACAGGGTAGGTCATTAGAAGTGACCAATTGTAAGCCTTAACCGGCCCCTTCTTATCTGCAGATAGTGAAGTCTTGTGGGTAACAATCCACACCACGGTTTTTACTTCCTAACAGGAGTTTTCTACGATATCATATCTTGTGTCATGTGTTATCCATTTTAATGAATGTTTCTTGTATGGTTACATATTAAAGAACTTATATTATGATTGCATATGCATAAAAAAAGATGAACAGTTAGATAAGATAATTTACAAACTGATGAAAAAGGGTTAATGGGCTAAACCAAGAAAATTTTTAGAGGTACTGATTCACCCCTCCCCTCTCAGTACATCATTCCAATATAATTCCAACAATTGGTATCAGAGCTAAGTCTGTTTCTTGAAAATATTAATGACTTAAGAGAAAAGATCAGAGCAAAGGAAAAGTACAGACTAGACAAGACTATTGAGAATGAGCAATTGCAGATGCAGATTAACTATGAACAGTATAAAGAGGCGAGAATCAACTTAAGAAAACTTCTTGATGAAAGAAAGATTATGGCAACCAGGCTGAATGAGAAGGAATACAAAGAATAAAAAATACAAGATTACTTTGATTCAACATAATCAATGTCAAGTAAAGCATCAGACCAATCAGATGAAAAGATCACAAGTCTACATCAAGCCAATCAACATCTGACCGAGAAATTGAGAATGCTGCAAATCGGTCAAGAGACTCAAATGGTGAAAATGATTGATGTCATGAATGATGCAAGAAAAGCTGAAAATGAAAGAACTCTAGCCATTGATGATAGGAGGAAAATAATAGAGAAGATGCAAGAAAAAGAATCAGAGATTCAAATACTTACTGAACATCACCATGAGATTACCAATCAGATTATTCTTATGAATCAAGAGGCAAACTGATTAAATACAGAACTCATTGAAAGAATACAGATCATCGGTGAGCTAAGAGAAGAGAATGAAAAATTGAAGCATGAAATCAAAGTCCAAAATCAACACAACGAGTTGATCAAAAAGGATGAAGAAAGCAACAAAATGATGGATGATTTTCTTGATGGATAGAGAAGAGTCAACAACTACACAGAATTAGGGTACAATGAGAATGGTGAATATTCTAATCAACCAGATCAAAGAAATGATTTCACAACCCCAAGATCCAAGAAGCTATCATGCAATCACTATGGAAAACCCAGCCACACCTCAAACGTTTGCAGAAGCAAAATGAAAGGTATTCCTCAAGCACAATCTACTTTCATTGGTAATTGTTATAAATATCAAAAGAAATGACACGAGGCACATGAATGCAGATCCAAAGTGACAAATCCAAAAAGGAAAACCTACATGGAAAAGTACTATCCTACCTGCAAGATGAATGGGTACACACATGAGGAGTGCTGGAAAAAGAACAACAAGATCTGGATACCAAAAGAAACTGATAATAGATACAAACCAACAAGAGTAGGTAAATCATATGTTTGGGACCATAACACATGGGTAAACTGCACAGCATGTGGAAGGTATGGTCATATTGCTACCAAATGTATGAGAAAGTGGACCATAAGGTCAAGAGGTTGGACCAATCTAGGTATGGCATGTTTACACTGTCATAAGGTTGGCAATTTGATAAAAGATTGCAAAGACCGATAGATTGATACAAGTACTCATCCCAATGGAAATACCATTGATGACATCAAGAGAATGAGAAACAAGATGTGGGTAAAAGCCACAAACACTGAAGGTGCTAGAAAAAGAAATAAAAATGATGACACCCTTTCCAACGAATCTGGTGGCATCACTACATCCAACTAAAATGCACAAGTAAGTATGGAACTGCATTGTAAAAATTTATATTACGCATCGGTTCCATTACACAGTTCATATTGTAACATTAGCATGAATAAAAGATGCACTATATTGTTATTTGTTAAACTATTGAAAAACAATATCATCGGTTATTGGGTACAAATATGCATCGGTGAACACACACAAAAAAGTTAGTACTACTTACTAGAATGTATCGGTCATTACACAAATGCCAAGTTGCTAAGTGTCAACCGACGGACATCGGTGAACCTTGAGGCAACAAAAGCTATCTTTGCCACTTTACTGAAAATCATTGGTGAAGTCACCAAAGTTGCTAGAAACCTTGACGCTTTGCACAGACACCGAAGATGTTATGAATGCCTCTACCAATGAACTCAGTATTTGTATACCGATGATTTGGTGAGCATTAATGACAACTTAGGGCACAAAAGTTATAAAATCCTAACGGGTGAACTCATTTTCACACCCATAATTTTCGAGCAGAGCAAAGCGATTTCAAAGAAATTTGGAGAGTGACCTAGCAGGAATCAATTTGACACAAAGCACTCACATTCACAGGAAATCATAGAGATTCAGTAAGTAACCACAATCACCAACCACACTATTTTATTTGTGAAAAGCCCTAAAATTATGCAATGCAATGGCATCGACTTCTAGAGTTGAAAAGGTTAAGGAAGATAAGAAGAAAATGTTCAAGCTTGTCAGTAGAGGCTCTTGTGATGAACCCAAATACAAGCTGCACCTAGAAATAGCATCACAACCTGACGATTCTGGAGCATTTTCTAGAATCCCACCTAGGGTTTTACTGGTAGAGGACGTAAAGTTCTATATACACTGCAAGATCTTAGAGATAGGATATCTAGACCTAGATAATGCCTACAGGGCACTATATGATGAAGTTCAAAATGTCAAAGATGAGAACAAGCATCTAGAAGTGAAAGGAATCACGAATGCACTTCATTTTCCCAAAGTTTTCAAAATAGAATGGATAAAGATTGTTCTCAGTAGAATGCACAACAAGATTCTATGGCTTAATAAGCCAAAGCCAATAACAAAGGATGTTATTCACGTAGTTACTGGTTATCCTACGATTGATAAACCACAAGATCACAATCACTCATCCCTGACAGAAGTGGAAAAACTGACTAGTGCTAAATCAGACAAAAGAGCACTCAAGGTCAACACTATCACCGACGTAGAACTAAAGTTTGGAGCATGTGTTGTTGGATATAAAATCTTCCAAGCAAGTAGAATGAATAACATATCAAGCACTGCTATGAGCACAACATACAAGATCATCAAACAAGGAAAGAAGATGGATCTTCCAGAGATCCTGTTACATCAACTAGAGGAGAACATGTGCACTATAAGATCTTCAAGGACAAACACTTGTAAGTTTGGTTCCCTCATAATGTGCATATTATTTTACTTTGAAGAATACTTTCCTTCAATAGGAAAAGTTGTATGGGACACAAGCAGACCTATAACCATTCAGATAGGTGAATTCATAGAATCATTAGGAACAAATTTTGATAATGTAATGCATGAGTATTTCAAAACCATTAAGGAAATGTTGCAAACAAGAACAAGGATTCCTAAAAATATGACAGAGGAACACAAAGAGAATATATGTTTCATGGTAGATACTGATTTCATGTATATCCAATAGTAGTACCTAGGAAGTCATGGCTTTCACTGTTAGAATATGAAATCAAAATAGGACAAGCCAATGAGTGCATTAAGGCACTACTGAATGAACCAGTGGACAACAAGCAACAAAGATTTGGCACCTATGAAGAGGCCAAACAAAAGATTAAAACAAATCTTGTTATCAAGAAAGCTGTAAAACAGTCAAGTAGAATGGTGAAGAAACTAAAAAATAAATTGAATGTATCTTCTGAAGGTGAAGAGGAACAAGAGGGTAAGGATAAAATCACCGAGGACCAGTTACCCATCGGTGATACATCAGAGGAAAATGAATCAGAGGAAGAACAGTCTGATTCACCACCTCCTCCTCCACCTAAGAAGTCAAGAATGAGGAGTCAGACAACAAAGGATGCAACTCCTCCCATGGTAAAAGGAAAGGTGTATAAGTGGAAACATAACACATCAAAGGGAAAACAACCAGTTGAGAAACCTACCAAAAGGAGGAAATGTTTTCAGATAAATGAGGATATAGAGGACTCGGCTATGGATGAGCCTGACACTACAATTGAAAAAGCAAAGGAAACATCAAAGAAAACATCAACTCCTGAAAACATTGATGAAATATGTAAGTACATTTCAGAAGCCTCATCTATTGGACATCCTAAGATTAAGAAATGGTTGAAATGGGATTCTGTAGAACAGAATAAAATTGAAGATGCAATTATAGCTAAAATGTGCAGATACTATTATGTCCCACTTCAATTCACTACACGTGATGTACCACAAGAAATGTTAATTAGATTATCTTCTAGGTACACATTTGCACTCCATGAGGAGAAATAGATAAGAGAAAGAGTACTTGTTACTCTTATGCGTCCTAAATCAAAAAAGGAAGAAATAAATGAATTCATGGAGAAATATGAGAAAAAGTTCTCACCCATTATGAGAGCATACAATTTTATTGAAGGGAATTTTATAGAGCTGGAACAAGAAGCTCATGATAAATGGAGAAAGATATTCAATCCTACTAAGGAGAGCAGTTATGAGAAGGAAACCGTCACTCGGGGAGATAACTCAAGAGCTGAGTTAGATAGTGAAGAAGTTCAAATAATCAGCTAGAAATAGGTTGATATTGCAGATGAAGTATGGCCAGACACTACTCTTGACCACACTCAAAGTGAAGAGAGTCAAAATCCACCAAGTCCAAGTCACATTGACTTGAGTAAAGATGAAGAAGTTACCAAGGATGACTTGACAATAAAAGGTAACTTAGCTGATGACATAAATGATGAATCATGGTTAGATAACATTGTCATTAACACTATAGGAAAAGACCCTATAGTAGAAGTACAAAAAGATGAAGATATAAATATTTCACAGGGAAATACTGACAGACAGGATTCAACTATTAACACTGCAATAGTCAATACACCGAAAAACATGAATATATTAATTGATGCTATTGATATTCAATCAAGTTAGGAAAAATCATCTAAGAAAGCTGATGATATACCCAAGGACATGGGTAATGACAAAAACAAAGATGCATCCAATACTCAAAAGGATGTAGATACATAAATGAAAGATGCTACTGACACTCAGCAAGAAGTGTCTAATGAACAGAACAAAGAAGCAGATAACAAAATAGAGGAGACATTGAGAAAGGGTGACTAAAAAGATAAGAGTGAAGAAGTCAAGCAGGATGAAAGATCAAAACAAAAATTAGATATATCTATTGATACACCTAAGGCCAATGAGGAGATGTCCTCACAAAACTAGCTAGTGGACTCAGAACAGAAACAACAGGATGCTTCATCTTCTCGATCCTCACCTACCAAGTAAACCCAATCTCAACGTTTACAAATGGTAGTACATCAATCTGCCACCCAGCCAAAGAAGAAAAAGAAGAAAGCATTGAAGAAATATATCTTGGTTGTCATAATGGATGAAGTAATAGAAGTCTCAAACGGGGATATTACTACTTTGGATATAGATAAATTTCAAGAGTTTGGAGTGCTATGTCAAAGGAAAGCCATTCAGAAGAAAGTGATACAGGAACACAAGGAAGAAATGGCACCTGACAAGGCAAGAGACATTCTACAAAAACTTGTTCCTAAGGTGAAACTTGAAAAAAATGCTACAGTTAAAGAGCATATAGATATTCTTACTGATGCAATCACAAACCACAATGTAGATGCAGAACAAGCAATGGAAGAACAAGCAGAGAAAAAGTATCAATACAAGTTAATTGATAAGATCAGCCAAGAAGTGGTAGTAAACAAGGTAAAGCTCTCTGAACTAACTGATCAATTAGAGCCAATGATTGCTAAGGCAATTACCTTAGTTCAAAAGATGTGTACACTTGAAAAGTTTACAAAAGAAAATAGTGACAAGTTAGCAGAAATAGATTCTAATGTCACAACTAGTGCACAAAGCCTAAACTCAAATGCAGATAGTATCAAGGCACATCATGACAAAGTCATTGAGGCTAACAGGCTAAGGCAAGAAATATGGGATGTTGAAACCCAATTAAGAGGTGAGATTACTGAACTATAGGCACACATCTTGCCTAATCTTACTATTCTATAGAAACATATTTCTAAAGCCATAAACTTGATTGCAAACCCAGAGATGTCTGTAGTAGAAAACATCTATGATATACACGTAAGGATATCACTTGAGCACATGGCTCTAGAAATGCTGAAGGATAAATGGGAAAAGATGATGGAGGAGATCAAGTCCTCACATTCCCACATTTTTGACAAGATGTAAGTACCTTTGCCTTTATTATCAAAAAAGGAGGAATCAAACCGTATGTATATTGTATGTACAGAAGGAATAGATATGGTAAAGATAATTATGTACAATATATCAACAAAAAGGGGAAGAAAAATACATAAGGAAATGTATATATACTTACACTTACTGGCATATACATAGGGGGATTCATTCAAATGAATAAAGGAAGAAGTATACACATGCATTCAATATGTTGCACATATCATGTTTTTGATACTAATGTCAAAGGGGGAGATTGATGACATTAAGTTTTTCCATTAGTACACTTAGTGAAAAACATTGACAAAGATCATTGGTACAAGCATAACTGGTGGATAGCAAGCATACCTGATAGAACAAAGTGTCACAATAAAATGCTAAGTATGGAATTGACCGACGAACACTGACAAGTGTTACACCAATGAAGTAAATAGGACATCACCGATGGGTCAATGACATAACATAAAGATCATCACCGACAACACAGTTTTGAGAAAAAAATTGATGGAGCAAAAAAGGCATACCTGATGCACAATTCAAGAAAGGAACACTGACGGTAAAGAAAACTGACAGACTGATAGAGCAACCTGACCATTAGAACCGATAGTCAGTTAGAGAACCAGCAAATAGTGGATCTGACTTTTACACGTCAGATAAAGCATTGTAATTCTATTTATGGAGTTTTAATTTGTTTTAAATCATTACTTGAGGGTCAAGAAAGCATAATTTAAATGTTTTAAAGCATCCTAACAAATCTAAAACATATCTAACTAAAGATCAAGGTCAAGTTGTAAACCTTGGATCTAGAGTTAACTTGTGAAGCGTGAATAAAGAACAGAGCAAAAATCTAGTAAAAATAGATGTTCAATCAATTGTGAATTATGGATTCATTGTTGTTGATAGCCACGAAGAGCATCTAATGAGCAGAAGGTAGAATTCATGCAAAGTTCAGAAATAGATTATATCTAGTTATCAAGAACACACAGAGGCTACTGACGGACAAAGAAAGGTATTATTCAATCATGAAAAGATGATTACTCATACATAGGAAGCTTTATTGGATCTGTTATCAACAATTAGAGATTGCATACATCATCAGATCAAAGACTTATGTAGTTTCATTCTAACAAGTGCATCACATCTAAAATCCTTTTGTAGAAGGTGGACTTAACCGTTCTTTACAAATCTCTTAACAAAGTGCACACTTAATAGTGTTGTTAAAACTTCAAATGAAGTAGATCTTAATAGGTCTCTACTGTAATACTCCTAACAGGGTAGGTCATGAGAAGTGACCAATTGTAAGCCTTAACCGGCCCCTTATTATCTGTAGATAGTGAAGGCTTGTGGGTAACAATCCCCACCATGGTTTTTACTTCCTAACAAGAGTTTTCTGTGATATCATATCTTGTGTCATGTGTTATCTATTTTCATGAATGTTTATTTTATGGTTATATATTAAAGAACTTATATTATGATTGCATATGCATAAAGAAAGATGAGCAGTTAGATAAGATAATTTACAAACTGGTGACAAAGGGTTAATGGGCTAAACCAAGAAAAGTTTTAGAGGTACTGATTCACCCCTCCCCTCTCAGTACATCATTCCAATATAATTCCAACATATGTGAGAGACAAAAAGTTGCTATGGAAACCGAGCATTTGTAACACTCACTGAGATGAGGTATTGTTAGGGTTAACCGAGCATCATGTTTGTCTACCAAGTGGTTGGTGTCAAGCATTTATTGCACTGACTAAAAGTTATTTAGTATAAATTTGATCGATGTGAACTCATTTGTTCACACAGTGATCATAGAGCAGATAAATTATGAGAAAATCTGCAGTAGCATATTTCATGGATTTTGTAGAGATTCTAAGTATATTCTGAGCAACTAAGAGGTTAGTCATTACACATTTTACACTTACCGAGTCATTCAAACACTTTTGTGAAAGCCCTAAATCAGAAATCATGGCATCCTCATCTCAAACTATGAAGGCAAATATGGAGAAGGAGAAAAAGGTTATTATTGTGAAGAAATTCACTTGCACAAAGCCAAACTACAAGATACATCCATAGGTTGCAGCCCAATCTGATGACAAAGGTGCATTTTCATCGATTCTGCCTAGGGTTCTTTTAGTTTAAGATATACATGCATACATTCACTATAAGATAGGTGAAATTGGAGATTTTGAGATCATATTGACTTACCAGTCACTTTGCACAGATGGGAAACTAAAAGATGATCATAAACATCTGGAGGTCAAAGGGTTAACTAATGCCCTAAATTTCCCAAAGGTATTTCAAACCAAATGGATCCACATTGTTTTGAGCAGAGTACATGATAGAATTCTCTGGATGGACGAACCGAAAAGGATAACCAAAGATATTATTCATGCAGTAATCGGGTATCCCATATCTTCCAAATCAGAATCCCTAAGGCACCCACCCAGAACTGAGATAGAAAAGCTAACGGGATCCGAATGGGACGGAAGAGGTCTAAAGATCAACTCACTTGGTGATCGAAAACTTAGGTTTGGTGCTTATGTTATTGGTTACAAGATTTTCCAATCTAACAGATCGAAAAATGTAGCTTGTGGATTTGTTGACATTGCCTACAAAATTGTAAAGAAATATTTACAAATTGACATCGCCAAGCTATTGCAGAGACAACTTGAAGAGAATATGAGAACCATCAGATCAACATAGTCAAATACATCTAAGTTTGGTTCATTACTTCTATGCACATTCTTCTATCTACATAATTTCTTTCCCTCCGTCAGTGCTGTGAAATGGAAGACCAACTGACCGATTAAATTGCAAATCGGTGATTTTATTACAAGTTTAGGCAGAAATTTTGAACTAGTTATGAATGATTATTTTGCTAAGTTCAAAACTAGGATGGAAAAGGGATCACGAATTCCAATGCAATTGGTAGAAAAATACAAAGATGAAATCTATTTTATAGTTGACACAGATACTACACTTATAAAAGAAGTACAACCAAGGACAACATGGCTACCTCAAATGGATTATGAACTCAACATTGATATTGCTTCTGATGTCAATGAAAAGTTACTCAATGAACCACTTGAAAATTTTTCCATGAGATTTGGCACATATGAAGAAGAAAATACTCGAATATCTATTGGTTTACAAGTTTAGAATATGGGCAGGAAAAAGACTAAGATTGTGAAAAGAAAATTTACCATCACTGATGAAGAATTGGACAAGTCTATTGATGATACCAAGGTGTAGACCTCATTCGGTAAAGATGATGAGCCTAAAAAGCATGTTGATGCCATTGAGTCTGATGAAGCACAAGTTAAGGCACCCAAGGCCAAAAAGGGAAAAAGCATAAAAATTGGGTCCCCATCAAGGACAAGATCGCAATCAGTGAAAAAATATTCACCACCTTTAAAGAAAGGAGTTGCAAAGATAAAAAGGACCTCACTAAAATTTACATATCAAACAAGGAAACAAAAAAGCACTACTGAGAATCCATCACCAAGACAAAGAAAGAAATACATAAGGAATAAGGACGACAAGGATGATCCTGATGAAAACACTAAAAAA
This sequence comes from Thuja plicata, assembly GCA_018584345.1. Taxonomy (NCBI): domain Eukaryota; kingdom Viridiplantae; phylum Streptophyta; class Pinopsida; order Cupressales; family Cupressaceae; genus Thuja; species Thuja plicata. Next base: position 1,432,324 of record MU224127.1, read on the forward strand.
TTTAAGGTTGTGGTAAATAAGGCATTGAAGAGTATTGATGAAGTTGTTGAACCAATATGGACAACCAGATGGTTAGTACATCCTAAGATACACACTTATGTAGATTTGACTACTGAGAATCATAACAAACTTGAAGAAGCTATCATAGGTATGATGATAAATTTCAAACAAGTCCCTATTGAATTTTATACTTATATTCCACAAGAATTATATGATAAGATATCAGCCAGATGGACATATGCACTCAACACTGAGAAAAAAATGAGAGAAGCAGCTCTCACTCTACTAAAGGTTGAATGCATAGTAGAAGATATTGAAAATATTATGCAACAATATGCTAAGAAACTTCCCAAGAAAGCCTGAACATTTAACATTCTACAAGGAAATATGAAGGAAGTGGACGAAGAGAGCACTAGGATTTGGAAAGATCTTCTCACTACACCCAAGGACACCAAGGACACCAAGGAAGAAATAGACATAGCATCTACAGTCGATACCGATGGACAATGACCAAGTACATAACCAATCACAATTGATGATGCAGTTGTTGACAATGTATTGGATGGCATTCTAGCACTATTGACAAACTTAGGTTATCCAGAAATCATGATAAATTTGGGTTTCTTCGCATTCCCATGGTTTGGGAGCTTTAAGAGGATTGGCAGTGCTCTGGAATCCTCAAAAGATTCAAGAACTCATTTAGCAGGACCATAATTGACAACTCTACAAGATGACATAATTTGATATGAGTGTTATCCTAATAAATGTCTATGGTCCCAATTCAACTCAGGACAAATTGAGAGTGTGGGATGTTCTCACTAGGCTGATTCAGAGTCAAGACTCTCAAAATTTCATACTTGGCAGAGATTTTAATGCAATTCTGAATCAATCAGAGAAAACAAGGGGTATTATTCAACCTATCAAAACTATTCAGGACTTTTCCTACTTTGTTGACAATAATAATCTTATGGATATTGATCCCACTCAAGGTTCTTTCACATGGACAAACAAGAGAGCAGGGTTTGTCCAGATTGTTGTTAGGTTGGACGGGTTCTTACTATCACAAGAATGGAAGATCCAGAATGTTCAAATACAGTCATAAATTATGGCACTTCTAGGTTTTGATCACTTCCCTATTTCACTTACCATCAACAAATTAGGTATTGCTGATAAGAGCCACCAATCCTCATTCAAGTTTGAAAGAATGTGGCTTTGACATCCACATTTTCTTCCTATTTTAAATCAGTGGTGGATAAGTTCTCCTTTTGTTAAGGGCTCTAAAATGCATCAGTTTGCAATGAAGTTGAAACATATCAAGAAAAATATCAAACAATGGAATGAACATGTCTTCAAGAATATATTTCAACAAAAAGAGGAAGTTAAATAACAATTGACTCTTATATACAACCAAATTATACAAAATGGTATGAATAATGACTCCTACCATAAAGAAAAAGACCTCCAGCAAGATTGGGATGAGTTATGCAATAGAGAAGAGGAATATTGGACGCAAAAATCTAGGGAACTATGGCTGCAAGAGGGTGATAAAAGTACAAAGTTCTTCCATGCCTCATCCACTCAAAAAAGGGCAGCCAAAATAATATATGAAATAACTGAGGTGAATTTGGGAAATATTATTTTAAATGCTCAAGATATCCAAGATGAAGGGGTTAACTTTTTCAAGAATCTGCTAGCTCCAGCTACAGACCCTTCCCCCACAGAAGAAAAATTGAAGGAGATTTGGGATGACATCCCCACAATGGTTTCCCCATTTGAGAATGACATTCTTATGGCCCCTTTACCATCCAAGAGCTTCATAAAGTTGTTTTCTCATTTCCTTCAGATAAAGCACCTGGGTTGGATGGATTCACAACTCTTTTCTTTCAAAGTTGTTGGGAAGTTATTAGTTGGGACTTATTAGCAGCAGTTGAAGAATCAAGGAAACATAAAAATATGCTCAAGTATTTCAATACCACCAATATTGCTATCATTCTAAAAATTAAGGAGCCTAAGACATTTGCAAATTTTTGACCAATATCTCTATGTAATATCACTTGTAAGATAATTATGAAGGCCATCTACTTGCAGATGCAACATCTTATCCCTAACATTATTTCTTCTGAACAAGGTGGATTTGTGCTAGGTCGCGAAACTATGGAGGGGGCTTTGGTGGCTCATGAGGTTCTTCATTCCATTAACATAAATCAATCTTCAAAATTTGCTATCAAATTGGATATGATGAAAGCCTATGACAGAGTTTCCTGGGCATTTTTATTTAAAGTACTGTAGAAGATGGGTTTTTCCAATGGCTGGTGTAAATGGATTAGAGCATGCATTTCAAGAGCCTAGTTTTCTGTAATCATTAATGGTAAACCGTCAGGATTATTATCCTCTACTCAAGGAGTAAGACAAGGAGACCCCATATCTCTAGTGCTCTTTATCATCATGGCCGAAGCATTCAGTCAGGTTATAAAGAAAAAGAATCAACAAGGGTCTTGGAAGGGAGCGCATATTGGTAACACCAATATCTCCATCACACACTCATTGTTTGCTAATGATACTCTTTTGTTTGGAAATTCAAATGTGCATGAGGCTAGGAAAATAAAACATACTCTTCAATTATATTCCATAGTCTCAGGACAAAGTATCCATGCACAAAAATCCAAGATTTACTTATTTAACACTAATAAAGTAATATCAGATGAAATTGTTCAGATACTTGGCTTTTTAGAGGACTTTTTGCCATCCATGTACCTTGGTATCCCCTTTTTCATGGGCTCCAACAAAGAAAGTTATTTTTCTTTGGTTCTGGAATGTATTAAGGGTAGAATCTTAACTTGGAAAGCCAGATGGCTATCATTGTCAGGCAGAATCCTACTAATCAAGTTAGTATTATCAACTATCCCAAATTATTATTTAGTAGTCCTTAAGGTGTCGTTGTCCATTCTACATAAGATTCAAACCCTCATTAGGAATTTTTTATGGACAAAAAGTATGAAAGAAGAAAATAAAATACCTCTAATATCTTTACAAGATATGTCACATATCCCTGCAGTAGGAGGTGCAGGGGTGCACGACTTAGCAAGAAGAAATGAGGCATTTGGAGGTAAGTTGATTTGGAAAATGTACTCAAAACCTCAGAATAAATGGTGTCAAATTATGCAGCAGAAATACCTGGACAATAATGAACCCTTGTGAATAATATCAATTCAGGATCCTCCCAAAGGATCAACCATTTGGAATTTCATGTCTTCCTCAAGAGACATTGTTGTGAAGTATGTAACTTGGGAGGTTAATAATGGCTATAGTGTAAAGTTCTAGAGAGACTTGTGGAATGGACAACCTCCTATGTCCATAATTCAAAATATCATAGCAGTTAAAGAGGCTTCATAACATAATTGGGGTATTCAACTTATCCATTACATTTCAGCAGTGTGTAGATTTTCAGGTAAGGTCATATGGAAGGATCCAGAGGAATTACCATTAAGTGACAGGGATAAGAATTCTTTCAGAGACATACTAGCCATGAGAAATGTATATCTTTCTTCAAGTGAAGATAAACTAATCTGGGCTCCAGCATTAGATGGCAACTACTCAATTAAAGAGGGATACAAACTCCTTTAGCAAATAGGATCTGAAAAGAATCCTTCACGGGCTTTCTCCTTTTGTTGGAACCACATTGTTCTACCAAAAGTGGGCTTCTTTGCCTGGCTTGCAATTAAGCATAGAATCTTCACAAGAGAAAGGTTAGATAAATTCAGAATAGCACTACCATTCAAGTGCCTGCTATGTGATGGTCGAAATGAAACAGTGGACCATTTACTTATGACTTGCCCATTTGCACAAAAGTGTTGGCTATTTGTTCTAAGTAAATTAAATTTCAGCACTCCCCTTCCAAACAATATTTGGGACCTCTTCCAATCATGGCCAGACTTATACTCAAAGTCACTTTTTAACAGTATTTGGAAATGCACACCAGCTTTAGTAGTATGGGCCATTTGGTGGGAAAGAAATAACGCATATTCAGGAAGGTCTCTTCTCTAATTGAAGTAGTACTTTATGGCATTGATAAATCCATATCAGAAGTTGTCAATGCTAAACTAAATAAATGTAATTTCAATCTAGTTGTTACTCACTGGGATAGCCTAATTCTACGTGAATGGAAAAGGATATTCATTCTATTTGGGTGTGCAATTCCAAAGTAGAACACAATAAAAATTGATAGATTGGAGGTTAAATGGAACCCGCCCTCATTAGGTATAGTCAAATTAAATTTTGATGGGGCATCCCAAGGAAACCCAGGTAATTTAGGATTGGGGGCTTGCATTTGAAACTCTCAAGGTGAGGTTTTAGAGATAACATTTTTGCCACTACCCATAGGAACTAATAATACTGCTGAAGCACACACACTATTCTTGGGCTTAATTCTTGCTAAGCAGGGAGGATTTGATCGATTGCAAGTTGAAGGTGACTCATTAGTCATAATAAATGCTTGTGCAAAAAGACATTCATTTTCTTGGAAACTTAATTATATACTCAAACAACTTTGGTCCCTATTAGACAAGTTTCAAGAAGTGACTTTCTCCCATACACTCTGCGAAGGCAATAAAGTAGCATACATGCTATCGAATTTGGGGTGTGATAGGCATATGACTTCAACAATTACCTCAATTGAGCTCATTGCAGAGAATGATGACCTCCGTAACCTTATTAATGTTGATAAACCACTTGACAATAGATGAAAATTTAATGCCACTTTAGCATCCTGTGGCCTCGTACAAGCACCCAATATCGTGGCAAACAAACTGTTGAAAATGCTCTTTTAACATGATATCACTGGGATGTGTGGTGGATTTTGTACGGGGATATATTTACTAGGAATTGGTGAAAGATTACTGATCACATGTGTATCACATGGATCATTCCATCCCACACGCATAAACTATTCCAAGTGGGATGTGACATTCAATGGCACAAAATGTAGTAATTGAATGGATTGAACATTTTTGGAATCCGTAAACTTTGGAGCTTGTCTATTTATACAGTGCTCACTGCACTATGGAATATTATGAAGTTGTTTAATGGTGGCTCATGCCGAAGTCTGTGTCCATTGTGACTCATGTTCTCAGCTTCACAGAGAGGTTCTGCCCAAAAACTATATAATTTGGCTAGTGTCGAGGGTCAATGAAGAGGTGATACCTGAAATTATTGGCAACTCTGTTCTTGAGGGTATGTTCACACCTCATTCGGCCTCAATCAAACAGGTGATTAAATAGGTAATTGGTGATGAACACCTAACTCCCACTTCTAAGCAATTCTTATACCCTTCCCAGTTGGTATCAATTTTTATTTCCAATGTGATGGACTTGACGCAATCTATGCATTTGGTTGAAAGAATTGCGTTTAAAATTGTTTTGAAGCAATTTTGGATTGGGAACAACCTACAAGTGGCCATGAAAAATTATGATTTATGGAATGGGCATGCTCTTGTGGGGGGTTTATTTTCTCGCCAACAACTACTGTAATTTCATGATTTTATGGCAACATATGATGGGGTTAAATGCACACTCGACTGTCAGAATATTAAGCATTTGAATAGTGTTCTCAAAGTTACTGTGAAGGTTCTTGGTATGCAGTTGGAGTGTAGGGTGAGAAAAATTGTGGGTGCCCTTCTCAATATTCTAGGGTTACCGAATCCTTCTTCTCCAACATGATTCTCTAATTCTCGGCCATCAAAATGGAATCTGTTCACTTTTTCAAATGATTTGAATGTTTGGGAAGAAGGTGAGGCTTTAGAGGACGTGTCAAAGATTGTGCCCGCTCTGCAAAAGGATAGTTCCAGAGAACATGGAGGTGCAGAGACTCCAATCTGATCACTCCAACCTGTTGCTACTATTGAAACTAGGTGGGAGTCAGTTGCATATCTGGAACAGGGGATTGGATGGGACTCAAACCCTGCGGTTACCTAGAGCTAGATTTTGAATGCATTGACATTTCACGGCACTGGTTGGGAGATGCCTCCTCCTACACACACAATAGAAGATGGGAATGATAGATGGACTACACAATCTCAAATTGAATGCCCATAGAATGAGGCTGTAGAAATGGAGGAGTGATTCACTTGCAGTGGGTGACATCTCGTGAGCCGAATGCAAATCTTTGAGCATAAAATTTTGTATACTATACATATCGAAACATGTTTTAATGTTTTGAGCCCAAGTGGCTATTCTAGTGGCTAGGCTTAGATAGTTACATATATGTATTTTTCCCCCTCGATTTTGTCTTGAATGTTGAAAATCTTTTGGGACTAATAAGCGATGATTCTGAGTTTTCTTACTGATTCTTTCCCAGATGAGCTTTCAAATCAATTTATTAATAATATAATATATATAGTGGCTCGCCCACTTTTGTTTAAAAAAAACATTACTATTGTATTTAGTTATGATGCAAAAACATGTGACATTGACACAAAATTTGATTGCCGCCCCAGAACTGTCAGTCAGAGAAAGCATATATGATATGCATGCTCAGATAAACTTAGAACTATTGATCCTTGAGCATTTAATAGAGGAATGGGAAAAGCTAATGGAAAATCTCAAGCAAGCCCATCCTAACATTTTTGACAAGTTGTAAGTTTTATTCCTTTTGTCATTATCTTCAAAAATGGGGGAAATATATGTATATATGTATAGTAAAGGGGAAACTATAATCAGGGGGAGTCATATACATATACTGGGCATGTACAAAGGGGGAGTCACTATGTATAGTGTGTGCACATCTACATATACAAGTTCTATATATATAAGTTTTTGATACTAATGCCAAAGGGGGAGAATGTTACTCCAAATATGATTTGAAGGTTGTCATTAGTATCCAAGCATACAAATGGACAGTCGGTAACAAAGTCACAAACAGAAAAATTCGTTATGATCACCGAAGTATAGAGTTAACCGAGTGCACTAATCACATACAAAATTAACCGAGTGCAATGATCGCCGAGCAGACAGACTTTATCGAGTAGTAGTATAAACCGAACACACAATCTACACTGAGAGACATAGACAACACCAAACACCGAGAGACGATATTTACCGAACAGACTAGCGGTCACATAAAAGTTTGTTATGACACATCAATCTAGGTAAAAAAATTTTGTCGACATGGATAACAGTTTACAATGATTGAGGAGAACATTAATTATGAATTCATAACATTAATTGTTTATATATCCTATGTTTAGATGATCAAGGTAAATTTTGTACACCATTGATCTTAGGTTATGTAAGACATTGTAAAACCCTAACTAGGTCAATCAGTTTGATACATATAATCTAAAGATGTCATTTATAAAGCATGGTTGATCAAGTAATAATCAAGTAGCCACCATACTACGGACATCATAGATCAAACAAGGATTTTAGGACAAAGACAACATTCCAGTAATCATTTTTTAGAACAGAGACAAGGTTACCAAGCAGAACAAAGTAGAAGGTATTATCATTCACAGTAAGGTGATACATTTTATGCACTTAAAGGATCTGTATCCACAATATAGAGATTTTATTTGTTCATATCACAATTATGTTACTCTCTAACAATTGTAATAGACCCCATAATATCCTAACAAAGTAGACTTAATCATCTTTATGTAAATCTCTTAACATAGTGCACACATACATCGTGTTGGTAAATCCTCTCACAAGGTAGATCTAATCGATCTCATTGTTACTCCTAACAAGGTAAGATCATCAAAAGTGATCAATCTTTGTAAGCTTTAACACACTACTTTATTTAATTCAGTAGTAAAGTTTTGTGGGTCTCATCCCCACCACAGTTTTTACCTTCTAACAAGGGTTTTCTGCGATACCAAAATACTAGTGTCATGTATATTCATGTTCATGTATGTGTATTGTTTACTTTACATGCATTTACATTTCAGCAGTGACATTACATGTTTGATAGAAGTTATCTACTTAGTCGGTTATTATAGAACATTTGGTTACAAAGATTAGTTTGAAATTTTTTAAGGGTACTGATTCACCCCTCCCCTCTCAGTACACACCTCTTCGTTATCCCTATGATTTATAGATGAATACATTACATGTACATGTAAGCTAACTAAAGAAGGTTCTTAATTTTAACTCCCTCTTTCTCTTCAAATTATTTTCTAGGAGTTCATACATTTAGTTGCAAATATTTAGAAATTACATGCATTTACATCCATAATTTCTACTCATGTCTTTATATATTCATTGTAATTCTTGTATTTTGTAACCAATGTGATCAATATAATTTATTTTTGTGCAGCTTTGTTTTCAAGGTTTTGTATTTCTATATTTCTATGAGCTTTATTATTTAATTCCTAGCAAGATCTTTGAGAGGCATTAGCTACAAAATTTTAACACAGTATTAGAGCTCCATATCTGATGCTTATTGTTCGTCAATTTTAAGATTTTTCTTACAGTGACTTTTTTGTGCATCTTGGCACAATTTGGATCTCATAAATAGATCTAGAAGGTTCATGTACTATACGGATCTGGGGGTAGCTGAAAAATATGGGCACTTGGGCATAAAACAGAGGTCACCATTGCACTTAGAGGACAAAAAACCCCTAAATCCATATAAAATTTGTCAATTTTGGAGAACGTGAAAATCAGAGCACATTTTTGGGGTCGCATGCTTTACGATGTATATTTGTACTAGCACTGACATGAGTGCATAGCCATCACTATCATAATTGTTTTGTGCATGTTTCTTCCGAAAAAAATCATGCATTTACATGGATAATTTTATTTCGTACAAGTTTTGACTTTTTAATAAAATTTATTTTTTTTGTTTTTTTTCTAACTTTATTATTTTCCAGGAAGGTATGCCTACATGTGAAGGCTCTAACATCAGCATTCTGTGAGCTAAAATTTGATGGTGTTCAACCTTCACAGTTTGAACTTTTTGTCATAATTAGAGAGCTGTTGTTGGTTTTTTGCCCATAACTTTGTCACATGGTATCGAAATTAGGCAAATGAGATAACACCAGAAATTTGATTCCGAGCCCGATCTAGTCATGCAAGTTATTTTCCTATTTTTTCTATTTTTCTACATTGATTTAAATTCAAATTCATACCTCTCTTTTGCACTTCCGGGGGCGTAACTTTTGCATATAGGCTATGTTTTTCACAAACGAATAGGCATCGAAAAGGTTTTTCAGAACTCTTTCTAGATGTGCAGTCAATTTAATAAGATGTTGTTGGAATTATATTGAGATGATGTACTGAGAGGGGAGGGGTGAATCAATACCTCTAAAACTTTTTCTAGTTAGCCCATTAACCCTTAATCATCAGTTTGTAAATTATCTTATCTAACTGTTCATCTTTCTTTATGTATATGCAATCATATCATAAATTCTTTAGTATGTAACCATAACAGAAACATTCATGAAAATAGATAACACATGACACAAGATATGATATCGTAGAAAACTCCTGTTAGGAATTAAAAACTATGGTGGGGATTGTTACCCACAAGACTTCACTATCTACAGATAAGAAGGGGTCGGTTAAGGCTTACAATTGGTCACTTCTGATGACCTACCCTATTAGGAGTATTACAGTGGAGACCTGTTAAGATCTACTTCATTTGAAGCTTTAGCAACA
>MU224127.1:1449306-1501654 GCA_018584345.1 Thuja plicata
CATGAAAATAGATAACACATGACACAAGATATGATATCGCAGAAAACTCTTGTTAGGAAGTAAAAACTGCGGTGGGGATTGTTACCCACAAGACTTCACTATCTGCAGATAAGAAGGGGCCGGTTAACGCTTACAATTGGTCACTTCTGATGACCTACCCTATTAGGAGTATTATAGTGGAGACCTATTAAGATCTACTTCATTTGAAGCTTTAGCAACATTGTTAAGTGTGCACTCTGTTAAGAGATTTGGAAAGAATGGTTAAGTCCACCTTATACAAAAGGATTTTATATGTGATGCACTTGTTAGAATGCAACTACATAAGTCTTTGATCTGATGATAAATGCAATCTTTAATTCCTGATAACAGATCCTATAAAGCTTCATATATATTAGTAATCATCCTTCCATGATTGAATAATACCTTTATTTGCTTATCGGTAGCCTTTGTGTGTTCTTGATAACTGATGTATTATGTTTCTGACCTTTGCATGAATTCTGCCTTTTGCTCCTTAGATGCTCTTCACGTCTATCAACAATAATGAATTCATGTGCTCACAATTGAGTTTGAACATCTATTTATACTAAATTAGATTCAGTTCTTGATTCATGCATCGCAAGTTAACTCTAGATCCAAGGTATACAACTTGACCTTGATCTTTAGTTAGATATGTTTTAGATCTGTTAGGATGCATTAAAACATTTACATAAAGATTTCTTGACCCTCAAGTTATGATTTAAAAGAAATAAAAACTCTATAAATAGATTTACATTTCTTTATCCGTTGTGTAAAAATCATATCCACAATTTGCGTGTTCTTTAACTGACTGTCGGTTCTAACGGTCAGTTTTCTTGGTCGTCGATGTTCCTTTCTTGAACTTGTCATCAGGTACACCTTTTCTGTTCCTATGGGGTTAGTTCTAAAAATTGTGTCGCCGGTGATGCTTGTCGATTCTATACTTAGTATTTTTCAAGTGACCTTTGTATTCTATCGGGTATGCTTGCTATTTGCCGGTAATGCTTGTAATCTACCGGTGATGCTTGTAGTCTGGCGGTATTGCTTTAGTCTACCGGTGATCTCTGTCAATGTTTTTCACTAAGTGTACTAATGGCAAAATAATGTCATCAGATGTTTCACCAAGTACACAAAGATTAGTCATTATTTCTTTTTTATTTTTAGCACTTTCTAGCTTTCAAATTTGTGCTAGGGTTTGGGTTCTTGTATTGTGGGCGATATTTTTCCTCTAGTTCATATGAAAGACCCTTCCTCTATTGTGAGGCTTACTCCATACAATAATCACACCTAGAAAGAACATATGACCCACCTTCTCATGTCAAGGTGGTTATGGTCCTATGTGGATGAGGTTCAGCCTTAGTTTACTCGCTCATTCGAAGTCATGTAGCACCAAATAGAATTAATGAGGCCATGGGGATGCTTTCCCTCAACATTTAAGGTAGTCTTTTGTTTCACCTTGAGGGTTGCACTACACCTCAGGACATGTGGACTGAGTTTAATGATCTTTTTGGCACCATTAATTAGTTTTGGGCACTCTAGATTGATGTAGAGTTGACCACTTTGTCACATGATTCTTTTCCATCAATTGAGAATTTCTTTATTAAATTCAAATCATTAAGATCATTGTTACAAGGTTTTGGTAATAACAAAATAAACACTGAGTGTATATACCTAATTCTCTCTAAGATTCGAGGTTCATTTCAGATATTTTCTTGTATATTCTACTCCGCCATGGATGCTTTGAGTCCATGAATTTTCATGCCTACCTTTGAAGTATTCTACGATCAGTTGACACGTGAGCAGTCCAATCTCACACAGGTGGATTCTCTTCCAGGATCACGGGGGGCTTCACTTAGTGAACCTAAATCATATCATGTGCATTCGTGATATACTAAATAATCCCCCTACTTTCAAATAATGTCTCCCAAAACTCCTTTTTTGTCACCCCCTTCAATGCCAGCCCAATACTCCCCACACATGTTTTCCTATATAAACCCCCACCCCCACCCCCACCCCCANCCCCCCTCCCCCCTATTTAGGCAATATGTTGCCCCATTTTTTCTCATTTTAAACCCCCCAATATGAACTCACGTGGTATTGCATTGCCTCTTCAGTGAAGACCCTCTGTCCAAGATCAAAGAACCAAGCATTTGGTAGCTTAGACATCTCGAGGGAAGTAGGAGTAGAAAAAGAAGCCACACACCACAGAGCCTAAGAAGGATTCCAGTTCTCAGTACCTCTCTAGCCCACCTTCTCCTAAAGGGGAAAAATCAAAGATAGATAGATCAAAGTGTGCTTATTGTAAAAAGCCCAATCGTGATGAGTCTCATTGCTATGAGAATAAGATAGATGGATATGCAAAACATGTTTTAGATTTGACAACTCTTCTTATGAAGAGAAATATTGATATTCCTTCTTCTTCTACTTCTCACATGTCTTCTTCTTCTTCATCATTCCACACAGATGGACAAGACAAAGGAAAGGGTCATGCTTTAAGTGCAAATGCTAGTCCACACTCTTCTACATGGCTACTAGATTCAGGTGCTTCATACCATATGACATATTCTCTATATTTATTCTCTTCTTTTGAGGCTTCTCCTACCCCACACATTTTGATGGGGAACAACATTGTTATGACTGTATGTGGGAAGGGTTCTATTGATTTTGATGATGGTTCATTCAGTGATGTACTATGTGTTCCATATTTTTCCTCTAACCTTCCCTCTATCTATCAGATTACTCACATTAGGATAGGGAAGACAGTTGAGTTCACATGAGATTCAATGTACATCAGTGATAGTAAGATAGGCAATATTATTGCAATAGGGAGAGTTTATCATCCTTCCCTCTTGTACTCTTTTTCTCATTTTGGACCACCACATCCATTCTTAGAGAATCAATCTCTTTATTCACAAGAGCATGTTTAGGTGAAGTCAAGTCACTTGAACTTATGTGGCGATCCTGAGACCAATGTTGTAACTTCTACACCTCCTCCTTGTGTTGAGTTTGCATTTGTTTAGCAGGATTCCTCTTCAACTTTTCTTTTCATTGTATCTCCATGCATCGAACCACCTAGTGCAGTTGTTGAGGACATATCAAAGGACATTCATCTCCTCTCAGATGACAGATTCAACACATCTTTTATCTTACCTTCATTGGGGATTCCATTATAGGATTCTCATGCATTCTTCTTTGAGCATCATCCAAGCCTTATACTTTCACCTCACGTTCATTTGTTTCCTCTTCTTTGTCTATTGCCTATGCTTCTTCCACATTGGAGCCACATTGGTCTAATCATCGACACAGGGGTTCTATCATTCTGGGTGATTTAGAGTCTTGATCCTCTCTCATGGGGGGGGGGGGGGGGGGGNGGGGTCTTGAGAGAGTCTCTTGAGACATTGTATTTGTAACTTTATTCCATTTTTTTTGGAGAGGAGTTTTTTTCCCACTAGATTTTCTCCTTTTTCTCTTTTTTACAAAGATTTGGTTGTGATTGGGTATGACATAAGACCTTGTTGTCGGGACCCAAGTTTTCTTTCTTGCATGTAGTTGCATTCATGCAGTTAGCCTTTTAGCCACTCCGTAAGTTAATCTTAAGGAGGGGTGTTAAAGTAAAAAGGTTATTTAAATTTTAATTAATTAATTAATTAAGTCACCTTTTTTTCTTTTTTCACTTAAGCTAAAATTAGGAAGCTTTAGTTTGCATTTAATAATTCTTTTATTTTATACATGCATCCTTTAGGGTTTACTTTAGGTTTTTAGATCTCCTTTATTAAGGGTTGATCTCATTGTAATAACTCATTCTGATTGATTCAATTCTAATTGTTTATGAACTTTCTTGTTTGAGGATTTTCTCTTGTACGTGATAGGTTATTTGCATGTAGACAATTATTAGGCTTGTGGGAATTCACTAATTCTTGAATTCGAACACTTCCAAGTCATTCTCAAAGGATTTTCTCAAACATTGCTAACTCCAAAGCACAAACATCATTCACATTATTTGATTACATTGTTGAATACTCATTTTAGATATATGAACTATATTTATTACAATGTATTCCTGCTAAAATTGATCAATAACATAAAAATGAGATTAGAATAGGCTACAATTGGGTTTTGTAATCCCAAATATAAAATTTTCCTATTATTATTGGCACAACAATTCATTTTTTATGGGTTCTATACATGTCGCTTGCAGGTGAAAACCTGTTGTCTCTCGTATATTATCGTGTTGTTGCATCTAGGGTTTCCTCCAGTTCCTTTGTGGTAGTGGTTTGTGTTGGAATAATGGGAAGTGTGTAGTGAGAGGGGAGGGGTGAATCAGTACCTCTAAAACTTTTGTATCATTTTATCAATTAACCTTTGTGTAATCAATTGTATATCCAACCATCTGATCTATACTAACTTTGTGTAAGTTATATCAATTCATAAACTTAACCATACATGTGATCATTCATAGAAACATTCATGAAAGTAATTGACACATAACACAAGATATGATATCACAGAAAAAGCCTATTAGGAAGTAAAAACTGCAGTGGGGATGACACCCACAAAATCTTCACTGTCTACAGATTGGAATGGGTCGGTTAAGGCTTACAATTTGATCACTTCTGATGATCTACCCTGTTAGGAGTATCTGTGGAGACCTATTAAAGTCTACTCTGTTAAGAGCTTTTGCAACACTGTTGAGTGTGAACTCGGTTAAGAGATTTATAGTTGGACTGTTAAATCCACCTTCCTTGAAAGGATTTTTACACTTTGCTTCACTTGTTAGAATGATAGAAAATTACAATTTGACCTGGTATATGAAATCTCCTATTGCTGATTACAGATCCTTTTAAGTTTACATATAAATATATATCACCTAGTGTGAATGATTAATACCTCTGATTCTTGGTAGCCTCTATTCTTGGTTCTAATAACCAAATTCACCTTTTGTTGTTCTAGTTCTTAAAACTTTTAGTCTGATCCATAGATGTGCTTGTAGGATTCATTCATCCTCTCTTCTATATTCACACATGTATAATGAATGATTGCATCATCTATTTATAAGATGGATTGACTTCATCAAGTTTCATGTAAAACAATTTTAACTCTAAGATTAGGTTTACAACTTTTTACCTTGATCTCCTAGTCTATGTGTTTTAAATCAGTTAGATTGATTGAAACACTTACATTCTTGTTTCTTGTCCCTAAAGAAATGGTTTTAAAAAAAAATCAAGATTCTATAAATAGAATAAGAATATTTTATCTGACATGGCAATCAGATCCACTTTTTGCGGGCTTCAACTGACTTTCAGTTTCTGTCAGTCAGTTATGCTCTGAAATCAGTTGACTGTCTTTCGGGTTCCTTGCTTGAACTATTTCTCAGGTTGCACTTTAACTGTCTCTTAGGTTGTACTATCTCTTGCACATTAGGTTCCTCTGTCAAGTTCCTCTTTATCCTTTTGACTTTGCAATTTTGGTTTACACACAAAACTTTTATCGTCGGTTCGAGCTTTGAACTTAGAAGTTTTCGGTGATCTCTTTATATCTGATTTTTGGTTTGTTCTTTATTCTGTCTTTCGGTGTATGCTTACCAAAAGTGTTGTTTGCATACTAATGGAAAATTAATGTCATCAATTTGTAGGAGTCATGGTGTCCTTCCTGCCTGACCTGTGTTGTCATCTACTAGGCCTAGTTCATCCTCTACCTTTGCTTCCTTGGGATCATCCTTACATCCATCTTCAACTCCTATTGCTCCTTCTTCTGTGGGTGGGGAGATGAGATTTGTTCCCTCCAGTCCTCTTGGACCCATGGTAGTTTGTTCTCCTTCCCCTTTTCCCTCATAGGGTGTTTCAGACGTGTTTGTGGGGTTTGGAGGTGGTCAGGCTGGGGGTTCCTTGCCCTCAGCTTTTATGACTTCTAAATCTCCTCTTTATCCCATTCTTCTTCCTTGGCTACAGGTCCTATGTTTGGGGCTGTGAAGAAGAGTTCTTTGGTGTCTGAGTCTTTCCCTGTCTCCAAATCCATTGCTATTTCATTTGATGTGGAAACGGTGGCTGAGATTGAACATACTACATCTATTTTTTTAGCCCATGTGATTATTTTCATATTTAGTGGCTTTTAGCAAAGTCTTCCAAAGATACATGTGTGGATATCCAAACAATGGGAGCCTATAATTACCGATACAGTCCATATTTTTCCTTTGGCTAAATATTTTTTTCCTAAATTTGACAATGTTGAGGATAGGAATCATATTCTTTGTGAGCACTTTTTAGCTAGGGTGATTAGTTTATGTTGATGGTAAAGTCATGGCATGAGGATTTCATTCCTTCTTCTGAAACTTTCAATAGGATGCCTATTTGGATCAGGTTTCCAAACCCCCCTCTTCATCTTTGGGTGGATTCTCTTCTTGAGGAAGTCTGTGAGGCTCTTTGAGACTTCCTAATGGTGGATGCAAAATCTAAAAACATTTTTCGCTCCACCTATGGCCGCATTTTGGTGGATATAGATGCCTCTCAGAGTTTTCTTGCTGAGATCAAGCTTATTTCACCTAAGGGTAGCTGGATTCAGCCTCTGGACTATGAAGGAATTCCCTTCAGGTGTAGAAGGTGCACTAAAACTAGACATGTTGCGGTTAAATGTGATCTTGGTAAAGTTAAGCGATCTACTTCTTGGTGGAAGGGTGCCTCTTCCTAGCATTTTATGGTTGAAAAGGTCCCTCCTAGTGGAGCTTTTCCTAGGTGGTTGCATAGGTTTCTCTTTCTTCTTCCCCTCCAGATTGTGCACCTTTGATGGACGGTACAGTTTCTTCCCAGGAGAGTGGTGATGGACCAGCATTGCCAGTGTCTATTGCTACTAAGGAGGTTGTGTCTCAGGGTTGTGAGACTGAGGTTGTCTCTTTGACTATTTCTGGTCCTGATCATGGGGTTTCTACTGGTCCTTTACTAGTTGAATTGACTGAACTGTTGTTCCTGTCGGTTTGAATTTGCTGGATTGTGCCCGGGCTTTTGTTGGTGAGCCCGTTGTTGCTAGCTCTGCAAACTCTTCTATTGTTCTCTCTTTGATAGATGTTGGTTATGGGTGTACTCTTTGAGTAGTTCTTACGCTGAGTGTTGGACCCTTGTTGGGTGATGGAACCTCGATACTGGATTCCTTATGTTGGCAAGATGAGGCTGTCAAGGTGGAAGAAGGATAGATCACGGTTAAAGGTAAACAATCAATACGGTCTATGCCTTCTTTTGACATGATGCTTCAGTCCCATAATTTGGGGACTAAAGGAAAATCGTAATGGTTGTTTTGATTTTGGGCTACCGACCTTCAAGGTTTAATTAATAGCAGTGTTCTTTTGTGATTTATTTGGGGGGTGGTGGCCTTTTGTTCTGGCTGTCTTGTTATTTTTTTTGGCTGTCATTGGTCCCTTTGTTGGTTTTTTACATCGAAACTTTGGCCTGGTGTGTTCTATTCAGCTGGTGTCTTACTAGAGTCTATCTCTTGTATCTGACAGTTTGCTGGTGTTGTGTTGTTGAATTTCAATTTTTTCTTCTTTCTGTTGCAACTATTGTTCTTAGTGGGGTTCTAGATCCCTCTCAAAATATGATTGTAAAGGGTTTCAGGGCCCCTTCAAAACCTATTTTTACCTTAATAAAAAACAATTCATTTTTTATGTGTTAAGTTCATGCCTAAGTTCCTTCATCTTTCTAAGTAATCTCTATGATAAATATTATATTTTTAAATATTATGGAAAAGACTTGACTCTTACAGGGAAAGTGTGAACCTCGTGACCAACCTATATCCAACTATATCTTTGATTATTTTTGGCACCTCTATATTACATTAATGTTATTACATATTCTAGATCAACCCACCTTCTAACAATATCATATATATTTGAAATAACAAAATATCCAAAATTATTAAAGCTTTTACTAAAAATATCAATTTCTAGTGAATATTGCTAAATCTAAATTATAATAGATTTTGTAGGGGAAATTCAAGTTAAACCATACATATTAGTAGGGTAAAAGCACAATAATTTGTCACCCTTTTACAAAGGAAAAGGTTAACAACACCAAAACTATAAAACTTCAAGGGCATAAAAGTCACATTTCTGTTGAGAATTTGAAGATGATGTAAACTGATGAAATGTGTGAAATAGGATGAATTATATGCCTATAATTTTTTTAAAAAAATTGAACAAATTTTTTTTTTTTTGAATTTTTTAGGTCTAATTTTCATTTCCTAAAAAATACTGTAAATCAGGGAGTTTACTTCCTGCCAAATCATTATAAGTAAAACATTGTTTTTTCCTCCAATTTTAGAATATTTTTAGATGACATGTATAGCTAGTGTATAAAATAAGAAAGAAGTGTTTTCGATCTATAGTTTGCCCGTTATGATTTTTCAAAGTTGAACTTACCTGAAATCAACAGTTTTTGTCTCCCACCACTTTTCCCCTATCAAAACTATACCACAAACCAAATAAATTATATATTATTGAAGAGGACTCTCTTCTCTAGTGTTTTCTATGATTTTAATTTTTTTTTGAATTGATTTAGCATTTTTTATATTTTCTGAATCAATGACTTCTCAAAGCTTTATATACCTACATGTAGTTTTTAGCAAATTTGTTCAACATTTTGTAGTCAAAACAATATAAAATCTATATATCAAGAATCTTCGTTCCAAGATCTAGAAAAAGGGTACTTTTAGTTTTTTGATATTTTCTATTTTGAGCAGAGAATGGAATGGCAGAAGTGCAAACTTTTGGATTTTTTGTATTTTTGGAGGTTTGACTGCCAACATGGCATGCCACCTAGGTAGACTCGGCCCAGTCGGACTCAGCCCAGTCAGACTCGGCCGATTCCTACTGGCCCTTGCATTGGCTCATGCAAGAACCTACTTGGCCACGTAGGCGCCATTCAGTGCCACATTGACTTGACCGAGTTTGACTAGGCCGATTCTAACTGGGCTGAGTCAATCAAGTTAGCTTAAAAGGTGACAAATTTTTGAGCTTTTACCCAGTAGTAGGTTTTATAATTTCACTCTGACACTTATAAATTTTCCCTCAAAACCCTAATGGAAAATATCAATATTACCTCTTCTTCACTAAGAGGAAAAATAATTCATGGTTATTTTGATGTCTTGATGTAATATTGAAAATTCCCTTGTCAACTAATTATAAATGCACTATGAAATAAGATAACAAAATTGATAATTGCAAAAATAGGAAATGTCATTTCTAGCTCCACTACAAAATGACAAAAAAAATCCAATCCAATCATACACAAAATTTAACAATAAAAATCTATTTAAGTAGAGAAAACCAAATTCATATAAAATATTTTGTTCTACCAAATCAAATATTAGAATATTTAACATGTTAATTTGTACAAAATCAAAATCCTTAGTGGGTCCATTATGTAATTGATCTTGTAAATCGATACCATAGAACATATACATGTATATGAAAATGATCCCAGGGTTTCTTATTGGTTCTTCCACAGGGGAGTTATTGAATCAGGTTATTATTAATAAAATATGATGGATAAACCACTTTTTCTTTTAAAAAAAAAATATATTAGAATATTTAACATGTTAATTTACTTGTGACATAATTTTATGCTCAAAGCATAAGGGGCTACTTCAGTCTTCACATGGAACGATTAAATTTATATCTCCAAAAATAAGATATTTCAACCTTCTATAAAGTGTGGCCTTATTTAATGTGATCTATAGTTCATTTTATTTTTCTTTCGTCTCCTTTCAAATCATGAGAAACATCAAACACATTATGTTAATGTCATAAATAAAAATATCAAATTTTATACCATCAAAATTATGAAAGAAAGTTCAAAATGTTAACCACAATGTTGTAAGCATAATGGGCCACTTTTGTCTTCACATGGATCAATAAAATTTGTATTTACAAAGATAAGAGAGTTCAACCTTCTATTGAGTGTGACCTTTTTTAATGTAGGTCTAGTTCATTTTATTTTTCTTTCATCTCCTCCCAAAACTTGTGAACTCCCAAATTCATTTAATGTTAAGATCATTAAGTAAAAATGTCAAATCCAATACCAAAAACTATTAAAGAATGTTTAATACCATAAAATTGGACTATTAACTATAATGTTGAAAGTATAAGGGACCACTTTGGTCTACATGGAGATTGATAACATTTGTAGGTGCTTCAGAAAAGAGATTTTGACCTCCTATTGAGTGTGGCCTTATGTAATGTAGATCTTGTCCATTTTGTATTTATTTCATCTCCTCTCAAACCTTGAGAAATTTCTAATACATAATGTTAAGCTCATAAAATTAAAATTATCAAATTCAATACCATCAAAACTATTATTTAGAAAGTGTAGAATGGTAAAATTTGTAACACCAACATCATTCCAAACTATTCAAATAGTAAAATTTGTAGCATCAACACCATTTCAAACTATCTATGAAAAATCTTGAATTGTATCATGAAATACTCTAAATCATCTTCTTATAATATAGGAAAATATCAAGATAATTACAAGCTATTTATGAATAAACTTAGATAGAATCAATAATCTAAATCATCTTCCTAAACTTTAGGAAAACTCACTCCAAACTATTTATGAAAACTTAGATAAAATCATGAAATATACTCTAAATCATCTTCTTAAACTCTAAAGAAACATCAACATCATTCCAAACTACTTATGATAAAACTTAAATAGAGTGACAAAACACTCTAAACTGTCTTCATAAACTATAGGAAAACATCAACATCTTACCAAACTATTTATGAAAAAACTTGGATAAAACCATGAAATACTTACTCTAAATCATATTCATGAACTATAGGAAAACATTGACATTATTCCAAACTATTTATGAATAAACTTAGATAAAATCATGAAATATACTCTAAATAATCTTCATAAACTCTAAGAAAACATCAACATCATTACAAATTATTTTTTAAAAAACTTTGATAGAATATTCATGAAACACTCTAATTCATCTTCATAAACTATAACAAAATAACTTCGATCGAAGCATGAAATACTCTAAACAATCTTCATAAACTATAAGAAAAATGTCATACATATTATTTTGAATATACACAAGTCATTAAGAAAAAATGCTAGATACTCAACAATCTTCATAAACTATAGGAAAAATCCAAACATACTATAATAGTTATACATAGTATTTTGAATTTAAATCATTAAGGAAAAAAAAAAGCCATACTCTAAACAATCTTCATAAATTATAAGAAAAACCCAAACATACTATAATAGTTATACATAGCATTTTGAATACAAGCCATTAAGAAACAAAGCTATACTCTAAACCATCTTCATAAATTATTAAAAAAAATGTCAAACATCTATAATAATCATACATATCATTTTGAATGTGTAAAGACATTAAAGAATACTGCCAACAATCTTATATGCCAAACATCTATAATAGTCATACATATTCAACATATTGTTTTGAATGTGTAAAGACATTAAAGAATACTGTCACCAATCTTCAAAAAGTATATGCCAAACATCTATAATAGCCATACATATGGTTTTGAATGTGTAAACACATTAAAGAATACTGTCAACAATCTTCATATAAAGTATAGGGAAAAACCATACATACTATAATTACCCATGAACTTTATTCTGAATATTTACAAGTCACCAAGGGTCTCCAACACGTGGTGTGGAATCAACAACTAGCTTGGCTTGTAGAATTGCACTTTGAGCTTTCACAATACCATTTATAAAATATAGTGAAATCCAACCATGTTTGAAATCCAACCATGTTTGCATTGTGAGCAAGTTACAAGATCATATATAAAATATAGTGAAATACAACTATCTTTGTGCATTTTGAGCATCACAAGATACTATATAAAATAGTGTTGATACATATGGGTGGTGGTGGAAGGTATTGTGATACCTACGTAGGTAGAGCAGGGGGCTTTTTCAGTTGTCGAAATCGATGGGATTGGACGAGCAGAGACCGGCTACCCAGGTATGGGTTGGCAAGGTTGGCCTTTCAACAATCCCAACAGCCACCCATCTCCATATGCCCACTTCGCCGCTTCACATGCCCTCTACAACGTTGCTTCCCCTTCGAATGAGCCACGGTCACATCTGCCGAATCCCCTTCTACCCTTCCTTTCTTCTCTTCCCATTCCTAGTGCCGTCAAAGTTGGGAACTTTTGTATGGCCTGGATGCCACACCTCCTGCACCTTAGGGCCCACTTTGCCAACTCTCACTCTGCCCTTTCAGTATAAATATTCACTTTCAGATCCTCACAACTCAAATGGCGCCTCCATATATGCCTTAGATTGAGAGAAAGAACTCCAATTTCTTCTCTTTTATATCTTAGATAGAAAGCAAACCAGTTTCTACTCTTTCTACTCTTCTATGTGTTAGATAGAAAGAAAGCAAACCAGTTTGTTTTCTTTAGTGGTTTAAATTCTTGTGTGTTGGTTCACTTTCAGATCTTCACAATTCAAATGGTGCTTCTATACATGCTTTAGATAAAGATAGAAAGAGAAAGAAAACCAAATTTCATATCTTAGATAGATAGAAAGAAAAATAAAACCAAATTTCTTCTCTTCTAGGTCTTTAGATAGATAGATAGATCAGTTCTACTCTTCTATGTTTTGGATAGATAGAAAGAAAACTAATTTGCTCTATTCTCTTGTGTAGATTCCTGTATGTTTTGGTTCATCACCATAGCCGCCGCCTTTGTTGATGTTTTCAGATCCTCACAACTCAAATGGCACCTCTATACATGCTTTAAATAGAAAGAAATAGAAAGAAAACCATTTTCTTCTCATCTAAGTCTTAGATAGATAAAAGTCTTAGATAGATAGAAAGAAAGAAAACCAGTTTCTACTCTTCTATGTCTAAGATTGATAGAAAGAAAAGCAATTTCTTCTCTTCTATATATTAGATGCCAATTTCTTTCTCTTCCATGTCTATCTATCCATGTCTTAGATAGAAAGATGGAAAACCAAATTCTAAGATAGATAGAAGACCAGTTAGTATACATAAGATTAATTCTTGTGTGTTTTGGTTCACCACCATGGCCGCCTTTGTTGATAACCGCCGCCAATTCAATGTGGAGGGCCGAAACGGGCATATTTCCTATGGAACTCGAACTCACCTAGGCAGAAAAGTCCCCGACTCCATACCCATCTTCGAATTACAGAGTCCCCGACCCAGGATCGAATCCCCGGAGGAAGAAGAAGAAGAAGTGGTGTTCTGGAACCTCCCAGAAGAAGAGGAAACGACCTGGGACCCGAGGGACGCAGGCACAGCAGACGAATGGGTCCAGAGGAACACATCCCTGGTTCGACTCACAGGACGGCACCCCTTCAATTCCGAAGCTCCACTGTGTCGGCTGATGCGTCACGGCTTCATTACACCCGTGTCATCACACTACGTCCGTAACCACGGGCACGTCCCGCGTTGCGGCTGGGATGACTGGCGCGTGGAGGTCTGCGGCCTGGTGAAAAAACCCATGCAGTTCACCATGTCTCAGCTCGTAGAGGAGTTCAGGCCACGGGAGCTGCCGGTCACTCTGGTGTGCGCCGGCAACCGGAGAAAGGAACAGAATATGGTTAAACAGACGATTGGGTTCAACTGGGGAGCCGCCGGTGTTTCGACCTCTGTTTGGAAGGGGGCGCGACTGGTTGACCTGCTGCGCCGGTGCGGGATCATGTCCAAGAAGGAGGGAGCTCTGTTCGTGTGTTTTGAGGGCGCTGAGGATCTGCCCGGAGGTGGCGGGACTAAGTATGGGACGAGCATATCCGTCGATGTTGCCATGGATGCTGCCCGAGATGTTATTGTTGCTTATCGACAGAACGGGCAGCTTTTGCAGCCTGATCATGGGTTTCCTCTGAGGGTTATCATTCCGGGTTTTATTGGCGGCCGGATGGTGAAATGGCTGCGCAGGATTTGTGTGAGTTCTGCTCAATCTGATAGCTTTTATCACCACCGGGATAACAAGGTTCTGCCTTCCCATGTTGATGCCGAATCTGCTGCTTCCCAGGGTAAGTGGGTCTTAATGGGGTCTGGAATATTCCAGATATTCCCCCACATTGTTTGGAGACGGCACTCAATTGACTGCTATCTTGTTGCCTCAGTTTGTCCAATGTCCACATCTTACTATAGTTTATTTATGTGTTGTTTCTGGATTTGACTGGTTGAGTTAGTGTGTTGTCTTGGATTTCACTGTGAGTTACATGTGTTGTCTTTGGATTTCGCTGCGAATTACTTGTGTTGTTTTTGGATTTGATTGTGTGAGTTACTTGTGTTGTTTTTGGATTTCACTGCGAATTACTTGTATTGTTTTTGGATTTGATTGGGTGAGTTATTTATGTTGTCTTTGGATTTGACTAGTATCAATGTTTTGGATAATACCCAGCTGTATTTTAGATCGTATTCTAAGAAATATGATCTGAAATGCAGGCATCTCTTAGCTTACTTTTTACTACGACTTATTTACTCAGTGTTGTTTTTGGATTTTGGATTTGACTGCATTCAGTGTTTTGGATAACACTCAACTGTATTTTAGATCATATTCCAAAGGAATATAATCTAAACTGTTCTCATAGTGGATATAGTCGCTACACCAACAGTTTCAAGGGTACTTTTCACCATAAGTTATCTACTTAGAATGTTGTTTTAGGATTTAACTGTATGAGATTGAGATTGTTTTGTATCTATGTTTCTAATCACAATTAATTGTATTCTATCTAAAATGTGGGCATCTTTTAGTAGTTGTCACCTAGCTCATTTTCTTGTGTTGTTTTTGGTTTCAACCATGCGAAATTGAGATTGTTTTGAATTGATGTTTGTGATCACATTGAAATCTCTGAACTTAATTTTCACCATAGTTTATTTACTTGTGTTGCTTTTGGATTCAGCTGCATGAGAATGAGATTGTTTTGAATTGATGTTTCGAATCACCTTCAGCTGTATATTAAATCATATTCCGCAACAGAATATAACCTGCAATGAAGACATCTTTTAACTTCATTTTCACGATAATTTATCTACCTGTATTACAGCATAATATCAAAATTGTTTGTATCAATGTTTAGAATCACATGCTAACAAAATATGATCTGAAATGTTTATAAAAGTACCCTTGAATTTGAAAATACCACCTATAAATCATTATGACTGGAGAAAATCTGATGCGTTTTAATGTACCTAGACCTTTGAATGGTTTGTTTGGTGTCTTTATCAGGTTGGTGGAACAAGCCGGAATACATCATCAATGAGCTCAACATAAACTCCGTCATTACCACGCCTTCCCACGAGGAAATCCTCCCTATTAACTCTGCTACAACGCAGAAGCCTTACACACTAAAAGGATACGCATATTCTGGTACGTTTTATTATTATTATTATTATTATTATTATTAGATCTAGTCTCCATCCCATCTTGGTCTTAGATGCTCGGTGACATATGGGCCACATGACAAGGACACTTTATGCACTGGATGTTTCTATTTACGAGCTTTTACTTTCTTTCCCTCTAGGCATATAGGTATCTAATCACCTTTTATGTTTATTATGTTTTGGCCGTTTATCATGAGTGGTTAGGATTCTAAAGTGAGAGAGAGTTGTTCCACATTGTGTGCAGGTGGAGGGAGAAAAGTTATTCGGGTGGAGGTAACATTTGACGGCGGGGAGAACTGGAAGTTCTGCTCTGTCAATCATCCGGAAAAGCCAACGAAATTCGGTAAATATTGGTGTTGGTGCTTCTGGGAACTTGAAGTTGAGGTCATGGAGGTCTTAACTGCCAAGGAGATTGCTGTCCGTGCTTGGGATGAATCCATGAACACTCAGCCCAAAGATCTTACCTGGAACGTCATGGTAACTATTAGAATTCTCTAGTATCCACTACTATTGGTCGAATATTCTTAACATTTCTTCTTTTTGTTTTGGATTTGACTGTGTATGCGTTTTGCATCTATGTTTCAGATCATGTTCTATGGTGTCCATCATCAAGATATTAAAGAGCACAAGAAAAAGAAAAAATTGTATTCATAGTCTTTCTTCTTATTTCTTGATTCAGTTGTGTATATGTTTCTGTACCAACGTTTCAAATCTGATTCATCATCATCATCAGGTTGTTTTTTATAATTAAAAGCAGCAAAACAAGGGTGCTGTCCCTTACACCAGCTCTAAGACAAAAATAAATCATCACGATGTTAGAGAGCTCAAGAAATAGATGCTCTTTCTTTGTATTCATAATCTTTCTTCTTGTTATTTCTAGATTTGATTGTGTATGAGAGCTCAAGAAATATATGTTTTTTCTTTGTTTTATAATCTTTCCTCTTGTTGTTTCTAGATTTTAGATTCGATTGTTATATGTGTTTTTACACCAAAGTTTCAGATCATTTCTATGATTCATCATCAATGTTAGAGCTCAAGAAACAGATGTTTTCTTTCTTTGTATTCATAATCTTTCATCTTCTTGTTTCTGGGTTCGATATTGTATGTATTTTTGCATCAACGTTCTCATTACAATCTATGACTCATCATCAGAATGTTAGAGAGCTCAAGATGGTTTCTTTCTTTGTGTTAATTATCTTTCTTCTTGTTCTTTCTCAATTCGATTGTCAGGATGTTAGAGAGCTCGAGAAACATATGTTTTCTTTCTTTGAATTCATATTCTTTCTTATTGTTTGTTTCTAGATTTAATTTTATATATGTTTTTCTATCAATATATCAGATCATACTCTATAATTCATCATAAGAATCATACAGAACTCAAAAAACATAGATTTTTTTCCCTTATATTCATAATCCTTTTTGTTATTATTTCTCAATTTGATTATGTATATATTATTTCTGAATCTAATTGAGTATATATGTTTTCCCTCTACTGAAACCTCAATTCGGGCACTGCGCAGGGCATGATGAACAACTGCTGGTTCAGAGTGAAGCAAAACATGTGCATGCCTCACCATGGAGAATTAAGCCTTGTATTCGAGCACCCAACTCGACCAGGGAGCCAACCGGGAGGATGGATGGCGAGGGAGAAGCACTTGGAGGACACCCAACAGCAAGCCAATCTCACCCTAAAAAAGAGCTCATCAACGCCCGTAATGAACACATCATCCAAGAACATCACACTCTCCGAGGTGGAGAAGCACAACACCAAAGAATCTGCATGGATTATCGTCCACAGTCACGTGTACGACTGTACCAAGTTCATCAAAGATCATCCGGGTGGGATGGACAGCATTCTAATCAACGCCGGCTCAGACTGCACAGAAGAGTTCGATGCCATACACTCTTCAAAGGCCAAGGTCATGTTAGAAGACTACAGAATAGGCGAGCTTCTCCCAACATGCCACTCTTCTTCTTCTTCTTCATCTTCGCCCGAAAATTCTATGCATGGAGCAAACAGGGCTTTTACTGCCCTGAGTTTGGCCTCAATAACGGAGCTTCCCATCTCGAAACAAGATGATAATGATAACAAGATGATAGCTAAGATGCAAGAGTTCTCCAAAATCGCACCGCCTGCACCCATCCCAGAGCAGGATGATGATAATGATAACAAGATGATAGCTAGAATGCAAGAGTTCTCCAAAATCACACCACCGGCACTGAACCCAAAGCAACACATCACATGTGAGCTGGTTTCCAAGAAGGTAGTCAGCCATGATGTAAGATTGTTCAGATTTGTCCTTCCAAACCCAGATCAAACGCTGGGTCTCCCCACCGGAAAACACATCTTTGTGTCCTCCTACATAGACAACAAGCTCTGCATGAGGGCTTACACACCTGTAAGTTCAGATGACCAACTGGGTCACTTTGATCTGCTTGTCAAGATCTACTTGAAGGGCGTACATCCCAAATTTCCAAATGGGGGGCTCATGTCTCAGTACCTAGATTCCATGGCCCTAGGAGAGTCCATCAGAGTAAAAGGGCCTGTGGGTCATATACAATATCACGGCCAAGGAAAGTTCACCATTAATGGGGACACCAAGCTCTGCAAAACTATTGCAATGGTGGGTGGTGGAACGGGCATAACACCCTTGTATCAGGTCATCAGAGCCGTTTTGAAAGATCCAATGGATGAGACTTGCATTCATCTGGTCTATGCCAATAGAACTGAGAATGATATTCTTCTCAGGGAACAGCTTGACCAGTTGTCTGAACAGCACTCCAATTTCAAAGTCTGGTATGTTATAAGCAGATCTGTGAAGGAGGGATGGAATTACAGCTTGGGTGTCATAAATGAAGAGATTTTGAGAGACCGTCTTCCACATGGTGGATCTCCTGAGACTTTGGCCCTGATGTGTGGCCCCCCACTTATGATCCAGTTGGCTTGCTTGCCCAATCTGGCCAAACTGCATTATGATGTGAACAACTCCTGTTTTCAGTTCTGATCAATCCATGTATATTTACCATTCTCTGCTTGTTCAACTATTATTACTTTGTTTTAGATTGTAAGAATCGGACAGTCTCTTGTAAATTGTGTTGTGTCGGGTAAATCTTTTAAAATCAGGTAGTTCCTTATAAACTGCATTGTACTTTATAAAATTGGGTGGCTACTTAAAAACCGGATTGTGCCGAGTAAACTTTTGACTTTTAAATGATGTTGGTTTGTCTCTCCACCTATAAACTACAGTAGGGGAAGATATCCAATATCCTCACATCTTAATTTTGTGCACCTATAGATCGTAAATAGTATGTTGAATTTTGACAATTTTTTTTGTTGTCTCCGTATGCGAGATAACTGCTTAAAGCTAAGGTTTCAGCTTATGGGTATTCACAGATTTCTCTATAGAGATCATCGAACACCAAAAGGTCAAAAAGCGGCCATTTCAAAGTGCCTCCCAATACCCACTTTGTTCTTGCACCAATAGTTGTTCACTCAAAAATGACAGTATTTGTGACCAAATGTCCTAGTAGTCATTACGGAATGTCTCAATAGTGGTGCACAAATGGGCCAATTACCAACCAAAAAAGCTAAAAAAATGGTCCAATTAATACATGTGTAATCGGCTATTGACACATGTGTAATCATTTTTGGGACTCCTTTAATATTAGTATTTGAGACCTTTAATATTAGTATTTAAGAAGTCATATGCATAAAAATATCACGATTATTAGACCCCTATCAATTAATGAATACTTCCTCTTACATCACATAAATTTTTTAAAATGATGATGACACTCGCCTGATCTGGACTTTAAATCTCCCTTACACTACTCTATTATGGATGTCTGTTCTTTACATCCTTAAATTCTTCCTATGTAGAGGAGTACAAAAAAATCTTCATATTATGTCTATACTAGATGTAAATAAAAATGAAACCTAGTTAATATGCAGTTAAAGGAATAGTCGGCCTGTCGTTATGATCAATGTTCCTTGGATGGTGAGCGTTACACAGCTGTACTTTGTACCAGCTGTGGATAGAAATGTATCAATGACATAAGTTGGAATTTGAAGTCCCACTTTGGAAAGAGTCTTATATTTTCATTGTCAATGTCTTTGTCTTTTAAAAAATCTAACTGGGCACTTTTCATTTTTATTGCTCTCTACCTACTCATAAATGCGAAGTATATGCTGGAACCAAGGAAAATTTTAATTGAAAGTTAAAAAGATTAAAGTTCAATGACACTGAAAGTCTTGGTTAGGTTAAAGTTTAATGGTACTGAAAGTCTTAGTTAGGTTTTGGGTCAAAACCCAAGACCCAAAACTGTGGATAATTGATTTTTTTTGTAAGGTAGAACATTGAATTGTGGCTTTAGGTTTTGTGGAAGTTAAATAAAATTAGAAAAATGATCCCCTCAAACTTTACTGAATTATAATCCCTTACCCTTCAAATGTAATAAAATTCTAAATCTAGCCACTTTACTAATTACTACCAAAGAAAAATTAACAGTAGATTTAGAGAAAGCTACCCTTTAGAGGTAATGTATGCCTCTTAAATCTGCAGAAAAGATTAATAGATTGGAGAATAATGAAATCTAGAAAAACATGTCACAGCGACTTCATACTTACCAAGTTCTTACAATGGCATAGATAGTAGATAAAAGTTGAAAAGATGTAACAAGGATATTTAATTTTGTTCCAGCTTCTTTAAGAATATGTATTTTATCTATATAATATGGTAGAATGGACAACATATTAAAGTTGAAGAGATGTTATAAGGAATAATATGGTTTTAGCTTTTCTATTCATTTATATTTATTCAATTATTATAGTATTAAATAGTTGATGAAATTTGAAAAGATGTTATAAATAGTAATTTAGTTTCAAATTTGCTCTTATTCAATTATTACATTTGTAGAGATAGTAGATAAAACTTGAAAAAATGTTGTAAGAAATTATTTAGTTCTAGGTTTCTTTTATAAGTTTATTCACATCTAATTATTACAGCAGTATAGATAGCTGATGTATGAAAGTTGGAAAGATGTTAAAAAGAGTGATTTGTTTTCAGTTTTTGTATGAATTTATTCTTATCCAGTCATTACAATGATATCTATAACTGGTGTATGAAAGTTGGAAAAGATGTTATAAATAGTAATTTAGTACCAGCTTCTCTGCCATATGTGCTTATTAAGTTATTACAACAACATACATAATAAATATTTTATAAAAGTTGAAAAGATATTATAAAGAGTAATTTGCTTCAACTTCTCATTGTTTTTGTATTTATTCAGTTATTACAGAAATGTAGATAGTAAATATGAAAGTTGAAAAGATGTTATAAAAAATTATGAGAATTTGTACTTATCTAAAAGTTGATAAGATGTTATAACAAAATGACTTATTTTCAAATTATCTATAATTTATACTTATTACAGAAACATACATAACTAACCATATATGAAATTAAAAAAGATATTATAAAGAGCAATTTGCAAACAAAATAAACACCCCAACAAAAGTAATGGGACAATTCAAAATGAATGGACTATTCTAAATGAATGGACTCTTTTAGTTCTTCTAAAGACTGCAAAATAATTATAAAATATGCATGGAATCAGCCGTCTGACATCTTGCTACACTTTATTTTATAATTTCTCCCTATACTTTCATTCGCTTTTGAGAATATACTAAAAAAGGAGTCCCTAACTAGTCGGGACTTTAATATACATGAATCTAAATTTTTGAGATTTGAAATTTGATGTAAAATATTTTAATGTAACCACCAAAAATGATGAGCAATTTCTTATGCAGGTAATATCTAATTGGAGGTATCAATTCAATTTAATTTGAGTTGACGTCGACATTTGATGCGGAAGTCAAAAATTTTAAACGAAATCATTCTATTTGTTGCTTACTTTGTTTATTTGAGATGATCACCCACTTGTAAGGACCATATATACATCTTAATTGTAGAAAGATAATAATGATGACCCAATTTTTAAACCAAAACCAGCCCTTTCTACGTGCCTTTTACATGGATCATCGAGGTGTCAAAAGATATAGACAATAGTCATAGGTTTGGATTTTGTTTTATAAGTTATATTATTTTACTCATTTTTTAAACAAATTTTTGTTTTTGATTAAAATAAGCAAGGAAGGGTCCCAACTTATTACAAATCAGAAACAAAAACTATCGAACAAGACTTTAAGAGCAAGCTAGCATACTACCATAGCTAGTCACATAAATAATAAAATAGGACAAACAACAAAGAAACAACGGGAACTTCTTAGGATACAACCAAAGTACATTCTTATTATTGGGTCTTGTTTAATATCATACGTTGACTTCTAAAATAGTTTTTTTTATGGTAGTGGAGATTACCTAGTCATTAGATTGTTTGTTTAATTCATTATCAAAAATAAAATAAAAAACTTTTTATTAGATTTGAAGTTACATGTGAGTTGCCTTTAGTATCTTAGGAAGAATCTTCAAAGTTTCAAATTTGGACTTCCCAACATAAGGAAGAATTTGAAGTTTTGAATTTGGATTCCATAACATTATAGAATGAACTTAGTAGTTGTGTACCTTAAATTTGCTCCTCCTAAATCATATACAATGATTTTAATTTACTCTCAAAAGTTATAGCAATATAATTGGGAAGTATCCTATTTAAAGTTGAGATTTTATATCCACTTCATCAAATATGATGTCATACTAACTTAAGATTTGTTGAGGTATCATAGATGGCCCCCAAAAGTGCTATGTAGATAGTTTGTATCGATTCACACAAACCAAAGGAGCAGATTGGCCCTAAGAAACCTATTGGCTCATAGAAGGGTATAAAAAGAAAACCTAAGGTGTGTGTGTGTGTGTGTGTGTGTGTGTGTGTGTGTGTGTGTAAGATGTGGTACCCACACACACACACACACACACACACACATATGGAATGTTCATTGCAACGTGTGGTGCCCCTAGCTCAAGTGAAATCAAAGGACATTTATATGTTAGTGGACACCCAAGTAAGCTTATCATATGCTCACATAATTAACCTAAGATAATAAAGTAAATATATATATAAATATGATGTGTTGTAACACTTGACACAAGAGTGTGCAATGTGATTTTATGTCATCATATTTAGACATTCAATATATATAATTTTATAAGGAATAATATGTTCTATTTGATATTTCTCATTATTCTTAATCTCACCAACCAAAGGGTTGATCTATGAGAACAAGTCAATAATCTATGTAGCAATATCCCTAAACACCACATGCCATATTCATTCATCAAGAAGGTGAAGGAAAGCATGTTTAATTAAATATTTTTTGTTAGATAATCTCTATGTTGCAAACAAGTTTAATAAATACATTGTGTCAGATCATTTCCACATGGCATAGTTTAATTCCATGCATTAGTTCAAGTTCACCAAAAGTTGCGATTGAACCTCCTGAAATTCTAAAACTATATAAACTTTAACACATTTATTTGATCAAAGACGTTTTATTATTAGACAGTGACATATGGATTCACCATGTCAACTATAGTATATATGTATCATTAATTATGGAGTTAAGTACTCAAATCGCTTATGCTTGATTCTTAGAAATTTATTAGAGTTATTCATCCAACTCTACCATCTAAATTGATTTATGTTTTATTAAGTGTATTTTATAATAATTAACCTAGATAATATATGTGAAATAATTTTTTTCTCTACACCTTAATTTTGTTTACATTTCTTTTTAAACTTTTTTTATTTTATTTCAATGCTCTTACCTTTCTCATTTGTATTATTATTTTGCTTAATTCATGCACATTCGTTTCTTTTCATTACTTAACAATTTCATTCATTGCATCCCACATTACACTTTAGTTTCGTCATATATATCCTTATTTTATCACATACTTTTACCTCTTCAAAATACATTATTTTTACTTCAAGTCACAACCCTTTCCTTTTTTGACCTTCTTTCAAATACTTAAGTTATTAACATAGTTAAAAAAAAAACTAATTGTCTGCTTATAAAGTTGAATAACTCAGAAAAAAAATTTTGTCAGAGTGCAAG
Source organism: Thuja plicata (assembly GCA_018584345.1). Classification (NCBI taxonomy): domain Eukaryota; kingdom Viridiplantae; phylum Streptophyta; class Pinopsida; order Cupressales; family Cupressaceae; genus Thuja; species Thuja plicata. The sequence continues at coordinate 1,472,786 of MU224127.1, forward strand.
GCCCACAAGATCTTAAAAAAACGAAACCAAGATTATATAATAGACAACTTTAATAAAATAGATACCCTACAAACCCTTTTCTAATTAAAAAGTCAATTTTTATACAACTTTAATTCAAACTCTTAATACAATAAAACTACATTAATGCTCCAAACACAATTATAAAACCTCAAAACATATTCTCAATCTTAAAACTCTATATAAATGTGACTAAATTCTAGTAATGCTACCCTAGACATGTTCATAACATTTTTTTTTCCAATTAAAACTACCTAATAACTTTGGAAAAACATAATAAAACCTGAGCATGGTGTGGAACATGCCACGTCATGGGATATTGATACTTAATTTTTAAAATGTTAATGCATGTGAGATTCAAAAACTATGTAACCCATGGAACATGACATTGTGTACAATGGTGATTGTTCAAATCTATTTTCTTGTGACCTTAGCCGTCTTTCCATCTCTTTTTAAGTTGTCTTTTCCCCTTAAATTCTAAAGGTGTGTACTAAGCTTTAACTCTTTTAGTACTTGTTTTCCTCCACTATTATTCAAATATCTAAGTCTGCTAAAAAGTAGACAAAATATGTGCACAATAAGTTGATTTTGTAAATCTTCTTATTATGGCTGCTTTTAAATGTGGGATTTTGTTTTTGTTGTTTTTTTGTGATTGTTTGTTGTTTTTATTTTATTTTATTTTTAATTTTTTTATGTTATGTGTTTTTACTGATTGTATAAAAAGAAAATTTCATATTTGTATATTTACATTTTAAAGGTTTTTAAAATTAATAATTTAAAAAAATATTATAATGTAAGAATTCTTTTCAATATGTGCGTTTATATTTATAGTTTTTACGTACATTTATATTTATAGTTTTTTTTATTAAGATAAAATAGTTTTTGAAGGGGTTCCGAAATCCTTTACAACAAAAGAGAAAAATTCATATTTTATATTTATATTTTAAAGATTTTAACAATTAACAATTTAAAAAATATTATAAGACAAGAATTCCTTCTAATATGTACATTTATATTTGTAATTTTTTTTATTAAGATAAAATAGTTTTCATTATGAAATCCTTTATTACAAAAGACTGCCACAACAAAGAAAACCCTTTATATATGTAGTACTTCTCATGATGTAAAAGTAAAAAATATAAGTTTAGTTTTCTAGTATCTCTAATACTTTATCTATGTTGTAGCAATATCCATGAAACATAAGTAAATTTATAAACTATTTTTGTTCAATTGAACACAAAGATCATTTAACCAAAGATCCAATAATCTTATGAAATCTACATGTTACCTTTTAGAGTTTGGTTTCTTCTTTTGTTCCCTAATTATTATTAACATTAATCAATCTTTTGTTTTCATAAGAGACATGAGATTATAAGAATATTATTTCTTTTTTCTTTAAATTGTGGTTTATTAAAAATATTTAATAATATTATTACACTTTTAGAATTGAGAGTTTAAGTATAACATTAGTTATATCAAGGATAGTAAGAAACATTTTAGTAAAATTTCACCATAGTTATTAAGACATTGATGATAAATTCTAGTTATTTCACTTATTTTTATGCCTTTGATTTATTGTAGTTTATTCACCAACCTTATACGGCTTTACCATTTCTCAACTATGAAACTTATATAATTGTTATGATTTTTTACCATATTATATATGCTTCAAATACAAGTGAAAAACTATTATTTGTGTACCCTATGCTTATATAAATTAAAGAAGTCAATTATTCATATACCTAGATTGAACACCCACTTTTTTCGAAAGATGAGAACATAATAAATGTTACAAATAGAGGACATGTCCAAAGCTACTCTATTTTTTGTCTTGATTTCTCAATAATAAAATATAGATGTGGTTTGAGATAAATATTGGTGGAATATAATAGACAAGTCAAGAGAGAATCTCGCTAATAAGATTTTGTCAATTGTACAATTCAAAGGTGAGTAATAAAGGTACAATAAGGAAAACCAATTGATGGAGAAATAAAGTGATGAGCTACATGCAAACACATGGCACCATTTGATTACAAAATAGATTTTAATTACATATACAACATGATGTACTTGATTTTTAAAAAGAAATGAATATAATGGCTTCAATTCAATGTATGTGGCATCTGTCTTTTCTTCATTTATGTCGAATGGAAATGTAATTATTATTTATCTATTTTTATTGCAAATGGTAGAAACACATTGTATTTATGATTCTTGAATATAAAGAGCCAATGAGTTTCATAAAGCTTATATATGGAAGAGTTCTATCATCTATGTAAGATAAAGGTAATGATTTATTAAAGGGTGCAATTTTATTTTTGGTATTTGATGACACTTATGTTATATTTTCTTAAAAGAGAGATCACAGGCATATTTTTCTTATTCTAATTTTTGCAGGTCCATAGATTCAGAACACCATATAAATTTTTTAATGCTCACATCCTTAGCTAAATAATCTACAAAATTCATCAAAGAATCTACCTTAACTAACTTCACTATGTCATCCTCAACCATATCTCCAACAAATGATAATGAACATTAATGTGCTTGGTTTGAAATGAAATATCAAGTTCTTAGCTAGTCAGATCGTGCTCTGACTGTCACTACACCTTATTTTATTCCAATATCTAAACACAATCTCTTAAATAAATTATTTTCCTTATAAGCATGAGTAGATCAAATCCTATATACTATGATTTAATTGTGGACAAAGAAACCATAGCCTTCCACTTACTCACCCAATTGATTGCACCACCAAATAAAATAAACACATAAGCATTGGTGGATCTTCTTCTATCAAAATTACTTATCCAATATAAATCCACATAGCCATGACTATCAAGAGAAACCTAATCTCCTATCAAATTACCATGATAACACTAAGAATAATCCAAGGTACCCTTCGAATATATGAAGTCTCTTTTAAGTGTATCCCAATAAACTCTACAAGGATTAGACATATATTCAGAAAGAAATCTCACTGCTTGAATCTTTTCTCTAATACATACTATAGTATACATCAAACTTCTAACTACACTCTAGGAAGGCACGTTGCTCATGTCTTCCATATATGATTAGGAAGTGAGATAATCTAAATCAGATAACTTCCTTCTAATTTTGAAGGGAGCACATAATGGTCTACAAATATTACATGTTAAACCTCTGTAAAATTGAATTCACATATTTCATCCTAGCTATAGATTTATGATCATTATATGTCTTCTAATTTCCATCCCAAGAATGTGTTCAGTTGGACCAAGATCTTTCATTTCAAATTCAATAGAAAGATGAGACTTTAGTTATGAAATCATACATTTCCTTTTACTAATGAATAATATATCATCAACATATAATGCAATTGTATGTGGGGAAATAGGGTTCGCTACATTGTATGGGCAAAATTGGGAAGCTTAGGCCTATTTCCACTTTAATTATCTTTAGAAGGAAAATGACCCACTAGGCTCAAGGTTTCTTGGGAATGAGGTGAATTATGTAATCCTCCATGCTAGAGTGCAAGATTACCATGCAATTTTGGAAAATGAATGAAGAGGATTGGAAAATAAGGCAAAAATGTAAATTTTAGCATATACAAGCATACAAAAAATTGACAAAAAAATTCTAATAGCATATCTAGGAAGTAAAAACTGTAACTAACCTACAATCCAAATTTTAGGTTAAAGTGGCAGAAGTGAGTTTGTTGGGCCAACCTACTCCAGGAGCAAGTTGGCTAGGACAACCTACTCCTTGCACTTTTTGCCTAAACAAATTGTAGACTATAGATCTCTAAATGCTTGACCTGTAACCTTTTTGGTGCATTCACCACTTGTTCCTACACACATGAAAGAAGGAAAATATTGTGTAGGAGGATTTTTCTTAGGTCAAACCCCAGTTTAGGAATTAACCTTAAAATTGAAATGGAAATAAAAGCACATTGGTATGTATTAAAGACTAGATCTGAAAATGAAATGATTATACCTTCATAAGCCTTCTTTGTGTCAAAATTCTCATGAATATGTTGATGTTGACCATGTAGAGTTGACTTTAGGAAAAGAAGATCATGAATGCTATAGATATGAAAATTACTCCTTGTCTTCAATGCCATGAATGCTTGATTACTGTTCTTGAGGACTTGAATGCTTGAAGGAAAAATTATAGATGGATGAGATTGGATTGATTTTGAGTTGGTCTTCAAAATGAGGGAGAAAAACTTGTTTGTATACCTCACCAATAATTTTGGGGTGTTGAACTCATAGCAAGATAACTATTAACCAGTTCAAATTTGGGCTTAAACATCAGGGAGCAAGTCGCCCCAGCCCAATGTGGGCTTTGTACAATAAGAAGAGGTGAGAAAATGCAATGTGGATTGTTCCCCTTTTTCCTTATGTACAATTGGAAGGAAGATGTCTTAATAGGCTCAAGTAGATGGACTTAAGTTCTAAGTGAGTCATCAATCATTTGTTGATTAGTATATGGGTTGGAATGATGTGGATGATATGATGATGTAGAATAGAAGGCTAAATAAGAAAATATAGACAATTTTACAAAATATAGACTGGTAGAAAACAAACAAAAAGTTGTAATGAATTAAAATGGGGATCTAAGAATTGTATCAACCCGTTATCTAAAATTAAAGGTAATCTACTAGTACAAAATGCATTGGGAATTTTTTTCCTAGGAACATAAAGCCTTGGGCATTCTGTACCTAGGTGTTTTTCCTGAATATAGTTGCACTCCCTCTGACATATCATGCACTTGTCAGATCAAGTCCTGACAGTTGTGCCACCTATACCTGCACACAAAAAAATAAAGTAGAAGGTTGGATAGAGGGGTTTTCCTCACTCAAACCCTTGTCTGGAATCAATCTTGAAAAGAAATGAAAGCATGTTTTCATATAGAAAATGCCAGATCTAAAAAATAGAATATGTCATACCTTGGAAATTTAAATGCTTCTTTGAATGTGATCAAATATGTTAATGAAATAGCTTTGACTTAACACAAAAACCCAAAAGGAAAACATGAAAGACAAAACCTTTTGTGATAGATGTTGTAGTTTTCCACAATACTTGATTGAGAAGAAGAAGAAAGAAGATGTAGATGCGGGTGTATCTCCTTCCATGATAGAATACTACTTTATTAGGCCTTCAATCAGGGAAAGAAGCTTGATCCATTAACAAAGAATACCTTGAATGCTTGAGAAGAAGTCTAGACCTTGAATGCTTGTCTTGATTGCCTGAACTTGGTTGCTTGATCATGAATTTAAATGCTTGATAATATTGATCCTTGTTGTTTCCAAAATGAGGAGAGATAGGGTGTTTATATGCCTCTCACAATATCTCAAGGGTTAAAACTCAAGTAGACCAACTGTAAATCTAAATATCCCACTAAATCACCAAGATGAGACCTTGATTCCAATTAGGGCCAAATATTTGGTGAAAAAAATGCCCAAAGCTTTATGTTCCTAGGAACATAACACCCTAGGAATTATGTTCCACTCAATGAGGGCTCGTATCTGTGACACAGTCAAGCTCGGAGGATCTAATAATGGACTGTCCAAACTTGCAGCCAACCACAAGAAGAACAACAGAAACACAAAAACAACATATATAACAACTTATATCAACTTATATTATCTCTGAAAATCAATTACATGCAACATGTTGGGTTTTAAGTCCTTCCCGGTTATGGAAAATACATTTAACAATTTCAAAAGGATCTCACAGGATCCAACTTCACCAACCTTCCCTACAGCTAAGTGGAAGAAACTAGATCTAAACTTGTACTCGTAAGCCACCAAGAAATATTACAAGTTTCTTTCTTGTCCACTTACTACTATCTGCTATCAAATCACTCCCTCTCTCCCTTTTCTTCCTTTTCTCCTCCTCTAAATGCTATCTACACACTCTCTTTATACAACACAACCACAAGTTGGCTTCACAAACAAATATTAAATCTCAGTCAGCCCAATACAATCCACGATGAATCATATTAAATGACCCAGTTAGCTACAAATAAACAATAAGTACATGGAAGAAAGTACCAATCATATTTAGGTCCACACAAGATCCAATGCATCAAATCCGCACGCCTTAGAATTGTACATAATCATAATGACCCCCTCAAATCACAGATGCAATCTCCAATGTCTACCCAATCCATAAAATCTAGTCAATGAACTCATCAACTAAGACCCCCAAGTTGATACCAAACACAAACAAATCCACCGAGCCTATTTAATGGTATCAGCATTGCTAACAGACACCGAGTCCGTTCGGTAAAGAAAAACACTCCTTCCACTGAGAACCAAGGACCAAAATGACTGTGAACAACCAAACTCCACCGAGCTCTGCCAACTCACCTACCGAGCACCAACATAGCGTAAACACATTTTGGTCGACACAAGATTGCCAACTTCCCTAGGATGCTCCTGCATCAGACACCCTAGGTGTGAAAAGATGTTCTAGTAGCTCAACAAATATCTTCTGGGATTCATCACATAGATCCCAAACTGATTCTTGATATACATGTCCTTCGAGTCCTTAACCGATACACCCATGCCTCGGTTCTTCTTCTGCTTTCTCTTACCACTAGTACTCTCTGAAGTGTCATCAAATCCCTGAACCTTAATGTCTGCACCAACCCCTGCAGTCATATTGGATTTGCTACCAATTCTCAAGTTCCTCCTTCCTTTGTCTTCATCCTTTAAATGAATCAAAATAAACTTTCGTCCCTCTTTCATGATAGTAAATAAGTTCCTCTTTCAGGCATGAATAGCCTCTCTATCATACTACCAATATCTCCCAAGTAAAACAAGACAAGAACTCATCTCCACAATGTCACATAATACTTCATCCTTATAAGAACCAATGTGAAAACTTACCATGCATTTCTCCTTCACCTCTACTACATGATCTTCTTGTAACCAACTTATCCTGTAAGGACAAGGATGTTTCAACCTCCTTAAACTAATCTTCCAAACCATCTCCTCAGAAACCAAGTTATCATTACTTCCTCCATCAAAAATCACCTTACAATGTTTACCACCAGACTTACACACAATGTTGAACAAGTTCTTATTCTGATAAGAAACAGCTTGTTTCGGGGGCAACAATGTTCTTCTAAGTAAAATATTCACACCTTCCACCTCATGTTCATTCTCTGCAACTTCATTCACCACAGCATTTCGGTGACTACTGACCTTCTTATCTCTATGGGGACATTTAAATGACTGATGTCCTTCTTCACCATAGTTAGAAAAAGTACCTCTGAATACACCTCTACCTTCCCTTCTCCTTGGTTCAACAGGTTTCGGTTCCTCCTCAACTCTCAGTTTATCCTTTACTGACTCCTCTTTCATCTCTTTCCCTCAGAAATTACCTTGATGTCTCCTTTTCAACTCATCTTCTTCCTAAAGTGCATATTGATAAGCATCCTCAATTGAACCAACATTCAACATGCTAATCTCATCCTAGATATTGAATCTGAGACCATTAATATATCTGGAAACCTTTTCCTTAGAAAGCTCCCTATGTCCAAATCTAATAGTCAACTTGTAGAAATCCTCGGTATAGTCTTTCACACTGAGATATTTCTGCTTCAGATTTTGAAAATTCTTAAACAACTGAAGTTCATAGTCGATAGGTATGAACTTAGCCTTCAAACTTTTCATCATTAACCTCCACTAAGTGATTTTCATCTCACCTTCTTCCTCCCTATCTTTTTGTAACTCTTTCCACTATAAGACAACATGTCCTTTCAAATTATTTGTCCTAACCTTACTGTAAGAGGATCCCCAATATCTTCCAGCTCAAAGTAGTCTTATAATTCACTGATCCAATCAATCAGGTCTTTGGGGTTCAACGTACCTAAAAAATTAGAAACTTCCATCCTATGACCTGTATTCAACCAAACCATAGATCTTTCCAACCGATCATCTCTGGCATCTCTATGATGTCTAGCGCCTTTGGTAGTAGCTTCAAAATCTTTGGCAGCTTCCTCATAGCCATCCTCTATTCCAGGGTTCCTCTTCAAACCATTAATAGCCATCATGATTTCAGTTATCATCTCATTCTTCATTGCCACCATCTCTGATCTAAATATTTTCATCACTTTTGATTCTACCTCATTAGAGAGATCTGCAATCGCCCTAGGGTCCAATCTTCTCGGAGGCATCTTCAAATCCTCTGCAGAAAATCCACTCCCAACTACCTCGTGACAACCTCCAAGTTATTGTAAGTGCAAACTTCAAAATGCCACCTCATGAACAACTAGACCACGACTCACAAGTTCAGGAACACAGATCTCCAACCAATCTCCATGAAGAAACAAACTAGATCAAGTTCTCTTTGATACCACTTGACACAGTCAAGCTTGAAGGATCCAATAATGGTCTATCCAAACTTGCAGCTAACCACAAGAACAACAACAGAAACACAACAAAAACAAATATAAGAACTTATATAAACTTATCATATCTCTGAAAAATAAATTACATGCAACATGACGGGTTGTAAGGCCTTCCTGGTTACGCCCAATACATTTAACAATTTCAACAAGATCTCATAGGATCCAACTTCTCCAGCCTACCATATAGCTAAGTGGAAGAAACCATATCTAAACTTGTGCACGCAAGCCACCAAGCAATCGTACAATTTTTTTTCTTACCCACTTACTACTGTCTGCTATCAACTCGCTCCCTCTCTCTTTTTCCTTCCTTTTCCCCCTCTAAATGCTACCTACACACTCCCTTTATACAACACAGCCACAAGTAAGCTTCAAAAACAAATATTAAATCTCAGTTGGCCCAATACAATCCACAATGAATCATGTTAAATGACCCAGTCGGCTGCAAATAAACAATAAGTACATAGAATAAAGCACCAATCAGATTTAGGTCCACACAAGATCCAATGCATCAAATTCGTACACCTCGAAACTCTGCATGATCATAATGACCCATCAAATCATGGATGCAATCTCCAATGTCCACCTAATCTATAAAAGCTATTCGGTGAACTCATCAACCAAGACCCCCGAGTCAGTACTGAGCACAAACAAAGCCACCGAGCCCATTCAGTGAATCAGTGCTGCCAACAAACACATAGTCCATTCGGTGAAGCAAAACACTCCTTCCTCCGAGAATCGAGCACCAAAACGACCAAGAACAACCAGACTCCACCGAGCTCTGTCAACTCACCTACCGAGCACCAAACAAAACTTAAACACATTTTGGTTGACATAGGATTGCCAACTTCCCTAGGATGCTCCTACATCAATCCAGACCATAGGCCCAGGAAATTAGGGGATGCCAGATTACAACGTACAACCGATTTTGAGATTAATACTAAACAAAAAGGCCACAAATATTTTAACATATGACCTAGGTGAGAAAATGAATTATGGGATTAGAGGAAAAATAGAGGAGTACGCTTAGAAATAAGGGCTTACCTTGATTTTAAATAATATTAAAATGATAGAGGATCTATGTTTAAATTTAAGTGTCCATTATGTTCCATATGAAGTCCTACTATGAAAACACACTAAGGTGGGTACTAAAAAATCATAAAATTGTACACACATGTTAGGTGCTTACAATTTAGAATGGTACATTTAGCCCCCACTCTAGCTAGAGTATGAGACAACCTCAAGCTCGTGATAAAGGAAATAAGAAGAGAGGAAGAGAGAGAGAACAATCATGAGAAAACTACAAAGAGATTAGACACCACTAAGTTCAAGGAGGTGAGCCCCCCAAAAAAGGATCTCAACCCAAAAAACCATGCACAAGGGCACAAACTAAAAATGAAAAAACAAAAGACACAAACAAAAGGGGCTAGTACTAAAAACAAACTCCAAATAAACTAGTCAAAGAGACCTCGATCAATAAAATATCCCATTTGTTGGCTTTATGATGGATTTTGGAGGTGAAATGATGATTTTAAGTTTGTCATTGATGGTATATTATTAACTCTATTAGTTTTGGTGAATATGCTACAATTGTCGATCGACAGGATGAATAGGTGAAACAAATATTATAAGTGTTCAGACCAGTGAGCTAGAAGATAGTAACAAGAAAGTGTTTTGAGTAGCGCTCGAGATGGTGAGAAAATTAGGTGATGAAATCATTATTGGTGCATCCCTATAGTTAGAATAGTCCAGACGTACGACCGTGATAGTTAACTCAAGTTTTTATGAAAGTTAGTATTTTGGTGATTGTTCTATATGAACCAGTTAAGCTACCGATTGGTTCCTGATGATTAGATGGTTAAGGAGATTAATTTATTATCAGTGTTTTGTATTAATTATTTGTATTACATTTTTGGCCAACATGTTATGTTTTATTGGTGTGAATTTTCATGAGTTTAGTCCAAGTTGGTGGATGACTTGTGGATTGCTTTTAATTTTTTAACCGACTTAAAAACAACTGTATAAAGGAATGCTAAATCAATGATTTTGGGTTCTTGATGATTTTTTGGGTGGTTGTGATCAAAGATATAGGCAGATTATTTAATTTTATTTTCCTATAGGGTAAATATTGTTGTTGATCCGTATATAGGAGTGCCATAATGAAGAGTCTTACTATTTACTGACTTCGATCAATCTAGAGCACCTTAAATCATCCTACAGGGCCAATCCCCAAAAGAAAATTGCCTTTTTGATTCTTCCCTCGACTATAAGGAGTTGGATTAGAGGGATCTCCCACTAGACTGCCTCCCGTGAAAAGAGAAGGCCCTACTATTCATTTTAGATTTTCTATTTCTAGGGTGATGGGTTTTAGCCCTACTATTTTAAGGGGTTCCTCCTATTAAAATTATAGTATATATTTATAAGGATAAATTATAGAAAAAGTGGCAATTACATGGGCTAGCCCTAAAATTCTATGGATATGATGGTGGTGATCACAAAGATGAAGACAAGAAGATATCCAACCATAAATCCTCCCATTAGGCTACACCCACAGGGAGGGATTTTCCCTTCCTGTATTTTAGAGGTTGCTCTACAATTCTATGGGCGATTAGACCGGGTTCCAAGGAATGTAGTATTCTCAAGCACCTTTCACTATCTCAGATGTTGTTCATGATCCTATGTCCTTCTTAGCAACTAGGTTTTATGTCTTTGGTGTGATTATAGGGACTCTTTTCCCAGTCATATGTGGTATTCACTAATATCTAGGTCATTTGAACAAGGATCATCACATTGGCTTTGAAGAATCTAAATGTTATTGGCATTCCATAGACGTGGTTCAGTTATTCACATTTGTCTCTATCCATTGGTGGGGAGGTCTACGAATGGGCACATTATAGATAGGGGTGGATTGGGAAATGAGAGCTCATTGGTGGGGAGGGGATGCATTATAGATAGGGGTGGATTGGGATATGAAATATTTGTATCAATATTTTAGAGACTGATCAAAAAATTAGTGTCATTCTAGATCAATGATTTGAGTTCGTTTCTCAAGGATAACTCTAATAGGTTAGCAAGGTTAAATCCCATGATAGGGTGGACTTTAACAAGTCTTTTGTAAAATCCTCTAACAAGGTGAATTTTAAGAAGGATTTCTAAATCCTTTAGCGAGGTAGATCTTAATGGGTCTCTTTGTACTTCTAACAAGGTACTAGTCACTCTTAACTGGGTGAGCCTCTAATAGGTATTGTAAGCTCCTAACAGGGAAAATCTTTTACTATAGTGAAGAGACTTTTGGGTTTCATCCCCACCATGGCTTTCTCCCTCTTACAAGGGTTTTCATGATAAAAATAGTGGTGTTATGTTTTTTGGTTGATTGAATTACTTTACTTCTATTGCATAGTTACAGTTGCTTATTTGGTCTTGTGGAAATTACTTAAAAGAATAATCAGTTTATTGGTTGATTTTTTTCATTACCTATTTACATTGATTCACCCCCCTCTCATTACTTCTATATACCAACAATTAGTATTAGAACAACAACTTGGGTGAGATCCGTAAGGGATACATGGAGTTTTATAGAAAACAACTTTTTGAGGTTGAGGACATGATTGTGAAACTTAAAGACAAACTGAAGATTTATAGCCCCTGGCTAAGAGAAGAGTTGCTTGAATAGATAAGTGATATACAAGATCTCATCAAACAAATTTATGAGCAGAGTGGATCTGATGAATCTGGAATTGAAACTGTAGTCTTGGAGAATGAAAAACTTGCCAAGGATAACAAGGACATGCACAAGGTGCTTGACAAACTGAAACAAGAAAATAAAAACATGTAAAGGGACTTGGAAAAATTCTCAATAAGAATGGGTGAAGAGATAGCAGCAACAAAAGATGTAGATGAAGCTAATAAATTTGCAAAGGATACCCTAAAAGCCAAAGATGAAACCCTAGCAACTAAGGTGGATGACCTTTTCAGATCTGAGAAAGAATTTGGTACATTGAGGGAACACCTACATGGTTCTAAAGAAGAAAATGCTAATTTCATAAGAGAGAATGAATATTTGAGAAATGATCACAATGCAAAGCTGAAAGAAGAGTTGAAGAGTGTTGATGAATTGTTGGATAAGTTCAAAAATATTTCTGCTAAACTTGACGAACAACTCTCTAAAAAAAGGAGACTCATGCAGAAGAGAAGTTTGCACCTAAGGTGAACGAAAAAAAACATGGTAAGAGGAATTATAGACCGATATGTTTCAATTGTCACAAGGAAGGACATACTACTAATGTTTGTTGGTCTAAACTTAATCTATCTGTTCCTAGGTTTGCAAATTCTTCTGGTATATCTATTGGTTATAGTTATAGAACTAATATTTTTCATGGTAATTATTATCATTGTTAAAAGTATGGGCATACGGCTAATGAGTGCAGGACTATAATAAATAATGAAAGGCCACCTATGAACCAAGGAAGCCCTTACCAAAGGGAGAGGAAATTCAATGTTATCTGTAATGTTTGTCACAACTCTGGACAGATGGAAGTGAATTGCAGGATGAGAACCAGTAGAGGCAATGTTGGACCATGTAGACAAATTGGTATGGTGTGTTTCTATTGCAATAAGATTGGAAATCTTGTTAGGTCTTTCCAAGAAAATAAGAATAACACTAGAGGTGAACTGGTAAATAGTGTTAACCAACTGATGGTAATGGTGATGAAGAACGAGTTTAGAAGAATAGAAGACCGAGTTCAAAAGAATACAAACAAGTAGAATGGTTAGATCAGTTGTTATTTTTTCATTGATGTCAAGCAATTGATTTATGGTTTATATTAAGTTTCCATTTCAATCGAAGAGGAACTTAATTGGGCAGGTAATAAAGATCAAACAATGATAAGGAACTATTGGTATATTTTTTTACCTAGCATGTGATGTTGTTAAGTCGGTAAAGAAAAAAGGTCAAGTTGGTAAAGGGAACATCCTAGTTACTAAGAAGTGAAGTGTTTGTCAGTCAAGCTAAGAAAAGATAGTCATCGAGTGAAGTTGACAACTGAGAAAGGTCAGTTACCGAGCAAGGTTGGTAACCGAGGGAAGTCAAACACTGAGTGAAGATATTCACCAAAGTAACCGAGCACAGAACATAGCATGAATAGAGATTGGATTCATGGAACATAAAAAATTTAATGTGAAGGCACAAAGATCAAGAAGATGATAAGGAAGAAGGAGAAGTTTGTTACAATATCTACGGTCATGAAGAGTCAAGTTAAAAATTATAGATGTAGATTAAGAGGCAAAAGAAAGTTGTGATTTCCACGAAAAAGTGTAAGTCGTGAGGAAAGGTAAACCGCCTAACCGAGCTGTAGATACATTGTATCAATTCATTTGAGATGATCGGACGGCTGAGCACAATTGATGGAAAACCTAATCAATGGGATTAGGAGGCAAACAAAAGCCTATATATTGATGAGTCTGTATGCTTATACAAAGTTATTGGCGAAGTAAATAGTTGAAGAGATACTGAGAAGAGTAGTGAAAGAGTTGGATAACCAGTCCAGAGGAGAGACTGATTCTTTGTTGATGCCAGTAAGTTTTAGAGAGAAAAAGGATCTTATCAAGAAAAGTGTAGTTGTAGAATCACAGGTCACATCAGTGCACTGTTGCTTACTAATATTTGTAATAGAAATTCTCTCAACTGAGTGGACCTAACAAGTCCTTTTGTAAATCCTTGAGAAAGGTAACATTCTAGGATGAATGTTTAAGCCCTCTAACCAGGCCACTCCTAATAGGGTGAAGATCTTAACAAGTCTAAGTTAAATCCCCTAACACGGTCACATCTAACAAATGTGCATTGTAATCTTTAACTAGATTGGATCTTAACCGAGCATACTTCAGAAGAGTATTTCTTTTTGTGAGTGACAATTGCTATGGAGGTTTTTCCCAAATTGGGTTTCCTCGTTAAAAATGGTGTTACATGTGATGCTTGATAATTGTGAATGTTATTTTTTTATGTTACATGATTTTTATCAAGTTTGTGAATAGTTTACAAATTTGGGTTGCTGTTGTTATTTAAATTACCAAGTTTAATTAGAGCTTTAGATTTAAAGTATTAAGGTTCAATATTTTCTGTTTCACCCCCCCCCCCCNTTTCCCCCCCCCCCCCCCTCAGTAAACCATATTTAGTAGGGTAAACCAACAATTGGTATAAGATCTAGTGCCCCGAGAAGATAAGTTTAAAGGTACTTGAGTTAAAGATCCAAAGATGGATAAGAGGGAAGCACCAAAGTTGAATAGGAATAACTTTTATACATGGAAGAACAGAATGAGGCTTCACATATATGGTATTGGAGATTATGCACTGAATCATATTGACAATGATTACTCACCTCTACCATTTGGTCCTCTCACACTTGAGAAGATAAGAGAAAGAAAAGAACACACACAAGTGATGATAGAGATAGCTTCTACTCTCACTGACCTAGAGTTCAATGATTTGGAAGGTTTTGAAACTGCTAAGAAGATGTGGGATAGGCTTACACTAGTTTTTGGCAGAGATGAACATGTTCAAAAAGCTAAGGATGAAAGCTTAAGAGGAAAGTTTGAATCAATTAAAATGAAATAACAACAAAACATTACTGCATACAAAACGAGACTAAAGGAGATTTCTATTGCTATTAGAGGTGTTGGTGGAACCGTTAATGAAGAAGATGTTACAAGCAAGATTATTAGAAAATTGATACCTATCTATGCCATCCGAGTGTCTGCTATTCAAGAGATGAGATCCATTCCACAGATGGTTGTTACTTTTTATGCTACAATCTGTAAGCTAACTTCTTTTGAGCTAAATGATTTTCATAATAGTTTGCCTTCTACTTCTAAGATTGAATCTGAATTCAAATCATCTTTGACTATTGGGAAGTCTAGATTTTCTAGATCCAGTGATGGATATGCAAGTAATTCTAGTGAAAGGTTTCATAGTTGTAAGAGTGAGATTCAAGATCTATATGGTGAAGATGAAAAGAATGAAGCTGAATTCGAAGAAGTATTGGCTAGGAGACTACTGAGAAGTAAAGGAAAGTACAGAGGTAAGCTACCTTTGGAATTTTTTTCATGCAACAAGATTGGTCACATAGCTTCTAATTTTCCTAACAATAATAATAAGAAAGATAATAGAGACAACAACAAGACTGAGAACAAATTTATAAGATTCGGAGATTTCAAGAATAAAGGAAAGAAAGCATGCTACATTGTTGAAGGAGGTTCATCTAATGCTGACATTGATGATGATGAAGAAGAATTTGTTTATGTTTCTATTAAAGATGAATCAGATGAAGAAATGTACATTGAAGAAAAAGCCCTAATATCACAAGTAAGTAAAAATGATACATGGATTATAGACAACAGTTGCTCACACCACATGACTGGTGATACTGATAAGTTTATCACTTTGAAATAGCATTATGGTGGTATTGTTAGATTTGGAAATGATGCCCCATATCATGTGAAGGGAAAAGATTCTATAATTCTGCTGAACAATACTAAGTGTGATGATGTCTATTGGGTTGAAGGTGTTGGTACTCATTTCTGTGAGTACCATTTTAAGCTTTTTGCAGAGCTGCAAACTTCTTTCATGGCATAAATCTTCAAGTTGTACAGGGTTTTTCTCCTTATCTTACATGAGGAGTTTGCAGAGGGACAAGGACATCAAGATTTATTACCTTTAGATTGTCTCTAAGAAGTCAAAAAGGGTTGGAAATAGTTAGATAATGCACGGTGCCTTTGCTGGTTTGTTTTGTGTTTGAAATGGTCTAATTTCTTTATCCCACATTGGTTGTATGGTGAAGGCACTTAGTGTTTTTATAACCAATCCCACAATTTTTAAGTGTCAAAAGGCATGCGAATTTTTGGCCGGTGGTTCAAGGCCAAGCGGTTGGATGGTGGTGATGTGGTGGCCAACTGATGGGCAAGGAGGCAAATTTTATGGGCCCGTATGGAGATGACATGGAAGAAGGTTCCACATGGTGACAGGTGTCGGCAGGGTACTATGGCATGGTCCAAGTCATGTTAGATCCAGTTAGATCATGTGATGGTGTGGGTGATGACATGTGGCAGACTGATAGGTGGTGGAGCCAAGTAGGATGAGGAGGTGGCAGAGGTCCCAGCGAATTTGGTGATGCCATGTGGCATAGGTAGTGAGATAAATGGTAGCACTAGTAAGGTGGATAAAATGAAAGGGTGACACGTGGAAGCATTGGCAAAGATGAATGTGGTAAAAGGGAGATCAAATCTAGTAGTTTTTTCCATCGTGCAAAGGAAGGGTGCACGATGGATATGCATCGTGCGATGGCGAGATCTTTCCAGGCATCCAGGTCACTGGTAAGAAGTGTGGGGCCTGCGTAGGAGGGGAAAGCAATAGGTGGTTCCAAGGCCCAATAGGGAGGTGCCACTTGGAGGTCAATGGATTTTGACCAGGCTTAAGTGATTTTTTTACTTCATGCCTAGGTGATTAAGAGGAAGGTCCAAAACTCACTTTTAAAGTTAGAAAAGATTCAAATCTTGACTGTTGATGCTCTATTCCGTGCCACCTGTAGCTGTTAAAGCTGGATATTTGAATATTTAAATTGTTTTCATCAGGGTTTTTCAAAGTGGTGAGCCATGTCGTGTACCACAGAAATAAATTGGTCGATCGAATTTCTTGGGTCATGTTAATGCATATGTAGGGTGTTTCTTGGATAGGGATTGAGCAGTTCAGAGTGCATTTATGTATAGAGATGACAGTTGGGGTTTCTAGTGGAGGTTTGTAGATCTTTGAAACCCTGGAGCAGTGCCTGGTATCCTATGTTTTATCGTATATTTGTTCCCAAGTTTAGTGGTTGGAGGATTTTTTTTCCCTCCAAAGGCATGTAGACCCTGAATGAATTAAGAAGACATGTGTTATCTATTACTTCTTTCAAGGAAGGACCATTCTATGAAAATCCCAAGGTGGATAGCGATTCCATTTTGAATTGTACTCATGATGGAGTATGAGGAGGGGTTTCTTTTGATTAAAGGTAGAAAAATTGGTTGGTAGGGAAGATCACATCATATCTTTTGGAGAAAGATTAGTCGGTGAGAAGAAGGACTTTAGTAAATCAAATTGATGAAGAAGGAAAGGTGTCAGATAGATGTGACCTTTAAGGTTTTCATTCTTCTATATTTCTATTTCTTTTCTTAGTTGTAGAAATTCAGAAAGTTTTTGGATTCCATGTTCTGGTTCTAGGCTTTAGTCCCAAGGGGTATAGTAAACAATATCATTTTGTATTGAGATAAAATAGAAACCTTTCAGATCTTTTTCACATTAATGAAGTGGTGTATGTTCTAGATCAGATATGTACATGAACATGATTCATCATACTTAATGTAATTATTCCTGATTCAAGTCTCTCCTTGGTGTTTATCTCTTGAGTTTTGAATCTTCTGGTTCATTGCATAGAACTTCTCTATGTATATATTTTATTCCCTAGTTTTGATCTAGGATCAAATTAAATCAACTTTGGATAAGACATAAACTCTTTAGGTTTGTCTACAGAAGGATACTATAAGTAGTGGTTGGTTTGGATTGAATGTGTTTATGGCTTTGAGTCTTTGACAATAGTTGGTTCATGTTTCCTGTATATGCCTTTGAGACATTGCCCAATGGATAAGGCATTGATCATGGATTAGTACATTCTTTTGAGATACATGTTTGATTGGTTTTGGGTTATATTCTATAGTCTTAGACATCAAAACCATTTCCAAAGTCCTTTATGTTTTGTGGTTGTTGATTGTGGTCCTTCATGGTAATGGAGAGCCAATGAATGTCTGGTTAGCATTTAGTACTTCCTTACCATCATCTATTGTTATAATCTAGAATGATAAAGAGTTGTAAAAGGTTGTATGTTATCTAGATTAGGTGTACCTACCTTGGTTTAACAAAGCTAGAAGTGCAGAGGGCAATCTTGTCCCTATAGTTGGTCCAGTTACGTTACAGAGCTTTCATACTTTGAGCTAACCACTCCTAACATCAGTCTCAAGGTATATTGGTGGCTTTCAAATCATAAACATTTTCAAACAACAACAAGATGGTGAATCTGCTAGGGACTAGTGCAGTGTATTGTCTTAACTGACTAGTAAGTTGATCATTGGAAACATAGAGTTACTATTGTTTGGCCCCTTGTTGTTGGTACTCATTTTTGTGAGTACCATTTTAAGCTTTTTGCAAAGCTTCAACCTTCTTTCATGGCATAAATCTTTAAGTTGCACAGGGTTTTTTCTCTTTATCTCATGTGAGGAGGTTGTAGAGGGATGGGGACATCAGGTTTTTCTGCCTTTGGATTGTCTCTACATAGTCAAAAAAGTTTGGAAATAGTCAGAGAATCCACGATGCCTTCGTTGGTTTGTTTTGCGTTTGAAATGTTCTAAGTCCTTTATCCCACATTGGTTGTGCAGTGAAGGTAATTAGTGTTTTTATAACCAAGCCCGCAATGGTTAAGTGTTGAAAGGCACATGGATTTTTGGCTGGTGGTTCGAGGCCAAGTGGTTGGATGGTGGTGATGTAGCGTCTAGTTGGCGGGAAAGGAGGAAAATTTTGTGGCCCCGTATGGAGATGATGTGGTAGAAGGTTCCACGTGGTGACAGATGTTGGCAAGGCACTATGACAGGTCATGACAGATCTAGTCAGATCATGAGATGGTGTGGGTGCTAACATCTGGCAGACTGATAGGTGGTGGGGCCAAGTAGGATGAGGAGGTGGTAGAGGTCCCATTAAATATGGTGGTGCCATGTGGCATAGGTGGTGAGATAAATGGTGGGACCAGTAAGGTGGATCAAATGAAAGGGTGACGCGTGGAAGAATTGGCAAATATGAAGGTGGTAATAGGGAGATCAAATCCAATAGTTTTTTCCATCGCATGAAGGAAGGATGCATGATGGAAATTCTTCATGCGATGGTGAGTTCTATCCATGTGTCTAGGTCATCGGTAAGAAGTGTGGGACCTGCGGAGGACGGGTAAGGAACATGTGGTTCCAAGGCCCAATGGGGAGGTGCCACTTGGAGATCAATGGAGTTTGACCGGGTTTAAGTAATTTTTTTAAACTTGATTCCTAGGTGATTAAGAGGAAGATCAACGAATCACTTTTAAAGTTAGAAAAGATTCAAATTGCGACCGTTGATGCTCTATTTTGCACCACCTGTATCCGTTAAAGATGGATATTTGAATATTTAAATTGTTTTCATCAGGGTTTTTCAAAGAGGTGATCCATGTAGTGTACAACAAAGAAATTAATTGGTCGATCTAATTTCTTGGGTCATTTTCATGCATATGTAGGGTGTTTCTTAGATTTAGAGTGCATTTATGTGTAGAGATGATAGTTGAGGTTTTTGGTGGAGATTTGCATATCTGTGAAACTCTAGAGGGGCGTCTTGTCTCCTATGTTTTATGGTGGATATTTTCCCAAGTTTGGTGGTTGGAGGATTTGTTTTCCTCAAAAGGCATGTACACCCTAAATGAATTAAGAAGGCATGAGTTATCTATTACTTCTCTTAGGGAAGGACTATTCTATGACAATCCCAAGGTGGATAGCAGTTTCATTTTGGATTTTACTCATGATGGAGTATGATGAGGGGTTGATTCTAGTTGAAGGTAGAAAAATTGGTTGGTTGGGCAGATCAGATCATATCTTTTGCAAATCTTTTGGAGAAAGATCAATCGGTGAGAAGAATGACTTCAGTAAATTAGATTAATGAAGAAGGATAGGTGTCAGATAGATGTGATCTTTAGGGTTTTCCTTCTTATATATTTCTCTTTCTTTTCTCGGTTATAGAAGTTCGGAAATTTTTTGGATTCCAAGTGCTGGTTCCAGGCTTTAGTCCCAAGGGGATATAGCAGACTGTATCATTTTATATTGAGACAGAATAGAAACCTTTCAGATATTTTGTACATTATTGAAGTGGTGTATGTTTTAGATCAGATATGTACATGAACATGATTCATCATACTTAATGCAATTATTCCTGATTCAAGTCTCTCCTTAGTGTTTATCTCTTGAGTTTTGAATCTTTTGGTTCATTGCATAGAACTTCTCTATGTCTATGTTTTATTTCCTAGTTTTGATCTGGGATCAAATTAAATCAGTTTTCGATAAGACAAAAATCCTAAAACCACCAGAGAAGCTTATAAAATAGCTATCAACATTGAGACTAACATGAGAGTATCCAAAAAGTTGGGTAGAAGAGATGATTGGAAGCCTGCTAGAAAAGAATTTGATAGACCTTCCAATTCCAAACCTAAAGAGGAGGTTAATATGAACTAGCTTCTAAGCGCCATTAAGAATTTGAAGCCTGGAGAGAGTAAAAATGCTAGAGCTCCAAGTAATAATAGGTCATCCTATAACAGTTTTAATCAACATCCTAGGATGCAAAACTACCCATATACTACCCAGTGGAAGGATGGAAAGCCTATTCTCCCACAAAATAAAGAGAAGCCTATGATAGCACTCTTGATCCTCTGCAGAGAAACTATGTCAATGTGTCTGATGATATTTCATGGTGCACGACTTGTCAATCCCCACATAGGCCTGAATATTTTGTTTTTCTTAGAATATAACTCCAAAAGAGGCACAACAAGAAAGGGAAGATGATGAATAATTATATGACACTGGTGGTTGTGCAATGACTTCTTCATATTTAAGGAGCAGAGAGGAATCTAATGATCAAGCTAAAAATCATGATATTTTTTCATCTGAGGAAGAGGAAGTAGACACTGATTACATAAGGTGCAATGCTCAAGGGGGTAAGGATCATTTTGCAGTAAGAAGACCTTCAAATGAAAAGATTGCAAAAATTACTACAGACATGGTTACCCAAGCAAGGGGTAACTATATTTTGAGAAATAGGATAGGAGGTAATGTTGATGACAATCCAGCTGGTATGTTTATTAGGGAAGCTAAAACACCCTAAGCAGAAATAAGAAAAAGAGAAACTTGTTGAGGGTGTGAAAAAAATAAAGGTGAGAAAAAAGGGTAAACCAAATAGTCCAAATGTTGTCCATAAAATAAAAACAAAGTTTCCAGAGGTGAATGTTTCTTCTTTTCAAAGGGAAAATAAAACAATAGATCCAATCTTGGATACTCAAGTTGAGGATGAAAATTTTTTTACTATGGAGAAAGACATCTTTGATATTAAGTACACCCCTGTTGACATGGGGAAATTGTTGTCACAAATGACTATTAAGGTCCCACTATTGGAATTGATGAGAATAGGGGAACATAAGGAGAAGGTCCTCTAATGGGTAAATAATATTTCTTCTACAAGGATTCAGAAGCTAGAAATGGGTGAGAAAAAGGGGAATATAAAGGATAAATATGATAATAAGGGGAGAGAATCAAAAGAGATTATTTCAAAGATCCCTCAGATTTTATTAAATACAAATCATGTCACTACTCCTTTGGGAGTTGTGGATCCTTTTCTCTTAACACTAGTTATTAATGGAAAGATGCCTAAAAATTGTATGATTGATTTAGGAGCATCTAATACTATGATGCCTGTAGAAATAATGAATTCAATGGGACTGTAGGTTGATACTCATCATGGAAGCTGTCAAGTAATGGACTCAAGAGAAGTACATGTCATAGGTACTATTAGGGCTCTACCTTATAAATTGGCAGGATATATAGGGAAGGTGTTAACAATGAGTGTCCTACTGGTTGACATTTCTCCCCAATATGGACTACTATTATCAAGGAAGTGGAGTTCTTCAATGGGAGAAAGTATTCAGTGTGACTTGTTCTTTGCAACCTTTGATATAGCTGGTAAAAATGTTAAGGTATCCAGAGAAACTAGAACTCCTCATATGATTGAGGAAAGTGAGGATGAAAACTTGAATTGTTTCTTGGATACTGACATTGGACCCTTTTAAGTCCAAGATGGGAAGGTTGAAGGATAAGTCCAACATTTCCTCTTATAAAAGGATAAGAATAACCTGACAGATAAGAATGATTTATGGACTATGTACTTTGATGGTGCAAGCTCAAAAGAAGGAGTTGGTGCAAGAGTATTGTTGATAGCTCCTAGTGGTAAGACTTTTTAGTTCTCATTTGCTTTTTTGTTCACATGCACTAATAATATTTCAGAGTATGGGGCTTTGCTAATAGGCTTAAGGTTAGCATCAAGATATGAGATTAGAAATGTCAGAGTGATTGGAGACTCTGAATTTGTGATTTCTCAAACAAGATCCAAGTATGCTTCGAAGAATCAGAGGCTAAAGAAGTATAGAAATGTTGTTTGGGATGCAGTAGAAAATTTTGATGTGTTTGGCATTGATTGGATGGATAGAAGTTAGAACAAGATGGCAGATCCGCTGGCTAATATTGCTTTGAGGCTAGAAGACATTGCATTTGCAGGAATCTCTAAAATAGAGGTTCAATTGAGACCATCCATTCAAAACAATGTTGAAAATTGGCAAGTCTTTGAAGATGACTTGATTATTTTGAGATTTCTATCTTGTGAATCAAACTTTGGAAATAAAGGGATGGACTTCAATGGTTATGTGGAGACCTTGGATGGAAAAGATAATATTCTTGGTAAAGGGGTTCTTCAGATGAAGTCAAATAGGTTTCCATAGGGATTGGTTGTGCTTGAGAGAGCCTTTGATAACAAGGATAAGCCCTTTTCTACATGCACTGTGAAAAATCCTGAGGATTTAGAGGAGGTAAACTTGGGGACAGATCAAGCTCCTAAAAAGGTATATGTTGGTAGGAAGTTGTCCCCTAAACTTAGAGACTTATTAGTTGATCTTCTCAAAAAATATAAACATGTCTTTGCATGGTCTTATGATGATTTGAAGGCATACAAAGAAGATCTTTTCCGGCATGAGATTCCATTAAAAGAAGGCACAAAGCCTTTCAGACAAAATTTAAGACCTTTTAATTCCACTCTAGCACCCAAGATGCAAGAAGAATTGAAGAAGATGAGGGATGTTGGAATCATAAAGCCTATTAGACATTCCACATGGGTATCCAATTTGGTACTAGTCAGAAAGAAAACTGGTGACATCAAACTTTGTGTAGACTTCAAAAATTTAAATATCAACTCATTGAAGGACAATTATGGATTACCCAATATGGAAGCTATGATACAAAGAGTAACTAGATCTGAATTGATGTCTATGGTGGATGGATTTTTAGGATATAATCAGTTCATGGTCAAGGAATAAGAACAATTCAAGACTGCATTCACCACACCCTGGGGAACTTATGTATATGTCAGAATGCCTTTTGGTTTGACAAATGCTGGGGAAAATTTCTAGAGAGCCATGGATGTGGTGTTTGCCAATTTAATAAATAAGTTTTTAGCAATCTACCAAGATGATCTCATAGCTTATTCAACAAAAGAATATCAACACTGTGATCATCTTGAGAAAATATTTATAAGAGCATTGGAATATGGGGTTTATTTTAACTCAAAGAAGTGTGTTTTTGGGGTAACAAAGGGAAATTTTTTAGGCCATATTGTATCTAAAGATGGAATTAGGATTGACCCTGAAAGGCTAGATACAATTGATAAAATCCCTCAACCCAAGAATGTCAAGGGCATTCAATCTTTCTTTAGAAAAATTAACTTCTTAAGAAGGTTTGTTACTAATTTTGCAGAAACCAGTATTCCAATCTCAAAAATGATGAAGAAAAGAGCTAAGGTGGAATGGAGTGAAGAGGCATGCAAATATTTTTCAGATATTAAGAAGGCTATCAAAGATGATCCTATTTTAAGAATACCTAATTATAGCAAACCCTTGCATATATTCTCCTTTGATTCATAAAATACTATTGCTACAATATTATTATAAAAGAACTCAAAGGGTTTTGAACAACGTATCTCCTTTTTCAGTAAGTCTTTACAAGCAGTAGAACTAAAGTATGATATTATGGAAAAGCAAGCCTATGCTTTGGTCAAATCTGTCAAAGCTTTCAGATGTTATTTGGTAGGAGAAATCATAATTTCTTATGTTGCAAGTGCTTCTGTGAAGGACATTCTGGTCCACAAAGAAGTCTTAGGGAGGAAGTGTAGATGGATAAACAGGATCCAAGAATTTAACATTGACATTCATATCACAAAATTAGTCAAAGGACTAGGACTTTCAAAACTCATGGCTCAGAGAAATTTAGATGCAAATCACATAGATATGATAGAAGAAGAGAAAAGGCCCTATGTATGCAATATGGATTGTTCTTATTGGTATAAGGAAATCATTGGATACTTGCAGAAGATGATATTACCTCCTAGCATGGATGAGAATAGAAGAAGAATAGTTAAGTTGCATGTTGTTAAGTATGCAATAATTTAGGGACAACTGTGGTGGAGGAGCAATGAAGGAGTGTTTCTCAAATTTGTGGACTAGGACATATCCAAAAGCCTATTAGAGAAAGTGCATAATGGTGCATGTGGAGGCCATTACATGGCTAAGACTACTGCACATAACATTATCAGATCTGGTTTTTGGTGGCCTACAATCTTCAAGGATGCCCGTCATAATGTTAAAATATGTGATGCTTGACAAAGATTTTCTGGCAAGCTTAAGTTTGGTTGGAGTTTTCCCTTGAAGCCTGTCACACTTGAGGCACCTTTTAAGAAATGGGGAATGGATTTCATTAGTGAGATTCCAAACAAGTCTAGTGGGGGTCATTCATGGATCCTAGTGGCAACTGATTACTTTACCAATTCCCACTAAAAGGGCCATTAGTAGGGTTGTGATTGATTTCATGTTACAAAATATATTAACTAGATTTGGCTATCCAGAGACTATTGTGGTAGACAACGCAATGTATTTCAGATCAGATGAGTTCAATGTTTTCTACCAGCAATATGGGATCCAAGTTTCTTATTCTTCCCCATACCACCCCCAAGGGAATGGTCGGGCTAAATCCAGTAATAAGAGCCTGATAAAAAATATAAAAATAATATTGAATACAAATAAGAAGGCCTAGGATTCAAAGTTGTAATTGGCACTATGGGTTGACAGAGTAACAATAAAAAGGGGTGTTGGTTGTTCTCCTTTTGATTTATTTTATGGTATCCATGCTAGGCTACCTCAAAATAACTTGTTGTAGATGTATAAATTTGTCAAAAATTATGATGATGAATTAGATGATGATATGAGCATAACATTGGAGGATTTGATACAACTAGATGAATCAAGAAGGGAAGCACATGATAGGAATGTCAGGATACAGTTGCAATCAAAGGATTTGTTTGACAAAAGAACCACTGTTAGGAAATTTGAAAATGATGATTTAGTTCTAATGTGGAATGCCAGACTGGAGGATAAAGGAAAACATGGTAATTTTGATCCTATCTGGATAGATCCATACATGATTGATAGAAAGTGGGGATTTGATGAACATATATTTTGAAGGACTTAACTGGAAATATTATGGAATTGTCAGTTCAAGGACAGTTCATGAAGTTTTACTTCTCCTGAAGTTTTGTAAATCCATGAGCAAGTAAGTTTGTACATATTCTTTCTTTTTTTGTTTTTTTTAAGTTAGGTTTCTTTTCCAGTAGGTGGTCTTCTTGTCCCAGAGTCCTGGAATCTTGTTATGCTTGCAAGAGGTATACATCCCCAGTCGGAGCCACTGTTGGTACTCATTTCTGTGAGTACCATTTTAAGCTTTTTGTAGATCTTCAACCTTCTTTCATGGCATAAATCTTTAAGTTGCATAGGGTTTTTCTCTTCATCTCATGTGAGGAGGTTGCAGAGGGATGAGGACATCAAGTTTTCCTACCTTTGGATTGTCTCTACGTAGTCAAAAAGGGTTGGAAACAATCAGAGAATCCATGGTGCCTTCACTATTTTGTTTTGTGTTTGAAATAGTCTAAGTCCTTTATCCCACATTAGTTGTGCGGTGAATGTACTTAGTGTTTTTATAACCAAGCCCACATGATTAAGTGTTGAAAGGCACGTAGCTTTTTGGTTGGTGTTTGGAGTCCAAGCAGTTGGGTGGTGGTGATGTGGCGATCAGTTGGCGGGCAAGGAGGCAAATTTTGTGGGCCCATATGGAGATGGCGTGGTAGAAGGTTCTACATGGTGACAAGTGTTGGTAGGGCGGTATGACACAATTTGAGTCATGACATATATAGTCAAATTGTGCGATGGTGTGTGTGCTAACATCTGGCTGAGTGATAGGTGGTGGGGCCAAGTAGGATGATGAGGTGGCAGAGGTGCTAGTGAATCTAGTGGTGCCATGTGGCACAAGCGGTCATATAAATGGTAGGACCGGTAAGGTGGATAAAATGAAAGGGTGACACGTGGAAGCATTGGAAAATATGAAGGTGGTAAAAGAGAGATCAAATCTAGTTTTTTCCATCATGTGAAGGAAGGATGCATGATGGATATGCATCACGCGATGGCAAGATCTTTTCACGCATCTAGGCTGACGGTAAGAAGTGTGGGGCATGCGCATGAGGGGTAAGGAACAAGTGGTTTCAAGGCCCAATGGGGAGGTGTCACTTGGAGTTCAATGGAGTTTGACTAGGCTTAAGTAAATTTTTTAACTTGATGCCCAGGTGATTAAGAGGAAGATCAACTGCTCGCTTTTAAAGTTAGAAAAGATTCAAATCTCAAATGTTGATGCCATGTTCCGTGCTATATGTAGCCATTAAAGCTGGATATTTGAATATTTAAATTGTTTTCATCAGGTTTTTTCAAAGTGGTGAGCCATGTCATGTACTACAGAGAAATTAATTGGTCGACCTAATTTCTTGGGTCGTGTTCATGCATATGTAGGGTGTTGCTTGGATAGGGATTGGGCGGTTCAAAGTTCTTTTATGTGTAGAGATGACAATTGGGGTTTCTATTAGATATTTTCATATCTTTGAAACTCTAGAGTGGCACCTTGTCTCCTATGTTTTATGGTGGATTTGTTCCCAAGTCTGGTGGTTGGAGGATTTGTTTTCCTTCGAAGGTATGTAGACCCTAAATGAATTAAGCAAACATGGGTTATTTATTATTTCTTTCAAGGAAGGACTATTTTACGATAATCCCAAGGTGGATAGTGGTTCTATTTTGGATTGTACTCATGATGGAGTATGAGGAGGGGTTTCTTGTAGTTGAAGGCAAAAAAAATTAGTTGGTAGGGCTGATCATATCATATCTTTTGTAGATCTTTTGGAGAAAGATCAGTTGGTGAGAAGAAGGACTTCAGTAAATCAGATTGATGAAGAAGGACATGTGTTAGATAGATGTGACCTTTAGGTTTTTCCTTCTTCGATATTTCTCTTTCTTTTCTTAGTTGTAGAAGTTCAGAAAGTTTTTGGATTCCAAGTGCTGGTTCTAGGCTTTAGTCCCAAGGGGATATAGTAGAATGTATGATTTTGTATTGAGATAGAATAGAAACCTTTCAGATAATTTTCACATTATTGAAGTGGTTTATGTTTTAGATCAAATGTGTACATGAACTTGATTCATCATACTTAATGCAATTATTCCTGATTCAAGTCACTCCTTGGTGTTTATTTCTTGAGTTTTGAATCTTTTGGTTCATTGCATAGAACTTCTCTATGTATATGTTTTATTCCATTGTTTTGATCGGGGATCAAATTAAATCAGCTTTGGATAAGACATAGACTCTTTAGGTTTGTCTACAGAATGATACTATAAGTAGTGGTTGGTTTGGATTGATTGTGTTTAAGGATTTGAGTCTTTGACAATAGTTGGTTCATGTTTCATGTATCTGCATTTGAGACATTGCCCAATGGATAAGGCACAGATCAAGGATTATTATATTCTTTTGAGATACATGTTTGAATGGTTTTGGGATATATTCTACACTCTTATACATCAAAACCATTCCCAAAGTCCTTTATGTTGTGTGGTTGTTGATTGTGGTCCTTCATGGTAATGGAGAGTCAATGAATGTATAGTTAGAATTTAGTACTTCCTTACCATCATCTATTATTATAATCTAGAGTGATAAGGTGTAGTGTCCCCGCCAAGGAACCCATAAGGAATCAGGTCTTATGACCAAAATTGCAACTAAATTTTTTTTTTTTTTTTAACATTACATCATTACTACTCCACATTTACATTCCTTAAGGTTCCCTTAATGAATTTCATTTACTAACATATTTACATTACTTATCCAAATTGAATTTCATTTCCTTTCTTTACTTTCACATTTATAACTTAAGAGGTAGGGTAAGAAAATAACATTTCATTTACAATTATATTCCTTACTTTATATACTAATTCCATTTCTCCTTCCTACACATTGAATAACTATTCATTACAAATCACATTTCAACTTAGCATAATAAACATTTTTCCTTCATTGCAATAAAGGAGAGACATTCAATATTACATTATATATTTCCAACTTTGTTCTATCAAATAATACCCCTTGAAATCAAGCCTAGAATTATCCCTCCCAATTACATTGCTTTCCCTTTTCAAT
>MU224127.1:1505494-1515567 GCA_018584345.1 Thuja plicata
GAGACCACCTAAGTGAGTGTCATCACACAACCTGTATATTGGGATCCTTCCTGGCAACCATGTAACCCTGGTCCCCCCTTTATGAATAGGGATCCATCCTGGCAGTTATCCCTGGTCCCGGTACTCCCATCAGATATGTGTGGCCATTATTATGTTCTCTTTCATTATCTTTTGAATCCCCCCCTTCCCAGATTAATTTTTTTTAAGATTATCACTTTTTAACAACTCAACCATAGGATCATTTGGCAACCACTTTAGGGTTCCAACACCTATGGTGAGCCACTCACTTAAGGTTCCTATTCCCTTACCCCATCATGAGCCACAAACACAAAATGACACTTCCAAGGCCTGCTTCATAGGTTTAAGAAACTCCCCTGTGCACTCAGGCCCTCAGAACGAGTCCTAACCATATCCATATACATAACAGGAAACTATAGGAAGAAGGTCTAACATAAGACATCTCAAAATAAATCATAAAATTTTTCACATGCCTAAGCAAAACTTTCCCAAGGTTCATTTATAGGTCAAAGGATCCCTCCCATGCACACATGCCACCGAGACAAGTCCTAGCCTCAAAAACTAAAATCAAGAATAAGACAAGTGCAAACACATCATAAATAAAATGTATAACTTTAACAAAACAAACAACGAATATACAAAGGTGATACCAACTTCCGCATGCACAAAAAACATCATCCATCTATGGAAACCTCATAATCTTGAAATTTTGTTAAGTCTAAATTTTTTAGGAAATCACAAAATTAGAAATTGCATCTTAACTCCCATGGATCTGAAACCTATCTCAATCATCTCAAAAGGTACCTAATTCCTTTATACAAGTATAACTTAAAGTATAAGAAATTAAAGTACGTAACTTATACTTAAGTATAAGAAATTAAAGTACGTAACTTATACTTAAATGTTATACTTGTATAAATCATGTTTTCTTCGGTTTACTCTATTCTGGTCGGTTCATACACTCTGGTCGGTTTAAAATGTTATACTTGTATAAATCATGTTTTCCTTGGTTTACTCTATTCTGGTCGGTTCATACACTCTGGTCAGTTAAGCCTGCTATGGTCAGTTCACACTACTATGGTTGGGTTGACACTGGTTTGGTCGGTTTACACAGTAGGCACGTCTCTACCGATTGCGCAAAACCACTGTCAACTCCAAATCGCGGGTAAAACTGGGCATTAAGGGAACTACGGTTGTCTAATCTGGCCACGACCCATTTTAGATCTCCCAATTTCCCTACAGAAACAGCTCATCAATCCCTCTTATCTATCAAACAAATCTATTCTAAATCTGGGCAAAGAAAGGTGGTGCAAAAATAAATATGAAACTGTAAGGTTCAAATAGTAGTTCTAAAGCCTCGAAGAACTCATCGACATTCTAGATAAGAAAGGAGATATGGGGAGAGTGCTAAGGACCCTACAGCCTCTTACAAATGCAGGAATATCCATATACACACAACGTGGTAAAATATTTAAACATAATCCCAAACTCTAAATCACTAAATGCAAGCACAACAATTAAATGTATAACATAACCATTCTTAAATTTACATAGATAATAACACACACAGGGAATACATTCATACACAAAGAGGAAGAATGGAGATTCTTCCCAGTTTCGACCCTACCTTGGGTCCTACGGAGAATCCTCTTCCCTTGGCTGGAGAATCTCTGTGAAACTTCAATCCCTGACTAGATATCCTTCTGGAAACCTTCCTCTTGCAATCAATTCCCAGCAATCCTCACACAGATGACTTCACCAACCGGGGACTCTCAAACTCACAAAAAATTTCACCCAAAATTTCCAGAGAAATCAATTACAGACAACTCAAAGAAAAACCAATCTTCCAAAAATTAACATCCTTTCATACACAAAATTCTTCAATTATTTATCTTCCTACTATGTGGTTGGAGGAGTTGCTTTACGGAAAGCAACTTCCCCAACTTCCATAGTTGGTTGGAAAAATAACCAAATAATTTCCCATAAAGACTTAATCAAGGTTTTTAATTAAATTAATTAAAATATCATTAAATGAAAGCATACCAAGAATATTAGACAAATATCCTTCAAGGAAATCACATAGCACAATGGAAAACAAGTAGCCTAACTTCTAGGAGGTCTTGAGTTCAACTCCCTCCTAGATAGCTAATTTTACCACAAAGGCAT
This sequence comes from Thuja plicata, assembly GCA_018584345.1. Taxonomy (NCBI): domain Eukaryota; kingdom Viridiplantae; phylum Streptophyta; class Pinopsida; order Cupressales; family Cupressaceae; genus Thuja; species Thuja plicata. The sequence goes on from MU224127.1 coordinate 1,507,679, forward strand.
TTTCTTTTTTATTGTTATTTTTAATTTTTATTAATACATTTATTAAATATACTTTATTTAACTCACTTTATTTACTTAAATAACATACCATTTACACAAATAATGAAAACATATAATTATTATTATTGTTTATATTAGCAAGGATATATGCGTGTGCACCCACATATACACCTACTTATATAAAATACAAACAATTATAACACAATTATTATACATATTAAACAGATTAGTTCTAACACATAACGTAAACTCAGACCAACATCAATTCACGTTCATAGCATAAACTACATTCTACTGCCCCAACAAGGATAACTCCCTACACAGAATTCTAAATCCAAGGGTAGCCTCGAGAGTATCTTGGTTAAATCTCCACACATCAACAATTTGAGGATTTTAAAGGCACACTCAGACCTATGTAGCTAGGTGGAGACGATGCCTGGTACCTGCATCTTTCATCACCAACTGATATGCATATATAAATATATAAATATAAACAAACAGTGGCAAACAAGGAGGGAGAGTGCGACATCGTGTGGATCTCCCATAGGAGTTACTACGACTGCCCCTCCTCATCCTACACTCACACCAACCAGTAAATGTCAAATCATAATAGGGTCAGTAGGGTTAGATCCTAATATAAACATCATAACACAAATCAATGTAAAACATTTTACTGATAGTTCATTTCTAACCATTCATCATTAAATGCTATTTTAATATTTCCAAATAAACTGCAGTAACCAAATATATATGCTCAAATGGCTCATAAAATGTTAACTAAATAATAATCATAGTCCATCATAAAATCCAAAGTGTCAAAGAAAAAAGTCATATCATAGGAAGATGCTAGGGTGGGCATTACATAAGGAGTTGTAAATGGTTTTATGTTATCTAGATTAGGTGTACCCACCTTGGCTTAACAGAGCCAGAAGTGCAGAGGGCAGTCTTGTCCCTATAGGTTGTCCAATTACCTTGTAGAGCTTTCATACTTGGAGCTAACCACTGCTAACATCAGTCTCAAGGTATATTGGTGGCTTTCAAAGCATAAAAAATTTTCAAACACCAATAGAAGGATTGAAATACAATTGTTGAGGGTGGCACAGTTAAATAATACAGGTCACTGATTAGAATTTCAAAACAAGAAGGTTAAAATATTTGATAAGAAGGGAAGTCTGATTGCTACTGGAGGTCAATCTAAAGGTAACTTATTCTAGCTTGATACATCCATAAAGAGTTGTTTATTGCTAAGATTGAATATGTATGGCTATGGCACAAAAGGCTATGTCATGTTAATTTTGACAACTTAATCAAATTGAGCAAAAAGAACAGAGTAAGAGGTCTACCAAGTCTAGACAAACCTAATAATGTAATGTGTAAGGGATGTCAAGTAGGTAAGATGAATTAATCGAGATTTACAAGAAAAACCTATACTACACAAGGTATATTGGAATTGGTACACACCGACCTATGTGGTCCCATAAGAACACAGAGCTACTATGGAGATAGATACTTCATATTATTTGTTGATTATTATTTTAGAATGATGTCAGTTATGTTTTTAAAAGAAAAATATGATGCATTTCAAATGTTTAATTGGTACAAGGCTAGAGTTGAAAAAGAAACAGGGAGACAAATGAAATGTATAAGATCTGACAGTGAAAGAGAGTTAACATCTGATGAATTTATACTCTTCTGTAATGAACATGGTATAAAGAGGCAAATGTCTGCATCGAGAACACCACAACAAAATGGTATAGCTAAAAGGAGAAAAAAATCCATTATGGATTGTGCTAGAACACTGATGATTGAGAATGGGATTTCTCAAACCTTCTGGAGAGAAGCAGCCAACGCTGCTGCTTATACACTTAACTTAGTCCAAATGAGGAAGGGAACTGAAAAAACACCTTGTGAGATCTGGTATGGACACAAACCGAATGTAAGCTACTTCAAAATATTTGGAAGTAGGTGTTATATTCTTAAAGATGCAAGAGATGGAAAATTTGACTATAAAGGAGATGAAGGAATATTTTTGGGATATTTTACTAAGAGAAAATCGTACAAATGTTTGAATAAGAATACTAAAAAAATTGTAGAAAGTGCAAATGTGAGGATTGATGAATTTACAGAGAAGAATGATGAAGATAGGAAGAAGGAACCTAAGGATTATCAAATATTTTTTTATGTACAAACCGAGATTCCTGACACCCTGCCAAAAGAACAAACTGAGGAAGACGATGAGCAGAGAGAGCTTCCAATGGAGAGAAATGAAGAGATACCAATGGCTAATGAGCCTTTGTTGGAAAAGTATGTAAAGAGACACCACTTATCTAGTAAAATCATTGGAGATAAGACTGATGGAGTTCTAACAAGAAGAAAGGTAAGAGAAAACACATGCTTGATATCTGAACTTGAACCGAGAAAATTAAAATATGCTTTAGAATGTGAAGATTGGATGAAAGCAATGAAGGAATAGATAGATCAAATTCACAATAATAATACATGGAATTTGGTACTAAGACTAAAAGATAAGACTATAATCGGTGCTAAGTGGATTTTTAGAAATAAATTGAATGAGCATGGTAATTTAATCAGAAACAAAGGAAGATTTAGTTGTAAGGGGTATGCACAAGAAGAAGGAATTAACTATGGTGAAAATTTTGTACTTGTTGCTATATTAGGAGTAAGTATTCTACTAGCATATGTGGCTTGTAAGGGATTCAAAGTTTATCGAATGGATGTTAAGTTTGCATTTGTCAACGGTATTCTTCAAGATGAAGTATATATTTAACAAGTTGAAGGATTTGATGAGAATACTAACCAAGACATAGTATACAAATTGTACAAATCTTGAAACAAGCCCCCTGCGCATGGTATGAAAGATCGCATTCATATCTAATAAAAATAGGATTTCAAAGAACTACTGACAATAACAATGTGTATCTGAAATGTGATAGTAATAAAAAAGTTTTAATTGCTAAGATATTTTTTGTTGAAATTATCTTTGGAGGAAATGACACATTGTGCAGGTCTTTTGTTGAGGAGATGAGAAAGGAGTTTGAAATGTCTATGATTGGAGAGATTAAGTTTATTCTTGGACTTAAAATTCAATAGGTAAAGGATGGGATCTATATTACACAAGAAAAATATATTAAGGAGATCCTAAAGACCTTTGGTATGGATGACTCAAAACTGGTTGGAACACCGATGGTCACTGGCTGCAAGTTATCTAAAGAGGATGGGTCACTAGAAGTCAATAAGACACTCTACCAATCAATGATTGGTAAGTTGCAATATCTAGTGCACAACATACCTGATATTGCTCATGTAGTAGTAATTGTTGCAAGGTTTTCTTCCAATCTAAGGGAAGCACATATGTCTACAGTTAAGAGAATTTCTAGATATTTGAAAGGCACTGAAGAGTTTGGCTTACTATACAATAAAGGAGGAGAATTTGACTTGAAATTCTATACTGATGTTGATTGGGATGGAAACATTTATGGTAGAAAGAGTACAAGTGGAGGAAATTTATTTTTAGGAGAAAGACTAGTTACATGGCTAAGCAAGAAACAAAGTTGTATATCATAGTCTACTGTCGAGGATGAGTATGTTGTTGCAGCTATGAATTATGAAAATATTGTGTGGATCAAATAGCTACTAGAAGGTATGCAAGAAGAGATCATTGATCCAGTCACTATCTATTGTGACAATACAAGTGCTATAAACATATCAAAGAATCTGGTAATGCACTCAAAGACCAAGCACATATCTATCAAGTATCAGTACTTGAGAGAGCAAGTATAAGACAAGCTTGTAATGTTGGAATATGTGAATTCAAAGAACAACTTGTTGACATATTCACCAAGCCACTATCGAAGGATTCTTTTGAGTATCTCAGAGGTAAATTAGGGGTCCTACCCCTATCCAACATTCATTAAATGCAAGAGGCATGTTGCATAAATTCTAGAACACATTAGAATATCTAAATTTTTAGTTGATGCTGAGTGATCACACTTTAGATGATGCCTAAAGTTGTGAAAGGAATTATGTATGCAAAGAGAAATCAACACATGCAAGGTATGATTCACTACTTGAACAAGATTTTGGGAGTATGGATCTTTGACATTATTGTCAAAGAGGGAGAAGTATGTAATTGATGACTCCATAAGGGAGAACTAAGTACAAGGGGTAAGTAAGTGATGAATTCAAGTAAAGGAGAATACATGTAAGAGGGATAATGTAACAGAAGGCAAAGAGGAAGAACAAGCTAAGAGAGAGAAGAGATAGTGTAGAAATATCAGAGTATACCATCATCAATTGATAGTATTGCCATCATTTCCAAAGAGGGAGATTGTTAACCAACTAATGGTAATGGTGATGAAGACAAGTTCAAAATAATAGAAGACCAAGTTCAGAAGAATAAAAACAAGTAGAATGGTTAGATTAGTTGTTAGTTTGTCATTGATGTCAAGCAATTGATTTCTGGTTTATATTAAGTTGCCATATCAATCAGAGAGGAACTTAATTAGGCTGATAATAAAGATTGGACAATGATAAGGAACTATTGGTATAATTGTTTTTACTTGGCATGTGATGTTAAGTTGGTAAAGAAAAAGGGTCAAGTCGGTAAAGGGAACAACCTAGTTACCAAGCAGTGAAGTGTTTGTCAGTCGAGCTAAGAAAAAACAGTCACCAAGCAAGGTTAGTTATCGAGCAAGGTTAATTTGGTAGCTGAGATAAATCAGACACCAAGTGGAGATATTCACAAAAGTCACCAAGCAAAAAACAAAGCATGAACATAGAGTAGATTCAAGGAATAGAATGAATTTAATGTGAAGGCATAAATATCAAGAAGATTCTAAGGATGAAGGTGAATTTTGTTACAAGATCTACGTTAAAAAAAATTCAAGTTCAAAATTAGAGATGTAGATTAAGCGGCAAAAGAAAGTTGTGAGTTTGAAGAAAAAGTGCAAGTGACGAGGCAAGGTTAACCACCTAACCGAGATGAAAATACATTGTATTAGTTCATTTGAGATGATCAGAGGGATGAGAACAATTGAGGGAAAAAATAATCAATAGGATTAAGAGGCAAAACAAAGGCCTATATATTGATGAGTTTGTATGTTTATACAGAGTTGTTGGCGAAGTAAATAGTTGAAGAGCTACCGAGAAGAGTAGTGAAAGAGTTGGATAACCAGTCTAGAGGAGAGAATGATGAGTTTTTGATGCCAATAAGTTTTAGAGAGCAAAAAAGGGATCTAATCAAGAAAAGTATAGTTGGAGAATCACAGGTCACATCAATACACTATTTCTTACTAATATTTGTAACATAAAATATCTTAACCAAATGGACCTAAAAAGTCCTTTTGTAAATCCTTGAGAAAGGTAACATTCTAGGATGAATGTTTAATCCCTCTAAATAGGTGACTCCTAACAGGGTGAATATCTTATCAAGTCTAAGTTAAATCCCCTAACAGGGTCACATCTAACAAATGTGCATTGTAATCTTTAACCAGATTGGATCTTAACAGAGCATACTTCAAAAGAGTATTTATTTTTATGTGTGACAATTCCCAAATTGGGGTTCCTTGTTAAAAATGGTGTTACATGTGATGCTTGATAACTGTGAATGTTATTTTATTATGTTATATGCTTTTTATCAAGTGTGTGAAGAGTTTACAAGTTTCGATTGTTGCTGTTATTTGAATCACCAAGTTGAATCAGAGGTTTATATTTATAGGATTAAGGTTTGATATTTTCTGATTCACCCCCCTCTCAATAAACCATCTTTAGCAGGGTAAACCAAAAAATAGGGCTGATAATGATAAAGGCAAAAAGGTTGAAGATGTTGAAGGAATCAAGAAGCAGATGAAGGATACATGGGTAAAGAAAAGAGAATTGAATTCTTCTTAAATGACAGAGAACTTTACTACATTGGGTATTGTGGAGACTTCATCATCTGACTAATTCAAAGCTATTTTCTTAGGGGGATAAAATCAAAGGAGATATATAATCTATCCTTTGAGATTTTGTGTGCACTAAGATTTATTAGCATATTTACATGCATAATGATGTTATGTAAGAATCTGATGAAGTATATTGTACTACTTATGATTCTATGAGACCACACAAGATTACAAAGGAGATTATCTATGTGGTGACTAGGTTGTGTGTGACGGATGATGTACCTATTCTAAGAACTATTCTTGCTGATGACGTCACTCATATTACAAAGTCTAAACAAGACCAGCATGCTATGACAATCAATGACATCGAAAATGTTGAGGTGAATTTTTCTTTGATGGTGACCGGTTATAAAGTTTATCACTCGAGTTGATTGAACAGTGTGCCCGATGGAGGAATTCATGCATCCTATTAGATGATAAAGGAAAATGCACGGTATGACCCATGTGAGGTCATGAGAGGCCAGTTCTTTGTGAATATTAAAAGAATCAAGAAGGAGAAGAAACAATATTTCAAGTATAGTTCCCTACTGGGTTGTATATTTTTATACTTGCTGAATCATTTTCTTGATATTGGTCAGATTCAGTGGTCAGCCAATAGACTTGCAATTGTGCAAATTAAGGAATGCATGAAATTTTTAGGAAATAAATTTCATAGTACTTTGTGGGATTATTTCAAAGATTTTTAGAAACATATGCATGAGAGAGAACGTATCCCAACCAGTATTGTTAAAAAATATAAAGATGATATATGCTTTATTGTGGATACCGATACATGCATGTTGTAGATAGTACATCCAAGAAGTTCTTGGTATTTATCAATGGGTTATGGAGTTTATGGTGATATGGTATCACTTCATGCTAATGATTTACTGTCAAAACTGATTGATGTCAGTACTCCTAGGTTTGGTACCTATGAGGAAACCTATCTGAAAATTTACTCACAACTAAAGGCACTTGTGATAGAGAGAAGAATAAGGAAAAATGTTGATGATTTAGCTTAACAAAGTGGTATTACTAAGGAGATGACGAATAAGATCAGAAAGAAGTTTGAGATTGAACAATATGGGACTTCTAATGTTGTTGAAGTATTATATGATGTAGAGGTTCTAACTCCTACAATCAGTAAGGAAACATGTAGAACCACTAGGAGTTGCATAGTGCTAAAGGAGAAGGAAGTAGAGAAAACACATGTGTCAGAAGAAAGAAATTACAATAGAAAGAAAGGAATGACTCATGGTTATAAATGATCCTAGAGAAAAATAGAAAAGAAGCCTAAAACTAAAGAAGATGAACCTAAAATTGATTCAGACATAGATCAAGAAGAGTTGAAGGCTAGTGGAAAGAAATCTAAAGTAGTTGGGATGACAACTGAGAAGTCATTTAATCCTAAGACTTTCATAAATTTGACTATAGATATGATACAAGAGAGTATTAAGGAATATGGAAGTGTTAGTGATGCAAATTGATGCAATGAGAAATTTGATGATGCAGACAAGCAAAAGATTGAAGATGCTATTATTTTTCAGTTTGCATAAGTTTTGTAGAGGACTTACTGAACTACATAAGATGATACCTAGAACACTGTACATGAAGATTGATGCTATATGGAGGCATGCTATGAAGAAAGACAAAGAAATGATGGAGAAAAAAGTAATCCTAAGTTAAAGAAATAATTACCTATTGAAGATGTAAAGCTTTTAATTGAGGAAATGAGACTTGGATACAAAACAAGAGCTATGGTATGCAAGATAATCATTGGTGAATCTTGTTAGGAATAAGGTGTCTCCACCTTGGATAAATCCTATTCTTATTATTTGTTTTGTAAAATGTATTTCTTGAAAATAATGTAATTAAGTGTGAGTGTACATGTCTATTTGGCATGTTGATGTGTCACTCCACTTGATGTGTCGGCATCTTGAATTATGT
>MU224127.1:1558645-1601847 GCA_018584345.1 Thuja plicata
AATCTCTTTTTCTTCACATCTTTCTAAGTGGTGGGTTTTTGCCTCTTAATCATAGCCTTTGATTTTTTCCTCTTAATCTCAATCGTTCACTTTTCTTTAAAAGGAGACCTCTCCTTCTCATTTTCATTATTAGAGTTTTTAGTATTGTTATGTTGCAGGTTTGGAGAGCAATTTTGGAGGAGCATTTGAGCATTTGATCTTGGATATTGCAACTTCTCTTTTCTTGTCTCATTCCTTCTTGCATTCATGGCTATTCATATAGATTAGAATCATGTTTATTTCCATAGATTAGATTTGCATTCATATTTCCTTTCATAGACTAATATGCATTGTTATCATATAGAGTAGATTTCATTTTTATGCATTTGAACCTCTCGTTTCATGGTGTATTTGCAATAGACACAACTAGGTCAATCTGAGGGCCTTCATTTAACATTTTTACACATCCATGACTAGAGAGCTATGGATCGATATATGATAGGCCTCATTCTTGAGCAACCTTGAATGGAATGATTCATAGAAGTGTGATAACATTTATGCACACAAGCCCTGTTAGGAGACAACCCTGTTAAAGGTTACAAACACACTGTTAGGTGTGACCTTATTAGAGGATTTTAATATGAGCCTATCACTTGATATTTGGCATGTATTTGCTACCAATATTAATCAACCTCTATGGGCATAATAGGTATCTGGCATATCTGGTTCTACCTAACTGCATTAGCCTCCTTCTTAGACTGTGTGTTGGTATCGGGCACTCAATGATATCTTCATGATAAAATTTTTGGCAATCTGTTAGGATATACCTCAATTATAGAAGACTGTTAACAACTGCTATGTTAAGAGACTTGATGCTTCAATGGTTAAACTGAAACACAATGACCTATTTCTAATGCAACTTGAATTGCAGATTTTCATATCTATTTAAGTACATTACCTCTCTGATAAATATATCAATTCAATTCTTTGTGCTCCACACTTTCTGCTCTGTGATGTTGTGCTTCATTGTTCATCAGTGTCTCCAGAATTCTTTAGCTCTTCTTTAGCTTGATTGATCAGGACTGTATGAAGTTATCCTTTATCAGTTTCTCTTCAGCATCCTCTTTCTATTCACTCCCCTTCCCATGTGTGTGATTTTAGAAATGAATTATGCTTGTCTCTTATATAGACATGATATTCAATGTTTCTTGATTCTTGATTCTTGGTGTGAAAAATAATCTAGCCAATTTGATTTAAAGCTTTAACTCCTGATTTATCTCGTAGTTATCTTCTTTCCAACTATACATATCTTCTTTAAATCAATTAATTAACTCTGGTTGAATAAAACAAATAAAAAAATCAGTTAAGTCTATTCTTAAGCTCTGCCAGCTAAGATATTTTGTCATTTTTTGAACTCTTTGTTCTGTTGGTCAACTCTGCAGTTAGTCGTTAGTGATAACTGCCAGTTTCATCGGTGTGACTCCAGTCAACTTCGGGGTCTCCGTCCGTTGGGCATCATTGGATTTTTCTCATCGGGTAACTTTTTTTTTAGCTTGTCAGGCATCCTGTGATTTTTCTTCATTGGGAAACACTGTCTTTTTCTTGTCGAGTATCACTGTGACTTTTTCTTTGCCTTTACCGATGGTGTGCACTCCATCGGTGTTGTCTGTCACTTAGTGAATACTTAACTTTTATGCATTTCTGAAAGCATAACCTTTGTTCCATTGATTCTATGAAGTCTTTGGCATTATGTACATGACCGTACAGATGATATCAAGTTGATATCAATGAAAATACAAACCATTAACTGATTTAATGTCTTGCATCATCTTCAACTTAACATTATCAAACACTCAATCGGTTACATGTCATCAATCTCTCCCTTTGGCATTGATGGCAACATACTATATTATCACACTATACTATTTCTAATACAATATGAAATATATCAGTTGAGATTCATCAAATTACCAAAAAATTTGTTTTGATAACCGATAAAAATGTCTGACTGATGGTAAGCTCTGTGTTAGCTTAGATTTGATTCTTGCATATTTCTGTGTTTCTTGTTCTGATGTGTTGCATCCTTCCCTTGTGTCAATACCTCTCTTTTGATTATTCTTATTCTTTGATGTCTCTATCTTTTGTCAGCAACTCTCCCTATGTATATGATCTCTCCCTGTTGGAGTAATCTGATAATGGATAATCGTTCTTCTTTTTCTGAAGACTGTGATAATATGGAAAATTTCTCTCCCTTTGACAACAATGCCAAACAAATATCTCACAGATATCTGACATTAATGTCAAGTGATCTTTTTTTCTTATCCATAATATATTCCTTGAATTTCCCTTATCCATCAGCAATACATCAATATGATTTAGTACTCGGTTCTGATATATACCTTTTTGTATATAGTTGTAGCTTTGAAGTTCATCTTTTTGCTTGCATCAACATGAATGATATTTTGATAATATATAGGATGATGTAGCCTTTAGCCTTTTACTGACTGGTAGACAAGGGTTTGACCCCTAGTCTCTTTCTCAAGTACTCAAATGTATCCTTGGGCAGTGGCTTGGTGAAGATATCAGCCAATTGTTCTTTTGATTGCACATACTCAAGTATCACCTCTTTTCTAGAACTTGTTCTCTTAAGTAATGATACTTGATTGCAATGTGTTTTGTCTTGGAATGTATGACTAGATTCTTGGAAATGTTTATTGCAATGGTGTTATTACAATAGATAATCACTGGTTCTAATATCTTCATAGGCATACCTTCCATAAACTGTTTGATCCATGCAATATTTGAGCAGTTTGCAGCACCAGAAACATATTTTGCTTCTGTAGTAGACTATGAGATGCATCCTTGCTTCTTGCTAATCCATGTGACAATTTTGTCACCCATAAAGAATGCTCCTCCAGTTGCGCTCCTCTGGTCATCAATATTTCTAGCCCAATCAACATTAATAAACACCTTAAGTTCAAATTTTCCTTCTCTTCTATACCATAAGACAAATTCCTCAGTATTCTTTAGATATCTTAGAATTCTTTTCACAGTAGTCATATGTGATTCCCTGGGGTTAACAGAAAATATAGCAACAATTCCTACTGCATGTGCAATATCTGGTCTAGTGTGTACAACATACATGATTTTCCCAATCATTGATCTATACAAAGTCTGATTTACCTCTGTTGTCTTGTCCTCCTTTGTCAACTTACTTCCAGTAGCCATCGGTGTTCCAACTGGTTTGGAATCTTCCATCTTGAATATTTTTAGGACCTCTTTGATGTATTTGGACTGTGTAATGAAAATACCTTCACTTTGTTGAATGATCTGTAGACCAATAAAGAACTTGATCTCTCCAAACATAGACATCTCAAATTATTTTCTCATCTCATTAGCAAATGACTTACATAGTATATCATTTCCTCCAAATATGATGTCATCAACAAATATTTCAGCAATCAAAGTGTTAGCATCAGTATCTTTTTTCAAATAAAGATTACTATTTTCACTAGTCCTTATGAATCCAATACTTATTAGATAGAAATGAAGTCGTTCATACCAGGCTCTGGGAGCTTGTTTTAATCCATACAAGGCTTTGTGAAGTCTACATACCATGTTCCTCTTGTCTGAGTCTACAAACCCTTCTGGTTGCTCAATGTATACCTCTTCTTCAAGTATTCCATTTAGGAATGTTGACTTGACATCCATTTGATATACTTTGAATTCTTTATATGCAACATAAGCAAGTAGTATTCTTACTCCTTCTAGCCTAGCAACGGGTGAAAAGGTTTCTCCATACTCTATACCTTCCTCTTGTGCATACCCCTTGCATACTAGTCTTGCTTTGTTCCTTGTGACTTCTCCATTCTCATTTAGCTTATTCCTGAATATCCATTTTGTACCGATGACATTTTTGTCATCTGGTCCAGGCACAAGTGACCATGTTTTTTTCTTCTCAATCTACTCAATCTCATCATTCATATTACTTATCCATTCTTCATTATCTAGTGCAGCACTGACAGATTTTGGCTCAAACTCACAAATTAAGCAATTTGAGTTTAAAAAATTCTTGTTCTTGTACCATCTTTCTTATCTCCTATGATATGGTCCTCTAGATGGTTCCTTCTTACATATCTTGTAAGTACAGGTATAGATCTTTGTGGATCAGCTTGATCTTCATTACCTTGCACATTATCTTGATCATTATCCTGACTGTCGATAACAACATTCTAACCATCGGTTGCAACATTCTATTGTTCTGGAATTTAGCACTATTGCTCGGATAGAGTTATGGGTTCTTCACAATATACAAACTTGTTGTAGTCTTCTGGTTCTTTTGTGCTTTCCAGCTCATTCTTTTCTGCAAATTCATAAATCTTTACATTTGTACTTTCAACTATTTTGTTAGAGGCCTTGATAAGACATTTAAAATCTTTGCTTTTGGTAGAAAACCCCCAAAAAATACCTTCATCACTTTTGGCGTCAAGCTTTCCATTTCTATCGTCCTTTAAGACATAACATTGACTACCAAATATTTTGAAGTAACTTACATTGGGTGTTTTACCATACCATAGCTCATAAGGTGTCTTCTTTGTGTCCTTCAATTGTACTCTATTAAGTGTATAAACAACAGTGCTGACAACTTCCCTCCAAAAGATTTGGGTGATGTCCTTTTCTATCATCAGTGTTCTTGCACAATCAACTATTGATCTGTTCCTTCTCTCAGCAATCCCATTTTTCTCTGGTGTCCTTGGTGTAGAAACCTGTCTTTTTATACCATGCTCATTACAGAAATTAGTGAATTCATTTGATATAAATTCTCCTCTATTTGATCTTAAATATTTTAGATCCTTACCACTTTGTTTTTCTACCATAGCCTTATACCATTTAAACATCTTGAATGCTTCATATTTTTCTTTTAGAAACATGACTTTCATTATTCTAGAGTAATCATCAACAAAGAGAATAAAATATCTATCTCCATAATAGCTTTTTGTCCTCATCAGATGTATGGGTTTTACTTTTGAAAATAGACTTTGTCATTTTACCTTTTTGACAATTTTTGCACATGATGTTGTCTGGATTTGTCATCGTCGGTAAGCCTCTTACATTTATTCTTCTACTTATTTTTATCATGTTGTCAAAATTCACATGACACAATCTTTTGTGCCACAACCATATGTCTTCATTTCTAGTCATTAAGCAAGTGGTGTTAGTATTATTCAGATAGAATAAGTTACATTTAGTCTATTCACTGGTACCAATCAATTTTCCTGATTCATTGAAGATCTTTGCCTTCTTGTTTTCAAATTCTACTTTGTGACCTAAATTATTCAGCTGAGAAACACTCAACAGATTATAATTCAATCCTTTTACCCAATAAGCATTTTCACATTTAGACAGGTTATTCAGCATTATAGTTCCTTTACCTTCAACCGAACAAGGTGTATCATTACCCATTCTTACTGTACCACCATTATAATACTCAAAAGTGTTAATATTTTCTTTGTCACTGGTCATGTGGTGAGTGAAGCCACTATCTATAATCCAAATATCAGTCTTACTAACCTTAGATATGAGTACATTTTCTTCATACCTTTCATCTTCATCTGAATCATCCTTCATAGCTACAAATACCATCTCGATGTCATCATCAGGTGTGGTGTCAGTATCTTCATCTTTGCAAGCAGCTAGGTAGCTAGCCTTCTTGCCTTTATCCTTTTAGTCTCGGGTATCTCTTCTTTCTGATTATTGGTAACTTCTGTAATCTTTGTTATCACCTCTATCAGATTTCTTCTCAAAAGATCTGCCATTACCTTTGTCATCTTTCCTTCTGTTAGGACATCTTACAGCAAAGTGTCCAATCTCTTTACAATTAAAGCATATAAGTGGTAACTTGCCTTTGTATTTACCTTTGCCTCTTTGCATTCTCCTTTTCATGAGTGCTTCTATTTCATCTAGATCTTCTTCTTCACTTTCACTTTCACTATCTCTTCTAGATGTGTGTCTTTGATTGGATTTGCTTATTCTCATAGAAGACTTAAATGCAGACTCTAATTTTGGTAAGACACTATTATCAAAGTTATTCATCTCAAATAAAGTCAGTCTACCAATCAAACTATGAAGAGTAACTGTATTGTTTGCAACTGCTCTCATTTCTTGAATAGCACAAACTCTAATAACATATATAGGCAATAAGGTTCTTAAGATTTTACTTACCACTGTCTCTTCTTCAAGTGTACCTCCAACACCTTATATAGAATTGACTACTTCTTTTATTCTTGTGTTGTATTGTGTGATGTTTTCTGCTTCTTTCATTCTGAGATCATCAAAATTTCCTCTAAGGCTTTCTGCCTTGGCTCTCATAACATTTGCATCACCGCCATGTACAAGCTTTAGTTTGTCCCACGTTTTCTTTGTAGTTGTGCAATCTTTGACATCTTCAAATTCAACATCGAAGAGAGAGGAAGAAAGCTCTATGACCATGAAGTTGTGCTCATGCTTCACTCTCAATTGATCTATTGTTAATGGTCCTGTAGGCAACACATATTCAGTATCTAAGTATTGAGTAACATCATTACCAATACCTGATAAGTGGAGTCTTATCCTTCTTTGCCATGAAGCAAAATTATCTTTGTTCAACTTGGGCACATATCGTATGTTCATCTTGTGATCTTTACTTAGGTCTTGAAACCTTCCTTCTAAGCACACAAGCTCTAATACCAATTGTTAGTAATAACTGAGAGTGGGGAGGTGAATCAGTGGCTTCAAAAATTATATTTTAAACTTTAACCACTAATCAATAAACCTCAGATTATTAAGTCCCTACAAGATGCATGCCATGAAATGCTTATAATAATTAACTGTCTATCAATTTACCTTGTCTATCCTTATTCTCCTTGATAACTGATAAGCAGTAAAAATTATTTACTGACACTCAGTAAATATGTAGAGTATACCAATCAATCCATAAATGCATATGTGAAATGTAAAATAGTAAAGTAATAAACCATACACACATAACACATAGATTTTAATGTGGAAACCCTATTAATGGAAAAAACACTTGGATCGGAACCCTAAATTTTCACTCTTCTAAAGTGAGCCCTGTTAGGAGCCAACCCTATTAAAGGTTACAAACACACTGTTAGGTGTGACCTTGTTAGAGGATTTTAATATGAGTCTATCATTTGATATTTGGCATGTATATGCTACCAATATTGATCAACCTCTATGGGTACAATACGTATCTAGCATATCTGGTGCTACCTAATTGCATCAGCCTCCTTCTTAGACTATGTGTCAGTATGGGGCACTCAATGCTATCTTCATGATAAAAAATTTGGCAATCTGTTAGGATATACCTCAATTATAGAAGACTGTTAAGTCATGCTCTATTAAGAGAATTGATACTTCAATGGTTAAACTGAAACACAATGACCTATTTTTAATGCAACTTGAATTGCAAATTTTTAGATCTATTTAAGTACATTACCTCTCTGATCAATGTATCAATTCAATTCTTTGTGCTCTACACTTTCTTCTCTGTGATGTTGTGCTTCACTATTCATTGGTGTCTATAGAATTCTTTTTCTCTTCTTCAGCTTGATTGATCACGACTGTATGTGTTGATGGGACTTTGGTGATCGGGTCCGCCAGCAGATGTAAGTTGTCATTGGGTACCAACCAACTTCGCTTGCAAAGGTTATCCAGGGAAATGAGATTCCCTGGGCCTTCAAGCACCTGAGGGTTAGGTCTTGATGGTGCGGGGCTCAGTTGGGAGATGTGACTATTTTTGAGGGGGATAGCTGGTTTCTCAACTCATTCTTTCTGGGGATTCAGGAAGGTGAGGTTTCTCCAAGCATGCTTACACTTAGCAAATAAATTGAAAAAGATCCTATAGGGTTAGAAGTATTTCATCTACCTATAGTTATGTTTAAACATTCAATACATCAATAATGCTCTAATATAATACAGTAAATACCGAAGAAATACACAACCATCATTTCATATTTTATCAGTAGCAAGGGAAAGGAGGTCGTTAATCTACTTAAAGTATCAGAGTAGAAGACATGAAGAACATTAAACATAAAATACCATTAACTTAGAAGACAAAGTGCCAACAACGTTATTGAAAAAACTCTCTCTTCTTCATTAACATTCCTTCCAACAAGCACTGGTGCATGGTGCAATGGCGGCTCCAAGGGAGCATCTAACTACTGAAAGCTTAAAGACCAAGGAGCATTCAGCTCTGCAACTGAAATGAAAATACTACTTCTCTATTACTATGGACTACAAAATCATCAATTTCTTCGACCCTTGGAATAGGGACGTATTTCCTATTTATACACATTTTCCTTCTAACCCTAACCCTAACCCTAATTTACATCTTGCCATAAAATATAATATCCAGTGGTCGGTACTACCTGCACCACTTTATAAAGGACCTCAAGATGGAGAAGGTCTAACATGTCAAAATAATAAGACAAGAAGATGGAGTGGAAGAATCGGCCTCGAGAAGAGAGTTGAGAAAGAGAAGGAAGAAATCTAATCCCCCTGGGATCGAGGCTACATGCCTCATAAATGGGAAATGCGGTGCCTTGTCTCCAATGTGCCAGGTGTACATCTGAAGTGGTGCCTCATGAAGATCATCTGTCAGAAAGCCTCTTACTGATCTGACATGCCTTGATGTAGTCATCTGCCCTCTAACAACCTTCATCAACCTTTATTAACTACATTGAAAGTGACCAGTCGGCCTTAGGGACTGGGACACGGGTCACTAAAAGAATACAAAATATAGGATCCGGGACTTTGGGATTCAGGAACTTTACATTCTGAAAGAATAAAGAATACAAAAATACTTAGGTTTTCTCCAGCCCCCGGAGAATCTTTATTGTTGCTTATTGTTGTTGAAGGTTAGGAGGAGATAGGAGATTCCATCTTCATCAGCCTCTTTAAGGCCAGGCTACCGGTATTTAGCCACCTCAATCTATTCCCCTAGGTCTGGAACATTTCCCCTAAACTCATCGGCCATTTTTGCTACATCATGGCCACTGAGTACCATACGAGTTATTATCGTCATTTAGGTGCCATCTACTCCCTTCGAGGATTGATACCTTGATTCCATCATCTCATCGAACTTCCCTAGGACATACTCCTCTGGTGTGCAAGTGTCAGTGCTTAATGGGTTAGCTCCGAAGACCTTCATAACAAAAGACTTGTATAAATTAAAAGAATATTGTATTGTATTGATTTTCTCGCGCAGAGTCCCCACCAGTTGCTTGATTACCTCCAATTTGAGGTCAAGTCTAGAGTGTTGGGTTCTCACAAAATCAAACGACTCCTCCCCCAAAATTTTGGACTCAGAAACCACTTCCTCCCCAAGGCCGAGGAGTTCTTCAAATTCTACTTTCTACACTTCATAATTTTTTATGTCACCCTCCCATATGTTGATAATGGTTTCAGCTTAATGCAAAACATGGTGATCCACATATAATTCTAGGAGGGTGGACACCAGGAAACACTGGATGTTTCCCAAAATAGAGCGACCCACTCATCGAGCACCTAGGCTTTCGTCTTCATCACCCGCAATGAATCTATGTCACTTTGCGGCAATGGTGCATTAGATGTAGAGGCCTCTGGAGGAATAACATTGATAGGCCAGGCCAGATTAGTTAGCAACCCCATGAGGTTTGATGTTTTCTCCTTTTCTGCCTTGAGCCTTTGGGCCTCTTTTTCATAACGGACCTCTACTGCCTTAGCCGCTTCTTTTAACAATTGTACCTCACCCTATTTTCCCCTCTTTCCCAGTGATATCTCTATGATATTATAATCCCCAGCCTCGGTGGTTGCTTTGTCAGTGTCTGGGGGAGGTGTTGCTACCATTGCAACTATTTCTCTACCCGACCCAGCTCAAAGAGTATGAACCATCTAGGCTTTCTTTGCCTTTGGTAGGTACTGGGCCTAAGCCATCATCTCAGCCAGGGAGAGATGAGCTTTGGGAGTCAGTGAGGCCTTCCTTTTCTTGGTTTCTATTAACCATTGTGGCAGCAGGGGTGGATTATTAGCCAAAGCTTGTTCCTTTGGTTCCTCCCCGATATCTTGTTGCTACTCCTCTTCAGTGGTACGGGTCTCGCCCAGCTCCTTCCCTACATCTTTTTATTTGTCGGTAAAATTTTTCCCAGCTACATTTGTTTCTTCTGCCTTGTCATCTGTATCTTTGGCCACGTCTAGGTCCTCATCGGCCACCCCGGGGGTTTCTTCCTCTTCATGCTATTGTTCCTCCTCAGCCTCTATCACTGGGGTGTCCTCTTCCATAAGTAAATCTTTCGGTAATGGGCGAGGTATCAGGCCAAGATTTAGTGTTTGAGCCACAGTGATTACCTCCCCAAATATAACCTTCAAGAGTGGTTCTTGGAACAGGGCGGAAAAGGTTATGGTTTCTCCTGAAGGTTTGGTCCCCCAATGGATGCCATTTATTCACTTTGTTTTTGTTGGTCCACTCCTATGTCCTGCATCTCCAGGACCTTAGAGGTAATCTCTTGTTCTATTTATTTCTCTTCCTTTGTCTGCTCCTCCTGTTCCTGTGCAGGTTCTTGTTCCAGAGCTTCCTCTTGTTCAGGGATTTCGGCCTCTATCTGCTCAATGTCCCCTTGTAAATTACTGAATTTGTCAGTTCTAAAGATATCATCAAATTCATCTTGCGGGGGAGGATTGGCTAGGACATCATCAGACTCTGGTTCCTTGTCTGGCTCGGGGGAGTCAGAGGAAAAGATCTCAACTTGCGGGATCTGGGGCATCCCTAGCTCTGGCTCTGCCTTGGGCTTTTGGTTAAGCCTCTTCTTTCTCCTAGTGACTAAGGGTGGCCCCACATACCTTAGTACTGCTTGTTCTTCTAGATCTACCCCCATTTCCTTAAACATTAAGGCCGCTAGTGAAGGGGAGGAGGGAGGACAAATTGGTCTGGTCATGAGTACCAGAGTAGCCAGCTGTGTGATCAATCTATCTTTCATTTGATGGGAGGCTGCCAGTGATTGTTGTAGTTGCTCCTTTATGGGGATCTCCTGTGGAGCTAGGGTTTCCATTATTCCTTTTCCCCTATCTTTCCCTTGTAAAGAAGTCCCGGCTCCCGGGGTTAACTTTGGTATCAACTGGCAGCCCGGCGGACACTCCCAGGACACACCTTCTTAAAGTAGGCGTGGCTGCATTTGAACACATTGTGGGTGAACTCTTCAATGGTGGGCCCCTTCTGGGCATCCCAGTCCACTGGTGGGAGTGCCAACTTATCAATCCCCTTTGCTTTGTATTGGGGATCTATTATGGATTCGGAGTCTGAGAAATCATCTAGAAATCTCTGGAGCTTTAACCTTTCCATCATTCCCATGGTCATCTAGATATAATGTCATCTCCGAACTTCCATGTCATCCTAGAAATCTTCCCAGAAGTCTTCCATGTGGTATTGGTGGGGCTCTGATGCCCAGGGAAGTGCCGACGTAATTTTGTCGTGCGGATCAAAATGCTTCCACACCAAGTAGAATTATGTCAAGTTATAGCTTTTAAGCTCATTATCTGCTTCCTTGGCAGTGGCCAGACTACATGAATAATTCCCACAAGTAATTGGGAATGGGATGTTTGTCACCTTCTTTAGGCCAAAAAATGTGTGCAACTCTAGGATTTGCCTGCAATACTCCAGGAGAATTATCTTGTCCCCACAATGTCTGGGCAACAAGTAGGGTTTCTCGGAGAAGCTGGTTACCCTTATGTATGTATTCTATTGAAATTTTATATAATAATGGCCGTAAATCTGGACTAAATTCATCGCCTCTGTAGATAGGCGGTATCTTGCATCCCGAGTGGGTGTGAGCAGGTTGTAGTAAATGAAGGCGTTGTTTACTTGAAAAAAACTGGAGAAACTAGCCTCCCACTTGATTTGTGGGAAATGATCCCAAGGGGCCTTCTGGCTGGGAGCTATCCCGAGTACGCCTTCTATGAGTAACCCATTGGTGCGGGGTCATTGTTGTGCCAAGGCCTAGAGAACATAGGAAGTCATATAAAACTTCTTCTTTTGGACCATCTGAAGGAATTGGGAATCCACGTCAAATTATGGCGGCCTAGTCAAAGTACTCTCCGCCCGTGCTGATACCAAGAAAGAAGTAATACATCCACCTAGAGAATTCTCAGGCATGTAGTTGCCCGAAGACCTGGCATAATGCTACCATCCCCATCTGGATGTTTTCCTTGAATTCTGACTTGGGGATTTCTAGCTTCATCCTCTTGGGATCCCTCTTTGGGGTCTTGAGCCAATGATTATTCATATATATACGGGCCACTTCCTCCAACTGCTTAAACTGTGCTAAGGCATCTGATCTAGTAACTACAGTTGGCCTGTCAAATTGAGGAATCCCCAATCCCATTTGAAAAGTTGCGGCGTTGAGAGACACCATAGGGGTGGGATACCCGATTGGCTCTAGGGATGCAAGCATAATAGCCTAGATGGATGTATTATAGTATGCTGCAAGTATAAGAATAAGTTCTAGTGACTGCACCGAGCATGGGAAACAAGTTGCCTTAAGAATCCTAGAATTCCCGATTTTAGTGGCCAATGGATCCCCGGCCTGTAGCTGAATGTACATCATTTTCACCAAGGCCTGCATCTCAGGCCATGTCCTGACGTTGGTGTTGGTAATGAATTAAACTTTGGAATCAATCTTCGAGCCCATGATAATGCTATCCTTTATGTATTTGATGCTTAGGGGTAGTTTCTCTAGAGCTTTCTCTATTTTGGACCTAAAACCTACTCTGGTAACCGCCGTAGAAGGAAGTTTCGGGCTCCCGGGTGGTGAAGATGCGAAAGCTTCAAACATGATGAAAGTATTTTTTTCTGGAAACCTACAAGTCAAGGTGACCGTTAGAATAGATAAATAAATATTATTCCAGGGTCTGGAGATCTTATCATTGCTGCATTCCTTTTCCTAAAAAGTTAGTTTAGGTCAAAAATCCTGACAAGTATATAATGCAATACTAAGATTCAACCAATATCTGGGCCCGGGGATTTCAGCATACTTGATAAAATTAAGGTGTGGGCTAGTGAAGACAAAAGATCCAAGGTCCAGAAAATGAACCGTTGGAAGGTGTGCGCAAAAAGTGAGCTGTCAGACCTACATGGACACCACGTGGCTATGCAATAAATGGAAGTTATGGTGATGGCAATGGAGCCAAATATTTGAATGCACGAAGAGAGAAATCCCCTTGGAAAAATTTAAATGCGTGCATGGGACATAAATGAAAGACAAACTGGTTTATGGAGGAGAGAGAAAACCACCTGGTTGAAACCAGCCGAGAGCCGAGTTTCAACCAGGCGGTATTCTTCCCAGAGCGAGCTCGCAAATTAGGAATAGGAAAAAAATGTAGCATGGTGAGCTTGACAGACTACCAAACAACTATACACAGAATATACACCCAACCTAAGCAAAGCAAAAGGACATATACATGACAAGTGAAGGGATATACAACAATATATACTGAATGTACATATAAACACAAAACACAAAGCCGTTATTTACAAGACCAGAAAATGTACAAAAATCTACAAATTTTACATTATCCTACATCTGCACAAAGGGTAGACAACCCTCTGTCAGATCTGACACACTCATGGGCGGCAAACCAGAATGAAACACAACACAAAATAGAAACGCAAGACAACACAAAAACTAGACAAAAACCAAAAAGCAGGAAAACAGAGAGGAAAGAAGGCACCAACCTAAAAATGAAGAAGGGCAAGGAAAGAATCTCATGCCATGAATGCTCTGAAATAGCCCCTATGTTAAATGATCACCACTTACCACTACAAACCACCCACAATTATTCAGAACAACTCTAAATAGTTTGCACTAGGTTCTCACTAAATTGCTGTAAAATCACTCTGAAATCGCTCAAATTGCTTAAGTGTTTTAATCGCTGTAATTATGAAAATGATAGGCAATTTCTATTTATACCCAAGGTAAAAAGCAAGTTACATTTCCTTTTGCAAACTCCAGACAGACAGACCTCCAGACTCCGGGCCCGGGGATTCCATGTAACCACACCTTCTTACGAAAAGAAGACATTATGGTGAAGATTCCTAGAATCTAGAGTTCAACTCTTGACAAAAGATGACCAACTCCGAGACCGAGTCCCAGAGATATGAGAGACAAAAACAAAAAAAAAACCAATACCATGGGAAAGAAAACCTGGAGAAGGAAAACAAAGAAAACAAAGGAAAAGACAAGGCGAGAGCCAAGAGCAGAAAGCAAAAAGGGGGGACCCAACATTTTGCACACAAAATGTAGGGACAAGGATGTAGGGCATAACAAATGGTGACTATCTGAGATGAATACCTTGGCACATTCGAGAACTATAGAATCTCTGGTTAGAAAAAACTAGAACAAATCATTATTCAAAGTACCTTACATGCAAAGAGTAACATGTCTGATAAAATCCAGTCATATGTGATTTAATCCATGATCTTCTCATCAGTGGTGAAGTGTGTGCTTTGGAAGGAAATCAAGCTAATGACCTCTAGGAGAAGTAGAGAAGAGGCACTAAGTATATCAAACCCTGAAGTCATCAAATTTTCTCATTTCCCCTGGAGACCAAAGTTTTGTCCCATTTCCTTTTCTTGTTATCTTGTATGTTTCTGGGTGGGAGGGTGGTACTTCTTTAACCATCAAGCTTAAGCTTAGCTAAATTTAATGGCGGTACTTCTTTCACCCTTCCACCTATTTTTATATGCTGAATGGGGGAGAAAAACTCCGCACTCAAAAATAATCTTTTAAAAGTTCAGACTTGGGTCAACCAACTTAGTGCAACCGATCTACCCTCGATGTGTCTGATTACTTGTCTCTTTTTTTTTTTATATTTCACTGATTACCAGACTTCTAGACATAAACCCGATGAAGATTACTCATAATGTACTACCAAGCTTGCAAAATAACTCGAGAGACCAGACCGATTCTACCATGTTAACAATAGATTCTTAATTTCACCGTGTTAAAGAAAACATCCCGGAGACTAGATGTTATGAAAAGCATTCCATCCTTACAAAAAGGAGAGAAAAACACTAGAACCCAAAAAGAAGACAATAAAAGCAAAGACAAAAAAGGAAAAAAGGGCAGTCCTGGAGGATGGCCATCAAGACTATTTACAAGGCAAGGTACCTCCCAACAAGGCACCGGGAAAGGAAATATTTACAAGCAGGAGAGCTTTACATAAAATACATCGGGTAAACCAACCCTATTCAAAATAGTGCTTGAGAAACTATCCATTGATGAGCAATGGGATAGGTTCTCCAGTCATGGTGTTAAGGCAGTAGATATTCACCTCGCAGATCTCTGAGATTAAGTATGGTCCGAACCAGAGCCGTTGGAACTTGGTGTGCTTTCCTTCCTTTTCCCGAGCCTTGTCCCACAGCAAGACCAAGTCTAAAATCTAAAAGGCCTTGTATTGGGCTCTTCGGTCAAACTATCATTTTACCACTGCTTGATGACACATAAAATATTCAAGGGCTGCATCCCACTGTTCCTCCATCTGCAACAGATTTAGGAGCCAAACCTCCACGATATTATCCCAGTTGCTGAATTCCTGCATAAACTACAAAACTGGGATCTATAAGTTGATTGGGAACACTGGGTTCTAGCCATAAACTAGATGGAATGGAGACATTCCCAGGGTGACATTAATCCAAATGCGATCCACCCAGAGGGTGAATCTCAACTTTTGGTGCCAATCCTGGGGATTCTATTCTAGCAAATGTTTGATCACTTCAAGTAGATTTTTATTTGTCAATTCAGCAACACCGTTCCCCTGGGGATAATAGTTGCTGGAAAACCTCAGAGTGATCTTCCAATTGTAGATCCATTCAAGTAATTATGTCAAATAAAATACCAAACCATTGTCACATACTAAAGCAAAGGGCATTCCAAATCTCATGACGATGTTTTCTTCCAAGAATTTAATAACTATATCTGTCGTGTTATTTTTGCATGGTATAGCTTCGGACCAAAGGGTGCAGTAATCAGTTATAGTCAGGATGTATTAGTGGTTTGCAGATGAGTTGGGGTTGATTTCCTTGATGAAGTCAAATGCCCATTGGGCAAAGGGCCTAGCCTCGAAGACTGATTGTAAAGGCATTACTGGGTTACGCTCACGGTGTGGCACGGTCTGACAAGTGTGGCATCTCCAAATGTGAGTGTAAACATATTTAAATATACAGGGCCAATAGTATCCAGACCGGAGGATTTGATGGGAAGAGGCATCAACTAAGCCATGCCCGGTTCCAAACTGCCTATGGAATTCATTAATCATTTTCATAGCTTGGTCCCTGTTAATGCACTGAAGGTACACTCCCTCATAGTTTCTACGGTAAAGCGCAAAGTTTTTGATCATGAAGTGAGTGCTTTTGATCTGTAGGGCACAACATTTATTGGGAGGTAACCCCTTTGGAAATTTGTTGTTTAACAATAAGTATACCAAATCGGTGTACCATGGATCTCGAGTGATGGACTCCACAGTGTAAGTTTGACATTCTATGCAGGGAGTCTCTTTTGCCATCGATCGACTTAGTCCCTAGCCTCGAACTATCTTCAGGGGTTGCATTTCCAAGTCATATTCCTGGAGGATGGCCATCCATTTCCCCCATCTTTCACCTAATTCACTCTGCATCAGTAGAGATTTCACAGCCTGGTCTTGGATGATAGCAAGCACCATGCTCCAGAGAATATAGTGCTAGAATTTCTTCACAGCGTGCACAAGAGAAAAAGCCTGCTTTTCCAACGATGAGTACCAGACTTTGGCATTATTGAAGGAGGAGCTCATGAAAGCTATGGGTTGTTCTTCCCCTTCGACCTTTTGAGTTAATATTGTCGTGGCAGAATGCGGAAAAGTGAAGGAGTAAATGTAAAATGGGAGGGAGTAGTTTGGACTAGCCAGGATAAGTGCCTCAATTATCATTTGTTTGATCTGGGTGAATGCCCACTTTTCTTTAGGACTCCACTCAATCTTGGTATCCTTTTTCATCATTTTTTTGAGTGGTTTGACTATCTTGGAGAATCTAGTGATGAACCACCAGACAAAGTTGATCTTTCTAAAGAAAGACCGCATCTCTTTCTTGCTGCCGGGCATTTGTAGGTTTAGAAGTGCTACAACTCTCTCAGGGTCAATATATATACTCTTCTTAGAGACAGTATGCCCAAGTAACTTCCCTTCAGTGACCTTGAATATGCACTTCTTGGGGTTGAGGGATATTTTGTACCGGCAACATATCTCATAGATCTGGGTGAGGTGGGCGGAATGGTCACGCCTGTCCTTGGAAAAGATGGTCAAATCATCCATGTAGATGATTATGCACCACTTCACAAGGCCCTCGAATGCAATGTCCATAGCCTTTTGAAATGTGGCCCCCACGTTAATTAAGCCAAAGGGCATCCTCTTGTATGCAAACGTTCCCCACTTGGTGGTGAACGTCATTTTCTCTCTATCTTTGTACTTAACCATGACTTGGTTATATCTGGAGTACCCATCCAAGAATGATATCATTTGGGATCCATTCACTATCTGCAACACCTCATCCAACGAGGGGAGAGGGTGATTATCTTTCTTGGAGGCCCTATTCAAGTTTTAAAAATCCACACAAAGGCAAATTTTGCCACTCTTTTTTCTCACAGGGACCAAATTGGCAACCCACATAGTATGCCAAATTGGAAAGATTATCCAGGCTGATAGTAATTTCTCCACCTCTTGATGAATTAGAGGCTCGATCGGTGGGTTGACTGGTCATTTCTTTTGCCAAAAAGGCTTAGCATCAAGTTTCAAGGGGATGGTATGAGTCATAATGGATGTGTCGTATGTTTTCAAATCCTCATATCCCCATGCAATTACATCTATGTATTCTCAAAGAACTGTGAGAATCTTCTCCTTCTCCTCAGGGGAACAGGAGGTGCCAATGTGTATCATCTTTTTTTCACCGGGCTGGCCGATGTTTACTTTCTCTAATTTTCCTCCCTCAGAGGAGGATGACATCTTTTCCTGGTCCCGAGGGTCTAAGTCAAAGATACACTCAAGAGCTACCATCCCCTTAGGGATGGTGTTAGTGGGTAGGTCCATGATCCCATAGTCTTTGTCACCCTGTCCAGTATCATCATGGTCTCATTCCTCCACTATCTGGTCCTTGAAGACACCAACACTAGCCATGAAGGCCAGGATATGTTGATCGTCCTTAAAAACTTGAAAGTGGGTGACATTATTTAGAATGGACAGGGTGGGATCATCTCAACCAAAAATCTCCGGAGTCATGAGCCGACCATGGGCTCAAGTTTGCTGGCAGAAATAGCGAGGGCATCTGGGACATAATTCTATCGCTAGGGAATAAGATCAATGCCAAAGGCATCAAAATATTCAATAAGGCTCCAAGCCTGATTGTGGTATGTGGCCAGTCTCTTGTCATGACATGTATATTGACTCCAAACCTTTTTGACAATGAACTCTGAATCACCCAGATCCCGGAGGCGGGTGACTCCTTTTCTTAATGCAAATAAGAGTCCAAGGACCAAAGCCTCGTACTCTGTAACATTGTTCATGCAGTTGAACTATAGTCTGTAGAATGCAAGGAAGCATTTCCCTCGTGGGTTGATTAATTCTACTCTGGCCCCACAGCCTTGTTTGGACCGAGACTCATTGAACTTAAGGGTCTACAGATCGTTATTTGCAGTCTGGAGCTGGGAGCGGGAGTGGCCTTTGGATTTTTTTTGGGAGTCTTCGGGAGGAGCTTCCTCCTGCACTGTTGGTGCATGGGTGAGGTTTACCTCTGGAGGGGTTTGGAATTGAGGTTCCCAGGGAAAGTGCACTAAAGAAGTGCTTCCAGTAGCAATAATGGGTTCCAGGGAATCAATTGTGTGTTCTCTATTCCAGAAGGCATCGATGTGCTAGGTAGTGACGGAAAGGCAAAGTTCACACTCTAGCTCTGAATGTTTTTGATAGTGTACTCAGCACCAAGTACTAGACAAGAGTGTAGCGGGGGTCACTGCGACACCCTAAGAGTCGACCTCAACCCTCAACTTTTCTTCTAGGTCCTCAGTTCTCTACAAAACTATGGGATCCTCCCCGGGGGTGAAATCAAACATTAGGATTTCAAAGGGTTGGTACACCCCCAGGGAATTCTCAGAGAAGAAGACCTCGCTAACCCTCCTAACTTCGGTAAGGGCCTGCTTCATCCAAGGCTCACTCTCAACCCTGATCTTGTTTGATTCGCCTTCCCAGGGGATCCATAAGGGGGAGAAGTCAGTCGAAAAGTATCCGTTCAAGGATTTAGACCAATTCTAACTAAATAACATCCCATAAGTCTCTGGGATGTCCACCACTTGGATATCAATTATGCTAGCTATCCTAGGGTCTTGGATGAGCTATATCTAGACGTTCTTCAATTCTCCCACCATTTTCACAGTAGTTTTATCTAGTTGAATCATCGCGCCATTAGATGGGGTAGGACAGAATCTGAGCTTATGGCATATGGATAAGGACATGATGTTACCCAAAGCTCCGGAGTCTATTAGGCAGTTGTGTATGTTTTTTCCTTTGATATTCAGGCCTAGTAGGAAGGGAGGATCTTCATTATTTCCCTAGAAGATAGCCACATTGGTGTCCTCAAAAGAGATAGTCTTAGGCGGGTGACTAACAACTTTCAGGTTTCCCAAGAGATTCAGAAGAGACTTCTTCTGCTTGAGATAGTTTAGCAAAACCTCCATCAAGGTCATGGAGGTGGTTGTTTATTCTAATGCCTTTGTAATGTCAAATCTTCCTCCCAAGAATTGGTGGCTTCCCTTGGCTAGGTCTTTCACTTGGTTAGAGCTAGAACCTTTTGGAGGGGCAGATCAGTCAATTACATTGTCCCGAGGAGGAGTTTCCTTGGTAAGAGGTGTTGGCATGTAAACTGGTCATTTACCAGCCTGGCTCTGAGTGTTGTAAGGAGGCCATGGCATGGTGAAGGCATTGGTGTCAAAGGCCAGAATCGATTCATCAAAGAATCCCTACAATTTGGATTCTTCTTCATCTTCCCCAGAGGATCTGAAGAAGATGGTCTCACAAGTGAATACACTGTGAGTTGAGTCTTGCACAGGAGGCTGTGGGGAGTAGCATCATGCAATTGTTGTCTGTCCAGCTGGGAGATCATAATGACCTTCTCCAACGTGGCACAGTTAACCTCGTTGTGGGTGTTGGTGTCATGCAATCTACACCAATTGGTCATGGGCTAGAAGTCTGCAACTGGTGTGAAATGTGATGGTCCAACACCACTTTGATTGGCATTTTAGTTCAGAGGCAGGCCTCTGGTGTTCGTGTTATTGTTCTATTATTGTTGATTGGGCAGAGGCCCATTGTTGAAGTTTCTTCCCCTGGCATTATTGTTTCATTGGCCAGAGAAAATATTCCCTCTCTAGGAATTAGAATTCTAGGGTGCATAGGACCCCGCCTTCAGTTGACCCATGTCCACAATCAGGTTGGACAACATTCTCCGAAGAGATTCAACCTCAGCAATCAACTGGGTGTTTATGTCACAATGTGACAGTTGCTATTGTTGGTTCCCTGGGAAGGTAGCAACATTCTCCAGAGTCAAGGGTGGAAATCCTCCAACCATAGATGACTAAAAGAAGGGCACTCTGGGTGGTTATGTCTGAGGTTATTGTGTCTGCTATGGCTTATTCCAAGGGAAGACTTCCAGACCTGGTATTGCCTGACTCTGTGATGGATAAACGTACTGGGCCTATTGGTCTATTAGCAGTGGCAGGGGATTCATTTCCATCGTGGGGGCACCCATTTCCAGACTGGGGTTATATCCCCCAGCGTATGTAGTTCCACCGGGGATCATGTTAAAGGGTGTGCTTTTCCCAATCCCGCCCAGAGATTTGTTGAGTCCCCGAGATAGTTCTAAGGCTAGGTTGTAAACTTTTGCTAAAGTATCTCAGTCGCCCATGATAGTTGTTCTCCAGAGGAGAGTGGCAATGAAGGGGTCCATCGCATTGAGATAGGTCTGTATGGTTACTTCCAAGGATGGAATGAAAGGGCCCGTGCACCGCTTCAAGGTGTGCTGGAACTGATGATTAAATGCTGCAAGGGGTTCATTGGGTTCCTTTCTGATGGAAATGAACTGGCTATGGGACCAAGATGGGTCCACATGTATGTGAAAGGTAGCCAAGAAGGAGTCCTCCATGTCCTGCCAATTGTTGATGGAGTTGGCGGGAAGGTTTAGGTACCAGTTCAGCTCACCCTGTCCTAGGGACAGGGGAAACATCTGGGTCACAACATCTTCATGTTGGATCTAGTGTCGATTCATGGCATCTTTGTATACTTGTAAGTGTTCTTCTGTAGTTCGTGAGCCTAAGTGCTCATATCATGGGCAAATCTTCTCCGGGTGTGAGGGTAAGTCATTAACTGCACCCAAAAAAGTTCCCATAGGGGACCCAGTGTTACCAAAATATGCAGCCATTAGGGGATTTGAGATTTGGGCAGGTTGAACGTTAATCCCCAGGATTATCTAGGAGGTTTGGATATTCTGAGGTACACTAGACCCCCAGACGATAGTGGCTGGTGTGGTTTTTGGGGTCCGCTTCTTTTGAGCAAGAGGCTCGAGTTCGACAAACCTTTCAGAGTTAGGGGCTGACCTAAGGATTCTTTCAAACTTCACTGTGGAGAAAGACCCAATCCCACTGAAGGCTTGACTTCTAAAACTATGGATTGGAGAACCCTCAGGAGGTGTAAAATCAAAATCTCGAGAGGGGGATGAGTTCATGCCCTCCTTCTAGCACCAGTTTCTGTTGATGAGACTTTGGTGACCAGGTCCGCCAGTAGATGTAAGTTGTCACTGGGTACCGGGGTACCACCCAACTTCACCTACAATGGTTATCTGAGGAAATGAGATTCTTTGGGCCTCCAAGCACCTAAGGGTCGGGTCTCGACGGTGCGGGGCTTAGTTGGGAGATGTGACTATTTTCGAGGGGGATAGTTGGTTTCTCAACTCGTTCTCTGTGGGGATTCAAGAAGGTGAGGTTTCTCCAAGAACGCTTACACTTAGCAAATAAATTGAAAAAGATCCTGTAGGGTTAGAAGTATTTCATCTACCTATAGTTATGTTTAAACATTCAATACATCAATAATGCTCTGATATACTACACTAAATACTGAAGAAATACACAACCATCAGTTCATATTTTATCGGTAGCAAGGGAAAGGAGGTCGACAATCTACTTAAAGTATTAGAGCAGAAGACATGAAGAATATTAAACATAAAATACCATTAACTTAGAAGACAAAGTGCCAACAACGTTATTGCAAGAACTCTCTCTTCTTTGTTAACATTCTTTCTAGCAAGCACTGGTGCATGGTGCAATGGTGGCTCCAAGGGAGGATCTAACTACTAAAAGCTTAAAGACCAAGGAGCATTGAGCTCTACAACTGAAATGAAAATACTACTCTATTACTATGGACTGCAAAATCATAAATTTTTTCGACCCTTGGAATAGGGCTAGATTTGTTATTTATACACATTTCCCTTCTAACCCTAACCCTAACCCTATTTTACATCTTGCCATAAAATATAATATCCAGTGGCTGGTACTACCTGCACCACTTTACAAAAGACCTCAAGATGGAGAAGGTATGACATGTCAGAAGCATAATATGAGAAGATGGAGTGGAAGAATCAACCTCGAGAAGAGATTCAAGAAAGAGAAGGAAGAACTCTGATCCCCCGGGGATCGAGGCTACATGCCTCATAAATGAGAAATGCGGTGCCTTGTCTCCAATGCACCAAGTGTACATCTGAAGTGGCACCTTGAGAAGATCATCTATTAGAAAGCCTCTTACTAATCTGACGTGCCTTGATGTAGTCATCTACCCTCTGACAACCTTCGTCAACCTTTATTAATTGCTTTGAAAGTGACCGGTCGGCCTTGGGGACCAGGATACAGGTCACTAAAAGAATACAAAATATAGGATCTGGGACTCTGGGATCCAGGAACTTTACGTTCTGAAAGAATAAAGAATACAAAAATACTTGGGTTTTCTCCGGCCCCTGGAGAATCTTTATTGTTTCTTATTTTCATTGAAGGTCTGGAGGAGATGGGAGATTCCATCTTCATCAACCTCTTTAAGGACAGCCCGCCGGTATTTAGCCACCTCAATCTATTCCCCTAGGTCTGGAACATTTGCCTTAAACTCATCGGCCATTTTTGCCGCATCATGGCCACTGAGTACCATATGAGTTATTCTCATCATTTTGGCTCCATCTACTCCCTCTAGGGATTGATACCTTAATTCCATTAGCTCATCAAACTTCCCTAAGATGTACTCCTCCAGTGTGCAAGTGTCAGTGCTAAATGGGTCAGCTCCGGAGACCTTCGTAACAAAAGACTTGTATAAATTAAAAGAATATTGTACTATATCGATTTTCTCCCATAGAGTCCCCACCATTTTCTTGATTACCCCCAATGCGAGGTCAAGTCTAGAGTGTTGCATTCTCAAAAAATCAAATGACTCCTCCCCCAAAATTCCAGACTCAGAAACCACTTCCTCCCCAAGGCCGAGGAGTTCTTCAAATTCTACTTTCCATGCTTCATAATTTTTTATGTCACCCTCCCATATGTTGATAATGGCTTTGGCTTGATGCAAAACATGGTGGGCCACATATAAGTCCAAGAGGGTGGACACCACAAAACGCTGGATGTTTCCCAACTATAGAGCAACCCACTCATCGAGCGCTTGGGCTTTCTTCTTCATCGCTCGCAATGAATCTATGTCACTCTGTGGAAGTGGTGCATTAGATGTAGAGGCCTCTAGAGGAATAGCATTAATAGGCTGGGCTAGCTCAATTAGCAACCCCATGAGGTTTGCAGTTTTCTCCTTTTTTGCCTTGAGCCTTTGGGCCTCTTTTTCATAACGGGCCTCTACTGCCTTAGCCACTTGTTTTAATAGGTCTACCTCACCCTATTTTCCCCTCTTTCCTAGTGATATCTCTATGATATTACAATTTCCAGCCTCAGTGGTTGCTTCATCAGCATCTAGGGGAGGTGTTGCTACCACTGCAACTATTTCTCCACTTGGCCCAGTTCAAAGAGTATGAACTGTCTGAGCTTTCTTGGCCTTTGGTAGGTCCTGGGCCTGAGCCATCATCTCAGCCAGGGAGAGATGAGATCTGGGAGTCGGTGGGGCCTTCCTTTTCTTGGTTTCTATTAACCACTATGGCGGCAGGGGTGGCTTATTAGCAAAAGATTTTTCCTTTGGTTCCTCCCCGATATCTTGCTGCTATTCCTCTTCAGTGGTACAAGTCTCGCCTGGCTCCTTCCCTACATCTTTTGATTTGTGAGAAACATTTTTCCTGGTGACATTTGTTTCTTCTTCCCTGTCATCTGTATCTTTGGCCATGTTTGGGTCCACATCGACCACCCCGAGGGTTTCTTCCTCTTCATGCTGTTGTTCCTCCTTAGCCTCTATCGTTGGGGTGTCCTCTTACATAAGTACATCTTTCAATAATGGGGGAGGTATCGGGCCAAGATTTAGTGTTTGAGCCACAGTGATTACCTCCCCAAATGTATCCTTCGGGAGTGGTTCTTGGAACAAGGTGGCTGAGGTTATAGTTTCTCCTGAAGGTCAGGGTCCCCCAGAGGATGTCATTTGTTCACTTTTCTTTTTTTGGTCCACTCCCGTGTCCTGCATCTATGGGACCTTAGAGGCAATCTCTTGTTCTGTTTCTTTCTCTTCCTCTGTCTGCTCTTCCTGATCCTATGTAGCTTCTTGTTCTGGAGCTTCCTCTTGTTCGGGGACTTTGGCCTCTGTCTGCTCAATGTCCCCTTGTAAATTCTTGAACTCATCATTTCTAAAGACATCATCAAATTCATCCTACGGGGGAGGATTGGCTGAGACATCAGTAGACTCTGGTTCCTTCTTCGAGTCTGGGGAGTCAGAGGAAAGGATCTCAACTTGCTGGATCTGGGGCATCCCCAGCTCCGGCTCTACCTTGAGATTTTGGTTAAGCCTCTTCTTTCTCCTAGAGACTAAGGGTGGCCCCAAATCCCTTAGTACTGCTTGTTCTTCTGGATCCACCCCCGTTGCCTTAACCATTAAGGCCGCTAGTGAAGGGGAGGAGGGAGGACGAATTGGTCCAGTCATGAGTACTGGAGTAGCCAGCTGTGTGATCAATCTATCTTTCATTGGATGGGAGGCTACCAATGATTGTTGTAGTTGCTCCTTAATGGGGGTCTCCTATGGAGCTTGGGTTTTCATTATTCCTTTTCCCCTATCTTCCCCTTGTGAAGAAGTCCCGGCTCCTAGGGTTTTCTGTATCGGCTGGGCAGCCCGACGGACATTCCCGGGGCACACCTTCCTAAATTAGGAATGGCTACGTTCGACCACATTGCAGGTGAACACTTCAATGGTGGGCCCCTCCTAGGCATCCCAGTCTAGTGGTGGGAGGGCCAACTTATCAATCCCCTTTGCTTTGTACTGGGGATCTATTGTGGATCCGGAGTCTGAGAAATCATCTAGAAATCTCTGGAGCTTTAACCTTTCCATCATTCCCATGGTCATCCAAATATAATGCCAAATCTAGAATTCCATGTCATCCTGGCAATCTTCCCAGAAGTATTCCATGTGGCATTGGTGGGGCTCTGATACCTGGGGAAGTGTCGACGTAATTTTGCTGTGCAGATCAAAATGCTTTAGCGCCAAGTAGAATTCTGTCAAGTTATAGCTTTTAAGCTCATTGTCTACTTCCTTGCAGGCGGCCAAACTACATGAATACTTCCCACAAGTAATTGGGAATGGGATTTTTGTCACCTTCTTCAGGCCAAAAAATGCGTGCAACTCGAGGATTTGCCTACAATACTCCAGGAGAATTATCTTGTCCCCACAATGTTTGGGAAACAAGTAGGGTTTCTCAGAGAAGCCAGTTACCCTTATGTATGTATGCTATTGAAATTGTATATAATAATGGTCGTAACTCTAGACCAAATTCATCGCATCTGTACATAGGCGGTATCATGCATCCCGGGTGGGTGTGAGCAGGTTGTAGTAAACGAAGGCATCGTTTACCTAACAAAAACTAGGGAAACTGGCCTCCCACTAGATTTGTGGGAAATTATCCCAAGGAGCCCTCTGGCTGGGAGCTATCCGGAGTACGCCTTCTACGAGTAACCCATTGGTGCGGGGTCATTGTTGTGCCAGGGCCCAGAGAACATAGGAAGTCATATAAAACTTCTTCCTTTGGACCATCTGAAGGAATTGGGAATCCACATGGTTTGAAATTATGGTAGCCTAGTCAAAATACTCTCCGCCCGTGTTGATACCAAGCAAGAAGTAATACATCCACTGGAGAATTCTTAGGCATGTGGTTGCCCGAAGACCTGTCATAATGCTATCATCCCCATCTGGATGCTTTCCTTGAATTCTGACCTAGGGATTTCTAGCTTCATCCTCTTGGGATCCCTCTTTGGGGTCTTGAGCCAATGATTATTCATATATATACAGGCCACTTCCTCTAACTTCTTAAACTGTGCTAAGGCATCTGATCTGGTAACTACAACTGGCCTATCAAATTGAGGAATCCTCAATCCCATTTGAAAAGTTGTGGCATCGAGAGACACCATAGGGGTGGGATACCCGGTTGGCTCTAGGGCTGCAAGCATAATGGCCCAGATGGATGTATTGTAGTGCATTGCAAGTGTAAGAATAATTTATGATGACTGCACCAAGCACAAAAAACAAGCTGCCTTAAGAATCCCAGAATTCTTGATTTTAATGGCCAATGGATCTCTGGCCTACCACTGAATGTACATCATTTTCACTAAGGCCTGCATCTCAGGCCATGTCCTGATGCTAGTGTTGGTAATGAATTGAACTTTGGACTCAATCTTTAAGCCCATGATAACACTGTCCTTTACGTATTTCATGCTCAGGGGCAGTTTCTCTAGAGCTTTCTCTATTTTGGACCTAACAGCTGCTTTGGTAACTGCCGTAGAAGGAAATTCCTGGCTCCCGGGTGGTGAAGATGCATAAGCTTCAAACATGATGAAAGTATGTTGTTCTGGAAATTTTTAAGGCAAGGCGACCATCAAAATAGATAAATAAATATTATTTCAGAGTCTGAAGATCTTATCATCGCGACGTTCCTTTTCCTGAAAAGTTAGTTTAGGTCAAAAATACCGACAAGTATATAATGCAATACTGAGATTCAACCAATATCTGGGCCCGGGGATTTTAGCGTACTTGAAAAAAGAAAGGTGTGGGTTGGTGAAGATAAAAGATTTGAGGTCTAGAAAAATAACCGTTGGAAGGTGTGCGTAAAAAGTGAGCCGTCAGACCTACGTGGACACCACGTGGCTATGCAATAAATGGAAGTTATGGTGACGGTGGCGGAGCCAACTGTCTGATCGCACGAAGAGTGAAATCCACATAGAAAAATTTAAATGCATGCATGGGACATAAATGAAGGAGAGGTTGGTTTACGAAGGAGAGAGAAAACCACCTGGTTGAAACCAGCCAAGAGCCGAGTTTCAACCAGGCGGTATTCTACCTAGAGCGAGGTCGCAAATTAGGAACAAGAAACAAATATAGCACGACAAGCTCGACAGACTACCAAAAAACTATACACAGAATATACACCCAACCTAGGCAGAGCTAAAGGATATATACATGACAAGTGGAGGGATATACAACAATATATACCGAATGTACATATATACACAAAATGCAGAGCCGCTATTTACAAGACCAGAAAATGTATAAACATCTACAACTTTTACATTATACTACATCTACACAGAGGGAAAACAACCCTTTGGCAGAGCCAACCCACTCACGAGTGGTGAACCAGAATGAAACACAACACCAAATAGAAATGCAAGACAACACAAAAACTAGACAAAAACAAAAAAGTAGGAAAACAGAGAGGAAAGAAGGCACCAACCTGAAAATGAAGAAGGGTAAGGAAAGGAGCTCATGCCGCAAACACTCTACAATAGCCCCTACGTCAAATGATCACCACTTGCCACCAAAAACCACCCATAATTGTTCAGAACAGCTCTGAATAGTTCACACTAGGTTCTTGCTAAATCGCTGTAAAATCGCTCTAAAATCGCTCAAATTGCTTAAGTGTTTTAATCGTGGTAATTGTGAAAATGACAGGTAATTTCTATTTATACCCAAGGTAAAAATAAATTTACCTTTCCTTCCACAAACTCCAGATAGAAAGACCTCCGTACTCTGGGCTCGGGGATTCCATGCAACCATACCTTCTTACAAAAAGAAGACATTGTGGCGAAGAATCCCAGAGTCCAGAGTCTGGCTCCTGACAAAGGACAACCAACTCTGAGACCAGGTCCCAGAGACACGAGAGA
The DNA here is from genome assembly GCA_018584345.1 of Thuja plicata. NCBI lineage: Eukaryota > Viridiplantae > Streptophyta > Pinopsida > Cupressales > Cupressaceae > Thuja > Thuja plicata. Next base: position 1,587,043 of record MU224127.1, read on the forward strand.
AAAAAAAAAAAAAAACCAACATCGCGGGAAAGAAAACTCGGAGAAGGGAAACAAAGAAAACAAAGGAAAAGACAAGGCGAGAGCTAAGAGCATAAAGAAAAAAGGGGGGACCCAACATTTTTCACACAAAATGTAGGGACAGGGATGTAGGGCATAACAGTATGAAGTTATCCTTCATCAGTTTCTCTTCAGCATCCTCTTTCTATTCACTCCCCTTCCCGTGTGTGTGATTTTGGAAATGAATTATGCTTGTCTATTATATAGACATGATATTCACTATTTCTTGATTCTTGATTCTTGGCGTGAAAAACAATCCAACCAATTTGATTTAAAGCTTTAACTCTTGATTTATCTTGTAGTTATCTTCTTGCCAACTGTACAAATCTTCTTTAAATCAATTACTTAACTCTGGTCGAATAAAACAATAAAAAAACCAGTTAATTCTATCCTTAAGCTCTACCCGCTAGATATTTTGTCATTTTCTGAATTCTCTGTTCTATTGGTCAACTCTACAGTTAGTCGTCGGTGATAACTGCGAGTTCCGTCAGTGTGACTCCAGTTAGCTTCGGGATCTCCATCCTTCGGGCATCATTGGATTTTTCTCGTCGGGTAACTCTATTTTCATCTTGTCAGGCATCCTATGATTCTGCTTCGTCTGGAAACACTGTCTTCTACTCATCGGGTATCACTATAACTTTTTCTTTTCCTTTACCGATGGTGTGCACTCCATCGGTGTTGTCTGTCACTTAGTGATTACTTGACTTTTATGCATTGTTGAAAGCATAACCTTTGTTCCATTGATTCTCTAAAGTCTTTGGCATTATGTACATGACCATACAGATGATATCAAGTTGACATCAATGACAATACAAACCATTAACTAATTTAATGTCTTGCATCATCTTCAACTTAACATTATCCAACATTCAATCAGTTACATGTCATCATTTTTATGATGTTTTAGGAATTTTTAATTATAAATCACTATGTGCATTTCAATGGCTTGTGAGGATTGATTTAGAAAGTGTGAAAATTTAAAGTAGTTGGATGTATCCCTTTCCTTAATGTATTATAATTGATAATATAGTGCATTAATGGACCCGAGAGTGTAATGTTGTCTTGAATCTAGCTAAGAATGTGAAGTAATATAATACTTATCATTCATTTTATTTGAACCCTGATATATCTTTTACAATATATTTTTAAAAAGTTTAGACTTAGGAAATCCTATGTTCTCAATATCTACTACTAGGATACCCCTTGTATGAACAACATTTTATCCACTTAGTCATTCCAACTGTTAACCAACTTATGGTAATGATGATGAAGACCGAGTTCAATAGAATACCAGCAAGTAGAATGGTTAGATCAATTGTTATTTTATCATTGATGTCAAGAAATTGATTTATGGTTTATATTAAGTTGTCATATCATTAGAGAGGAACTTAATTGGGCAGATAATAAATATTAGACAATGATGAGGTACTATTGATATAATTGTTTTTAATTAATATTTGATGTTGTTAAGGTGATAAAGCAGAAAGGTCAAGTCGGTAAAGGGAACAAGCCTAGTTACCGAGAAGTGAGAATTCTATTGGTAATGTGAAGTGTTATTCGGTCAAGAAAAGAAAAGTCAGTCACTGAGAAAAGTTGACAACCGAGCAGAGGTCAGTTACCGAGCAAGGTTGGTAACCAAGCAAAGTCAAACATTGAGTAAAGATAGTCACCAAGCATGGAATAGAGATTGAATTCAAGGAGCAGAATGAGTTTAACGCAAAGGCACAAAGATCTATAAGATGCTCGAGATAAAGATGAAATTTTTTACAAGATCTGTGGTCATGAAAAATCAAGTTGAAGATCTGAGATGAATATTAAGCGGCAAAAAGTAAAGTTGTGAGTTCCAAGAAAATGCAAGTTCCAAGGTGAAGTTAATAGTTTAACCGAGTTGCTGATACATTGAATTAGTTCATAAGAGATGATATGATGGCTGAGCACAATTGAAGGAATACTTAATCAATGAGATTAAGAGTCAAAATAAAGGCCTATATATTTTTGAGTATGTATGTTTATATAGAGATGCTGGCGAGTTGCAGAGTTGAAGTGCTACCGAGAAAAGTAGATAAAGAGGTGGAGATCTAGTCCAAAGAAGGGACTAATGATTTGTTGATGCCAATAGTTTCAAAGAGCACACAAGGGATCTGATCAAGAAAAAGGTAGTTGCATAATCATAGATTAATTTAGTACACTATTGCTTACTAATCTTTGAAAGAGAAAATCTCTTAATCGAGTGGACCTAACAAGTCTTTTTATAAATCCTTGTGAAAGGTGACATTCTAGAATGAATGTTTAAAGTCCTCTAACCATGCTACTCTTAACAGGGTGAAGATCTTAACAGATCTAAGGTAAATCCCCTAATAGGGTCACATATAAAAAAATGTGCATTGTAATCTTTAACCAGATTGGCTCTTAATCGAGCATACTTTAGAAGAGTATTTCTTTTTGTGAGTGACAATTCCCACAGAGGTTTTTCCCAAAATGGTCTTCCTCATTAAATATGGTGTTACATGTGATTCTTGATAACTATGGATGTTAGTTTCTTATTTTATATGTTTTTTTATCAAGTTTGTGAAGTGTTTACAAGTTTTGGTTGCTGCTGTTATTTGAGTTACTAAGTTGAATCAAAGGTTTAATTTTAAAGTTTTAAGTTTTTGATTCACCCCCCCCACTAAACATTAATTTGGTAGGGAAAACCAACAATTGGTATCAAAACTAGTTCTCTGAGAAGATAAGTTTGAATGTACTTGATTTAAATATCTGAAGATGTTTAAGAGGGAAGCACCAAAGTTGAATAGTAATAACTTCTCTACATGGAAGAATAGAAACAGGCTTCACATATATGGTATTGGATATTATGCACTAAATCATCTTCACATTGATTAATCACCTACACAAGTAAGCCCTTTGACACTTGAGTAGATACAAGAAAGACAAGAACATACATAAGTGATGATTGAGATATCTTCTACTCTCACCGACCTAGAGTTCAATGATCTACAAGGTTGTGATACAGCTAAGCAGATGTGGGATAAGCTTGCACTGATTTATGGTGGAGATTAACATGTTTAGAAGGCTAAGGCTGAAAGATTAAGAGGAAGTTTTGAATCAATGAGAATAAAAGAAGGATAAAACATTGCAATATACAATACAAGACTAAAGGAGATTGCTATTTCTATTAGAGGTGTTGGTGGAACCATTGAATAAGAAGATGTTGCAAACAAGATGCTTAGAAAAATACTACATATCTATTCCATTTGAATGTCTTCTATTAAAGAATTGAGATCCATTCCATAGATGATTGTTACTTTGGATGCTACAACCGCTAAGCTAACTTTGTTTGAGCTGAATGATTTTGATAATAGTTTGCTAGCTACTTCTAAGATTGAACCTACATTCAAATCATCCTTAACTATTGTAAAGTCTAGATATTCTAGATCTAGTGATGGATATGCAAGTAGTGATAGTGAAAGATTTCATAGTTGTAAGAGTGAGCTTGAAGAGCTATATGGTGAAGATGAAAAGAATGAAGCTAAGTTTGAAGATTTATTGGCTAGGAGGCTACCAAGAGGTAAAGGAAAGTACAGAGGTAAGCTACCTTTGAAGTGTTTTACATGCAATAAGATTGGTCACATAGCTTCTAAATATCCTGACAATAATTTGAGGGCACTGCTCTCGGTGCTGGATGGGAACACTATGCCCATTGTTGTGGATGATGATGTTGCTAAAGACCCCAACAATGTTGGCCCTGGAACTCATACTAGAGTGAGTACAAAAAATACAAAAATAGGTAACACAAAGGAAATCAAGGATCTTAGGGAGGCTTTCAGCAAATATAAAATGGTGATAGCTAACTCTGCGGAGCTAATGGAAAAAGTGACCTAACTGTGTTTTTTTTTGGGCTCATGTGTTTTTGGTCAGCTTAGCTTCTTTTTTCTGGGGGGTTTCTATTGCCTCCATCTTTTTCCCCTAGCTATTCCTTTTTTCTATCTTTTCCTTTTTTGTTGTGTTTTTTCCTACATATGTTTCTCTCTAAATTGTATAAGGTTACGGTTCCCTTCAAAATTTGTTTTAACCTCAATCAAAAACTATCCTAACAATATTGAGAAGAAAGATAACACAAATAACAATAGAGAGAGAATAGATTCAAAAGATTCAGAGACTTCAAGAACAAAGGAAAGAAATCATGCTATATTTTTGAAGAAGGATCATCTAATGATGACACCGATGATGATGAAGAAGAAGTTGTTTATGTTGCTATTAAAGATGAGTCTGATGAAGAAAGGCATGTTGAAGAAAAAGTCCCAATCTCACAAGTAAGTAAAAATGATACATGGATTATAGACAATGGTTTCTCACACCATGTGACTAGATATACTAATAATTTTATTACTTTGAAAGAGCATAATGGTGGTAATGTTAGATTTGGAAATGATACCACATATCCTGTGAAGGGAAAAGGTTATATAATTCTGTTGAACAATACTAAATGTGATGGTGTTTATTGGGTTGAAGGTTTGAAGTACAATTTGTTGAGTGTGGCATAGTTGAATAATATAGGTCACCAACTCGAATTTCAAAACAAGAAGGTTAAAGTATTTGATCATAAGGCAAGTTTGATTTCCACTGGAGAACAATCTAAAGGTGACTTATTCTACCTTGATACATCCATAAAGAGTTGTATGTTTGCTAAGATTGAAGATGTATGGCTATGACACAAAAGGCTATGTCATGTTAACTTTGACAACTTAATCAAAGTGAGTAAGTAAAATAGATTAAGAGGTCTACTGAGTCTAGACAAACCTAAGACTGTAATGTGTAAGGGATGTCAAGTAGGTAAGATGACTAAACCAAGCTTTGTAATCAAATATTATACGACACAAGGTATTTTAGAGTTAGTACACATCGACCTATGTGGTCTCATGAGAACACAAAGATACTATGGAGATAGATACTTCATATTGTATGTTGATGATTATTCTACAATGATGTTGGTTATGTTTCTAAAATAAAAATATGATGTGTTCCAAATGTTTAAGTGGTACAAGGATAGAATTGAATAAGAGATAGGGAGACAACTGAAATGTCTAAGATCTGATAGAGGTGGAGATTTTACTTGTGATGAATTTACACTCTTCTATAATGAACATAGTATAAAGAGACAAATGTCTACACCTATGACACCACAGAAAAATGTTATAGCTGAAAGAAGAAATATATCCATTGTGGATAGTGCTAGAACACTGATGATTGAGAATGACATTTCTCAAACCTTCTAGAGAGAATAAGTCATCACTTTTTATTATACACTTAACCGAGTAAAACTGAAGAAGGGAACTAACAAGACACCTTATGAGATCTGGTATGGATACAAACTGAATGTAAGTTACTTCAAAGCATTTTGAAGTAGGTGTTATATTCTTAAAGATGCAAGAGATGGTAAGTTTGATTCTAAAGGAGATGAAGGAATATTCTTAGGATATTATACTAAGAGAAAAGCTTAAAAATGTTTGAATAAGGATACTAAAAAAATAGTAGAAAGTGAAAATGTGAGGATTCATAAAAATGAGAGAGGTCTCTCTCTCTCTCTCTCTCTCTCTCTCTCTATCTATCTATCTATCTATATAACCTAAATAGGGTGTACACCCTATAGGGAGCACGCCCTATGGTTTAAATTTCAGGTGGGCTATAGGTTGTGTGCCCTATGGCTTGAGAAATCCAAGCCTTAAGGTGTGTGCCCTGTACCTTGCATGCCCTATGTGCGTATGGGGGGCCAAAAAGGTATTTGGCACCTTTTTGGTCCCCCATCTTGGTGCATATACCCCATCATGAGGTATTATTAGACAATATGTGGTGTAGGGAACCTCCTAAAGTTCTTATTTATTTGATTTAGTGTTTGTAATAAGGTGCATCCTTGAGATCACCCTTGTGTGTGTGTGGTTGTGCAAGTCTATGATGTAAGGTGAAGGACCTAAGGTGAGTTATAAACCTATAGGTTCTTGAAACCATAGTTGGACCATGTTAGTCTTTTGGTGATTTTAGTGTTTAGTTAGTTGTTTGTGTGTTAAGTCCTTAGAATAGGTTGTTTTCATGTTTTGAACCTCTCCCACACCCTTGGAGGTTGGTAAGGTTGGCATTTTCCCAAATTAGCAACTTTCCCACATGTTGCCAAAAAGTTGTCTTTTTGCAAAATGTTGCATGAGCAACTTTTGCAAAATGTTGCTCGAAGAATGAAAACTTCATTGTAACCAACCACCCCAACTTCTTGAAGCATCTATAATGCTTAGATGATGCTATTATGTGATATGATGCCTTCCATGTAGGTTAGAACTTATTGTGTACGGAGCTTGATGTTCAGAGGAGGAAATAGAAGAGTGTTTTGAGTTATTTTGATAGTGTACGATCTGGTATGGATTCATCTTGTGGATCCAATTGCATAAATTTGTAATGTCTTAATTTTCTTAAGCATTCCAATTTCTTTGAGTTGTTTTTGTTAAGTTTGTTAAAAGTTATAGATTTTACTTGCCCACTGCCTGAGAAACCCAAGTTTACTGGGTCAGTCACAAAGATGTGACCCTAACTTGAGATTTATCCAATGGATCTGCTCGGCCACTTGGAAAATACAAGTTAGGGTCATGGTCCTTAAGAATCCTAAAGCTCAGATACTCAATGTTAGTCCTACTATTTATGAGACAAAGCCCTAGGCTAATTATCTCTATGTAATTAGCCTAGCTCTTTGGTACAGTCACATGCATGTGCAATATGTGTTTGGAAGGATCAAAGTAAGGGTGGTTATAGACTATTTTGGGGTATGGGAAGCCATCTAATTCTTTGAATTTACTCCATAAACCCACCTTCGACCACTTAACAAACCAAGCCTAATCTAGCTAATTAGGCTTGTGTACTTTGTGAGAGTTCAAGGGTGCAGGAGTGGACTGAAGTGTTAAGGATTTGAGGGGTTTAAAAACTCCATAAAGGGTATCTAGAAACCTAATCAGATCTATTGGATCCTTCTGTATTTGAAATTTAAGTCCAAAAATCCTCTAGATAGGGCTACAAAGAATCCTAGGCCATTTAGGGTTCGACTATCCTAGGGTCTATAAGAGAAAATATATTGGTGGATTCTTGACCCTTAGGGTCTATTTGAAGTCTTCAATCACTTAGGGTAGGATTTATAAGTCCCTGGTGAATGTTTATGCTGGTGTGCTTGGTTTAGGGAAAGTATCCCTAAAGGGGAAATCGCAAAGTTCTATAGCTTGGCTTGGAGATTCAAGAGAGGATAGGGGAAGTATATTGATCCCTTTGTAAAGTAAAAAAGACATCCTAGGAAGACATTGGTGGAGCTGGGGTGTTCAAGAAAGGAGTTTGAATAGTTGTTAAAGAGTTGGAACCCATCAAGGTTTTCTTGCAGTGCTCTCTGCATCAGGTGGTATCAGAGCCTGCTAAGATCTTGGAAGGAGTGAAGAATGGGTGATAGAATAGAAATTTCTTAAGGAGATGAAGTCCCCACTAGAGTAAAAAATGTGGAGTTGCTAAAATTTTCAGAGAACAAGTAGCTAAGAATAAGAAGATGGAGGAGGAGATAAAGAAGTTGAAGGACCTCCAAACAGAGAATGAGGAGGGAGGAGATTTTGAAGAAGAAGAAGAAGAAGAAGAAGATACTGAGAAAGATAAAACAAAAGACATACCAACATAGAAAGTCAAACTTCTTGAAGCTCTTGAGAGAGTTGGAAAAAGAGATTAGAAATCAGACATTCCCATGTTTTGTGGGAAAATGGATCCTGAAGAATGTATGGATAGGGTAGAAGCCTTGGAGAATTATTTTGAATGTGATAAAATCTTTGAAAATAAAAAGGTCAAAATTTCAAAATCCAAAATGAAGGGCCCTGCATTAAGTTGGTGGAATTTTCTACAAAATGAAAGGATGGAAGAGGAAAAGAACTCTATCTCAACATGGAAGAAGATGTTAGTAGAGATCAAAAGATAGCTTGTGCCAGAAGACTATGAGATTACCCTTAGTAAAAATTTGCAAAACCTAAGACAAAAGGACCTTGATGTGAGTGGATATACTGAGGAGTTTCACAAGATGACCTTGAAGGCCAAAGTTCTAGAGAGTGAGAAACACAAGTTGGTAAGGTATCTAAATGGACTGAAATACATTACTCAAGATGAAATGAGCGTATTCAACCCTGAATAAATACATAAGTGTTTTCAAATGGCACTGAAAATTGAAGAAAAGCAAAAGAGGAGAGGAGAGAAAATTAATAGAGGAAGAGGGAATAATTTCAGAGGTAGGGGTAGGTTCAATGGCAGGGGTCCATCTCAAACGAGTCAAGAGGAGTTTAGTAATCATGAGTCAGAAGGAGAGCACAATAATAGAGGTAGCCTCAGAGGCAGGAGATCAAATAGTAGAGGGAGATTTGGTGGAAGAGGACCTAGTGTCTTCACAGGGAAATGTTTCACTTGCAATCAAATTGGACACTAGTCCTTTAGACATCCTAAAAAGAGTGGCACCAACAGACAAGGAGGGGACAAAAGAGTACAACTCACCCAAGAAGATGGTATCCAATGTGTATCCTCCTACCATTCTACAACTTCAAGACTTGCAAATCCAGAATCAAGAGAATGTCTCATGATGCAAAGGAAACTCCTAAGAGTACCTCCTACTATAGAACCACATCAAAGAAAGTCATTTTTTAGAACAAGCTGCAAGGTGAACAATAAGGTATGCAAAGTTATAGTTGATTCTGGATCCACTAATAATATTTCATCTAGGGAGTTAGTCACTAAGATAAAGTTGCATGTAATCCCTCATCCTTTCCCTTATAAGGCTTCTTGGTTGACAAAAGAAAAACAAACCATCATAAATGAACAAGTTTGGGTAGATTTCAAGATAGGGGAGTATACAGACAGAGTTCTATGTGATATCACAGAGATGGATGTATGTCATTTGTTATTAGGTAGGCCTTGGAAATATGATGTAGATTCTAAGCATGATGGAAATTCCAATGTCTACACTATAGTTAAGGATGGTGTTGAGTATGTGATGAACCCACTCCCTGATTGTGAGAAAGAAAAATATGTTACTGTACACACCTAAAAATGGTTCGAGCCTATTGGTCTATGAATTTTAACATTTTTAGCAGTACAATCAAAATGTTGTTTTGTGACCTAATTATTCCTCTATGTGGTGCATATGATCTTTATTGTATGGCGACATTTTGTCTTTCATCAATGATTGAATATTGCAAAATTGTTCAATTGTTTACTAACAATTCTACTCTCCTTATCAAATCGATCATTTTCCAAAGCATTTCCAATCAACCCTAAACTAATCCTATTCGATCTTATTTGATCCTAAACCAATCCTATTCAATCCTAAACCATTCCAAACCTTCCTAAATTGATTCAAACCTATCCTATTCCATTCCTAAACACTTACAGAATTGTCTGGACTCATTTCGACCATTTTGGGGCATTGTCCAAGATCACCGATGCCTAATTAACCCAATTTCAAACCAATCTCTCAAAACCTATTCCAAATTTGATCAATCTTATCATCATTTCAGAAGTATTGTCAAATATCATTGATGCTTCGTATCCCCTAAATTAGCTATTTGATAACATTGTCAAAGATCATCGGTGTTATCGCTATAAATCTATCAATATCAATTCAATAGTGTTGTTCATTATTGTCAATACTATTTCTGATTATCATTTTGGGAACATTGTCAAAGATCATCGATGTTTCCCCATTTCAATTTCAATCTTACGATGCCATCAGAGTTCATTGGTGCTTTTCAATCATTTCCAATCATCATTACGTAGGCGCATTGTCAAAGCTCATCGATGCCTCATGATTTCCTAAACCATTCTGGAACCCCCATAATTGATCCTAAACATTATCAATATTATCAAAATCATTTCAATTTGACCTATAATCCACTAATTTCCCCTTGGATGAATAACTCATAATTTATCCTAGGTCCTAATTGAATAAACAAATAAACTTTATTATTCCATTTTCCCTGTGTCTCCAATAATTAATTAATTTTTATTAATTAATTGGCTAATTTCAACTTATGAGATTTTCATAATTTCATAAATCTAATTATTGATTTTGAGGAATATTTGAGAATATTGAATTATTAATTTGATTAATGATTCCTAATCCTATCTAAAATATCATATCCCTTAATTGAGGATTCTCATCCCTATTAAGGTGCTTCACAAATATTTTCAATATCTCCTCATTTAATCTCCCCCATATCGTGCTTCCTAACACCCTACCAACCAAAATCTGCATTTATGCATTGATTTTGTGCAATCTCACCAAATTGTCTCTCATTTTCTATAAAATGGGATGCATTTCTCTCATTCAAGGTTAACCACAAGATTTTTGAGAACCTCAAGAATCGTTGGAATCTTCTACTACTCTCATTAGAAAACTTGGCTTCTTGTGCAAAGTGTGTGTGCAAAGAGAAACATCAATCCCATTATGGAGAAGAAAGGACATTTGAGCATCATTTAAAGGGAGTTCTTGTGTCTTTATTGCATATTGTTTGACTTCCTTTTTCAATGGCTCTAATGTTAGATTAGTTAGGGTAGCATATTGTTTCAGGTTTGTGGTTACCTAAGTATTCTTTCTAGTCCCTTTTCTAGTCTTACATTTGGTGAACCTGACATGTGAGCCCCTACAGGGCCCGTTTGACCCCATTTTGACCCCTAAAACTGCCTAGGAAAGTGTGAAAACTTTGAAACCACTGAGAGGCTTAGATATACTCACCTCAGGGCCCACGTCATCCAACCATTGGTAGCTACAAACTCGTTCCCCACACTGATTCTCCATGGGCACTTGATCCATCTTCCTTGCTCTAGAGCTCAATTCTTCCAAATGTGAGAGTGAAACTGAGCTCCAAAACCCCTTCCAAGCCCTTTTATAACCTCTTGGCTGCCTAGATGGATGTGCAAACCTGATGTTTTGTATTGGTCACAATACTTTTAACACTCTGAACCTCATATCTTTTGCGTTTGACCTCTGATTTTTGATATGATTGTTGTTGTGGATCTGTCTCGGTATTGTCGACAAATTGACCTATCATTTACATTTTTCAGATGATTTCTTGAGGGGGAACCTATGTATCCCAATATCATTGGGGCATGTTTTAATGCTATTTTCTTCAGGATTCTTTGACACAATGCTCATAATCACATTGTATCAAAGAGGGGAAAAATATAGACACCTAAAAATGGTTCGAGTCTGCTAGTCTACGTGTTTTAACATTACAATCGAAATTTTGTTTTGCAACCTAATTATTCCTCTATGTGGCACATATGATCTTTATTGTATGGTGACATTGTTTCTTTCATCAATGATTGAATATTGCAAAATTTCTCAATTGTTTACTAACAATTCTACTCTCCTTATCAAATCGATCATTTTCCAAATTATTTCTAATCAACCCTAAACTGATCCTATTTGATCCTAAACCATTCCAAACCTTCATAAATCAATTCAAACCTATCCTATTCCATTCCTAATCACTTACAGAATTGTTTGGACTCATTCCGACCATTCTGGGGCATTGTCCAAGATTACTGATGCCTAATTAACCCAATTTCAAACCAATCTATCAAACCCTATTCCAAATTAGATCAATCTTATCATCATTTCAGGAGCATTTTCCAAGATCATCGATACTTCATATCCCCTTAATCAGCTATTTGATAACATTGTCAAAGATCATCGGTGTTATTGCTATCAATCTATCAATATCAATTCAATAGTGTTGTTCATTATTGTCAATACTATTTCTAATTATCATTTCAGGAACATTTTCAAAGATCGTCGATGTTTCCCCATTTCAATTTCAATCTTATGATGCCATCAAAGTTCATTGGCACTTTTTAGTCATTTCCGATCATCATTACGCGGGCGCATTGTCAAAGCTCATTGATGCCTCATGATTTCCTAAACTATTTTGAAACCCCCAGAATTGATCCTAAACCTTATTAATATTATCAAAATCATTTCAATTCAACATCAACACCTTAAATTTGACCTATAATCCACTAATTTCCCCCTTGGATGGATAACCCATAATTTATCCTAGGTCCTAATTGAATAAATAATTAAACTTTAATTATTCCATTTTCCCTACGTCTCCAACAATTAATTATTTTTTATTAATTAATTGGCTAATTTCAACTTATGAGATCTTCATAATTTCATAAATCTAATTATTGATTTTGAGGAATATTTGAGAATATTGAATTATTAATTTGATTAATGATTTCTAATCTTACCTAAAATATCATATCCCTTAATTGAGGATTCTCATCCCTATTAAGGTGCTTCACAAATATTTTCAATATCTCCTCATTTGATCTCCCCCATATCGTGCTTTCTAACACCCTACCAACCAAAATCTACATTTATGCATTGATTTTGTGCAATCTCACCAAATTGTCTCTCATTTTCTATAAAATGGGATGCATTCCTCTCATTCAAGGTTAACCACAAGAATTTTGAGAACCTCAAGAATTGATAACATCAATCTCATTATGGAGAAGAAAGAAGGACATTTGAGCATCATTTGAAGGGAGTTATTGTGTCTTTATTGCATATTTTTTCAATTCCTTTTTCAATGGCTCTAATGTTAGATTAGTTAGGGTAACATAGTGTTTAGAGTTTGTGGTTACCTAAATATGCTTTCTAGTCCCTTTTCTGGTCCTACAGTGACTAGTAATGTCTTACATATAGGAGAGAAGGAATTCATGAAAGTACTAAGAGAAAGGGATACACCTTGTTATGCCTTAGTAGTAAGGCCCAAAAGACACCAGTAAAAGAGCCAAAGGTCAAAGTTCCTATTAGGGATGTAGGCCCCAAAGAGGTCAAAGCACTGTTAGACCAGTATAGGGCTATTATAGCTGAGATCACACCAGAGTCTTTTCCACCTGAAAGGGAAGTAAGTCACTATATAGACTTCATACCATGGGCCACTCTTCCAAACAAGGCATTATATAAGATGACCCCTGAACAAAACCAAGAGATAGCAAGATAGATTGAATAATTGTTGTCAAAAGGCCTCATTAGGAAGAGTGTGAGTCCTTGTGTTGTACCTACAATCCTAACACCCAAGAAAGAAGGCACATGGAGATTATGTATGGAATCTAGGGAAATCAATAGGATAACCATCAGATATAGGTTTCCTATGCCTAGAATAGAGGATTTGATGAACTGTTTGGGAGGTGCAAGCTATTACTCCAAGATAGATCTCAAGAGTGGCTACCATCAAATAAGAATCAGATAGGGAGATGATTGGAAGACATCAATAAAGACCACATAAGGCCTCTATGAATGTCTTGTGATGGTTTTGGCCTTTCCAATGCTCCAAGCACCTTTATGAGATTAATGACTGAGGTATTGAAGTAGTTTCTTAACAAATTTGTTGTTGTATACCTTGATGAGATTTTGATCTTTAGGAGGAGAAGAGAAGAAAACCTCAAGCATTTGGACATTGTGATGAGAAAACTCCATGAGGAAAAATTGAAGATATATAAAGAGAAATGTGTATTCCTTCAAGAAGAACTTGTGTTCTTAGGTTTTGTGATCTCCAAGAACAGTATCAAAATGGACCTTTCCAAGGTTGAAGCCATCCCCAATTGGCCACCTCCTACAACTCCTTCAGAGATAAAGAGCTTCCATAGTTTATGTAGCTTTTATAGAAATTTCATCATAAATTTTAGTGGCATATGTGCTCCCATTATCAATACCATTAAAGGTGGAAGAAAAAGCATATTTTCATGGACTAATGAAGCTAATGAGTCCTTTGAGTTGTTGAAGAAAAATATTGCAGAGAAGCCTAGCCTATTCCTTCCAGACTTTCATAAAGTATTTATAGTAGAATGTGATGCAAGAAATAAAGCCATTGGGGGAGTCTTGAGCCAAGAAGGGAAGCCAGTTGCTTTTTTAAGTGAGAAGCTCAATGAAGCTAAAAAAAAGTACTCTACTTATGATCTTGAAATGTATGCAATGGTTCAATCACTTAGGAAATGGAGGCATTATTTTTTTCCCAAGGATTTTTTAGCCTTTACTGATAACCATGCACTTAGCTTTCTAAATAAGTAGGAGAAACTTTATCACAGACATGTGAAGTGGATGGAATTCTTACAGTCATATACATTTTATATCAAGCATAAGAAAGGTATTGTAAACAAAGTTGCTGATGCTCTTAGTAGGAGACACCTAACTACCCAAACCATCCAGTTGGAGAGTGTTGGGGTTCATGCCATGAAGGATATGTATGTTAAGGATGAAGACTTCAAAGAGGCTTATCAGATTTGTAATGAGATGACAGATAAATACCACACTAATTTCTCAAAGTTTATTGTGCAAGATGGTCTTCTTTTCAAGGTAGTTCATTATGTTTCCCAAAAGGATCCATGAGAGAAAACATTATTAAAGAAAATAATTGTGGAATCCTAGCTGGTCACTTTGGGGTGGACAAAACATTGGAGCTGGTTAGAAGGTTCTACCACTGGCCCAAATTGTAGATAGATGTTAGGAGTTTTGTGGAGAGTTGTTCAGTCTTCCAAAAAGCCAAAGGACACACTTCTAATGTAGGTGTTAGGAACCTGTGTGTTCCTTCTGTTTATTTGGTTAGTGTAGTGTTGTTGGACGCATATGCTTTGTAAGTCGTCCCGTGAGTATATTTTATTATCCCACATGCATAGGTAGTATTACTTTTC
>MU224127.1:1622710-1642513 GCA_018584345.1 Thuja plicata
ATTCTAACAAGTGCATCACATCTAAAATCCTTTTGTAGAAGGTGGACTTAACCGTTCTTTACAAATCTCTTAACAGAGTGCACACTTAACAGTGTTGCTAAACCTTCAAATGAAGTAGATCTTAACAAGTCTCCACTCTAATACTCCTAACAGGGTAGCTCATCAAAAGTGACCAATTGTAAGCCTTAACCGGCCCCTTCTTATTTGCAGATAGTGAAGTCTTGTGGGTAACAATCCCCACCACAGTTTTTACTTCCTAACAGGAGTTTTCTGTGATATCATATCTTGTGTCATATGTGTTATATATTTTCATGAATGTTTCTTTTATGGTTACATATTAAAGAACTTATGATATGATTGCATATACATAAAGAAAGATGAACAGTTAGATAAGATAATATACAAACTGATGATTAAGGGTTACTAGGCTAACCAAAGAAAAGTTTTAGAGGTATTGATTCACCCCTCCCCTCTCAGTACATCATTCCAATATAATTCCAACATTACGAAGTGGGTTAGGATAGGATTAAGATTAGGATTAGACTGAGCATGGGGGGAATAGGTTGGGATGGGTTTGAACCCACGGTTAAGGTGGTTGAGATAGGTTAGGCTAGGGTTAAGGGGAATATTAATGAAATTAATTATAATTAATATATTCATTCAAATATAGGAAAATTCTTTATTTAAGCCTTTTATTGCTTTAGATAATTAATTTGGACTATAGCCAATTAATTAGATTAATTTAGGCTAGAAGATAGGCTTTGCAAGTGATTAGATATAATAGGTATTTATTTAATTCCTTTTAAATTAATTACCTTAGCCAGGTATTGATTTGATTTGATTTGTATTGAATTGATTGGTTTTGATTGGCTAAGATGATTAATAAAATTTAGTGATTAATCACTTAAGAAATTAAATATGATTTGAATGAATTATGCCAGCCGATCGAAGAGTTGTCTGGACATAATTGGGGGTATGATCACACTTAGGGGAAATAGGGTCTATAGTCAGAGCATACCAAATCTAGGTGGTTACATTTTCCCCTCTTTGAATTAATGTGCGAGCAACATATTGATTCAAAGAAAAAAATTTAATGTTGACTTCAGAAAGATTGAGAATTTCACTCACGATAGAACAAAATGATTGATGACATCAGTCTTGCACTTGATTGAACTAAACTGAATATAGAATTGACTTTGAACTTGGTTGTCGTACAAAGGTCAATACACAAATATCTTAAAGATACCAATTCTAAACTTGGTTGTGATCCAAAGATTGATAATACTGATTTTGAACTTGGTTGTCGTCCGAAAGTCAATATGAAGCTGCCAGGAGCTTAGTAAGAATCTTTTAAAATGAGGAAACACAAGATATCTAGCTTATGAGAACCAAAGCTTTCTATCCAACAGTTCTGACTTAGTCAAGGAAACTTTCATGCCCCTAGTTGTTTGATAAGGAAGTCATTTTTAATGTTGTTTCAAGCAAGAATTTGATTGATGATAGTGTGATCATGCCCCATCGAGAAAAAAATCGAAGGAAAGAAATGAAATCCCTTTGTTGAAAGAATGTATCACTTGCATGGAATGGTTAGGTCAAGAAAGAATGGAATAGAAGAAGCGAAGAAATGGGGGTGTGTTAAGAATAAACACACAAGAACCAAGTGAATTACATGAAAATGTGAGTGGTGAGACTGATAAAATGATGTTGGACCAAGATTTTTGATGAAATGTGCAATTTGGCATATTTTCAGTACAGATGGAGAAATTTTGCATTTTTAGGAGTTGTCGCAAAACTTTTACTACACTGCGTTAAATGCTTTAGAGACCTTCGATTTGGTTCCCGATTGATCAAAAGAGAACAAAAAGGGAGTTGCAGTTGTTTGGGAGGAGTTTTGGAACTCCTAAATAGCTCAAAAGACCAATATATATATATCAAAAATCACCATTTTACTATTCATTTTCACTTTTACCCATAGTAAATTCTAGAGCTCTATAGAGAAGATGGTGGTACCAATCAAGAAGCACCGTTTCAAGCTCAGCCATTGATATCAGTGCCCAACCGATTATGCACCTCTGATATGTACTCGTAAGAATACCTTGTGAAGTTTGCAATTTTGAATTTCATGCATTTTTGTAGCTTTTATATCCCTTTAAATTTTGGGTCAAATCTAGGATTCTGGATCACACCCTATCAAACCCGCGTTGCATCCATTTTTTTCTGATCGCATCCTATTTTCCCAGATTTCTGTGTTGCATCCAATATTTCCTGGATCATATCTGGTTTTCCCTATTCTAGCTTAGTTTAGAATGTAAAACTTGGGTTATGTCATACCCTATATTTTAGGATCGTACCCAGTGTTTGGGGTTGCATATGGGATTTCCAAGATTGTACCCAATATTCTCCATCGCATCATATTTTTCCAAGATTGTATCTAGGAAAAGAGATAGCACCCTATTTTTCCAAGATAGAATCTTGTTTGTAGACTTAGAATTTTTGCAAACTGTGAACCGTCATCTTTCTGTGGACCTTGAATCACTTAGCCAATTATGTTTCTGCATGTTTGTCATAGATAGAAAACTGATTTATCTTTTAATTGACAAAAATAGGTCAATTTTGAGGTAGTTGCATTTCAAGGTACATATCCAGGGTGTGTTCTTTCCTTGGCAAGACTTTTGTCAGATGATGAGCAGGAGGTAGTGGTCCATATAGGATTATGATCATCGATTGGTTTACCTGATATAGGGGTAAATCAGGGGTTGTTGACTACTCTTGCTGAGAGATGGCACTCAGAGCACAACACCTTCCATCTCCCGACTAGGGAGATGATAGTCACACTCAAGTAAGTGTGGCGTATACTTTGGGTCCCAGTTATGGGCCGCAAGGTGTGTTTTGAGGTGACTTAGACCGTGGCCATTGGTGCAACTCGTCGTTTCTTCCAGGATGACACTATTGATAAGAGACACATTTCATGGGACTATATGTACGATCACTATGATCTCCTATGTGTATACTTGGCAGGACTGATTGGTGGCATCTTGATGCCAGATAGAGGACAACATGGATTCCTTGTAGGATGGGTAGGCAAGGTAGAGTACTGGTGATGTCTTTTTGAGGATATGATAGAGGTAGTATGGTGACCCTATTTGGATTGTGAGGATTGGACCTTTGATCGATGCTAGACATGTTCCATTTTTCTTTCAAATTAGGTACCTGATCGGAAGGACTAGATATGTTATAGAGCATTTTGTACACACTTGAGTTTTGAGATAGTTTGGTCGTCGACAGAGCAAGAGCCAAGATGTGACCGTATATGCTAGAGTTCATGATGAGGCACCATTGTGGGGCACCCAGCTGAGATATGAGACCGCTCATCAGGAGATTAGAGATATGATCAGAGTTGATTGGGATCTTTGGCCTGATGTTGCAGATGCAGGTTTTTTAGATGGATACGCAGCAAATATGCTCCAGAATCCATTTACGTGGTTCATAATTCCTGAGGAGGCCAATCCTTGTATAGAGGATCCTGTAGATTATGATCCTGATGATCACCCTACCAGAGGTAGATGAGGAGCACAGAGAGATAGGGGTGTTGGGGGTAGAGACATAGGGCGTGACGGTGGGAGCTATGGGAGATGATATGGTAGGCACCCTCCTCTAGATGGTGGGGATGATGATGGAGATGATAGAGGTGGTGGGGCTGTGGGTGGCACTACAGAGGTCGCCAGTGGTAGTGGACAGGGTTAGCGTACCCACTTCAGATTTGTTTCTCCCAAGATGGATCCAAGTCCTTTACTGATAGGGGAGAAATAGAGATAGCAGAGGCAACAATAGCAGAGGTAGCCAGATAAGTCACAAGATAGGCCTTTAGGTCAGGATTTCGGTCAGGGTTCTGACAGAGATGGAGACCCACTATCTCAGTGTGAGCGGGAGAGAGAGAAGCTTAGCACATGCATTACCACTTTAGAGGCTTTACTCATAGACAGGGATATGCAGCTGGAGCATCTTAGAGAATAAAAGGATAGGCAAGGTGATATGCTCAGAGCAGAGAGAGATACATAGGCTCAGATAGCCACTCACCAAGGACAAAGAGTAGCCTATTATTTTTCTTTATACCATGCTACAGTTCTAGAGGGCTAGAGAGCACCTTCTTATTCACGGATTGCGTAGCAGTCTGAGGGGGCCATGCCTCCTCCACCTTCATTTGTACCATCTCCTCCACCTCCTCCATATCAGGGAGAGGGGGAATTCAGCGCTAATCTTGTACTTTGTCATATTTTGTTGAGATTATGTTGTTTATCTAGATCATGTTGAGATCATTCTTTTTGTACGATGACACTTTATACATGTATATCTGATTCTTCCTATCATTCTAATACTCTGATACTCTTTGTGTAGACTTGTGCCATATTTTTTATCTGTACCATGTTTATAGATATATATCTGATGCAGTTGTTTCTAATTTTGACATATTTCATGAGTACTCTTTGCTTTGATAGATGTTGTTGCACATGTGATTGTATCTTGGTCGTATGTTGAGTTATATTTTTAGATGATGACATCATTTATGTATTTGGATTTATTACTGATATAAATATGTTTCAAATGATACTATATGAATATGCAAATGTATGTTTTTGAGTTTTTCTTATGTAGAATAAAAATGTATGGATGCACTTAGGATGTAAAAATAAATGCTAAGCATAAATGCTTTGTTTTTGTATTTTGCTTCTACCTCATTTGATGAATGAAAAGTGTATGCTATGGACGTGCAACGATATAAATATCAATAATATTTAATTGTTGTAATTAACTTGGTTTTTAGAAGAAAATGGAAATCATTTTGAGCTTAAATTCCTTATGCTTTTGTTCCTTTCAAAAATGAGGCATGCAATCTCTAAATGCAGATATATGTAGACTCTTAGGACTTGTCACTGATTGGTAGATATTGTAATATTATTATCATCACTGGGTGCTTGTTGGAAGGGATACCACCTAATAGTACAAAAATCACTAATACCCGTTGATATTATGAAACTATGAATACTATGTTTATTGGATGTAATGTCAGAAATAGATTTAGGTATCAAGGCATAGAAGCCAGGATAACAAAATAGTCATCTTCCTTTTACTATATCAGAATCTGTGTAAGGTAAGATATTGGACCCACAATGACCTTGAAAATTCATATCCTCAGGTACATTATGCTTCGTATACCTTAGTGAGAATCTGAGTCTAGAAAAAAAGCAAAAGGAAATTTTTTCAAACTCACTATAGTTGACACAAAACAAAGATTGAGATATATGCGGCTATCCATTCATTGTGGCAGCTCTTACCATAAACCTCCAAGTTAGGTTAAATTTATAAGATCATCTGGAACAATCACCATATGTAGAAAACCAAGAAAATGTTATGCCCCCTGTCCTTGCGACTCTTTGTCTTTGCGCATACGTCATGGAGTAACTCAAAAGACATAACACCTATCAATTGTGAATCAATCCAATAAAATTCATAACTTCTTAGATGTACCTAGTTAAACCATCATGGGTACATAAAAGAGTTATAATCAAATGTAGGTCTTAGGAACACCATTTATGTTAGTGCAATGTTTGGTGCCAGATAGGTGGTTTGGAAAAACACACCCATGTTTTGTGAAAGTAACAGTTTGGTGTAAGTATTAAGAAGCATTGTGTCACGAGACAAACTATCCTATGACAACCTAACAAACGCAACCTAATATGCTAGCAAAGATGCCCCTAGTGCAGAATGACTTGATCCTATGACAAAAATGCAGACAAATCCCAAGCAAGGATTAGATTTTTGTTAGGAAACAAAGTCAGCCCATAGCATAGGTGTAATCGTGAAGGCGTAGTGTCAGCAATGTATTGATAGATAGAGCGCATAATACAAGTGACGCCTCATTGCCAGGTTTTCACCACTTGGAAAAACTTATTTATTCTTTTTGCTACCAAGATGCTTGTTTCACCAGGTTGTCATAAAGGCACTTTTCTCTTTTTCAAATTTTTTTCTATTTTGGTTTTTTTGAATGTTTTTTCTTTTTTGAATGTTTTTGTAGTATCAAGGTGCATGTTTGTCAGGTTTTCACCAAGGATACCTTTCTTTAGGACCTTTTCCATTGTTTTTGGATTTCTTCAGAATCAATTTATGATGTTTTTGGTATTTTCTAATTTTTCCACTGTACAGGCTCTACTAGCCGAACATCAAGCGTAGAACCACTTCAAATGTAGAGTATTAATAGGATCTAGAAGAATGTCTCCCTCAGGTGTAGCTAATTGATAGGCTCCAGTCCCAAAAGTAGCAGTGATAACATAAGGTCCCAATCAGTTAGGTTCAAACTTTCCCTTTTGTTCTCTATTAGGTTGGTTCTTAGGATTCTCCTTTAGGAAAAGATCCCCCACTTGAAATTGGTGTGGTTTGACCTTTTTATTGTATCCTTTGAACATTCATGCTTGGTACACCTTCAGATGATCGAATGCCAATTATCTGCGCTCATCAAGTAATTCTAGTGCATTCACCCTATCGATGCGGTATTGTTCATCAATAACAAGACCTTGTAAAGATACCCGCTAAGATGGGATTTCAACATCAATAGGTAGTACTACCTCAGTTCCATAGACTAGGGAAAATGGCATGGCTCATGTTGGTGTTCTGATGCTTGTTTTGTAGGCCCAAAGTGTCAGATATAGTTGTAAATGCCAATTTCTGTCAGACATACTCACAGTTCAGTGTAGGATCTTGAGAATATTATTTTTAGATGCCTTAGCCTATCCATTACCTTGAGATAATAGATTGAGGAGCAATGTTGAGTGATGTGGAACTATTTGTAAAGGTCATCAATGTCTTGATTTTTAAATTGGCCCCCATTGTCTATTACAATTGATGAGGGTATCCCATATCTACAGATAATGTAGTTCAAGATGAACATAGCCACCTTTTTTCCAGTGGATTTGATTAGTGGCACGGATTCGACCCACTTTGTGAAATACTCAGTGGTCGTAATGATGAACTTGTGTCCATTGGAGGAATTAGGATATATCTGTCCAACCAAGTCAAAGGCCCATTGCTGAAATGGCCAATGTGTTATGAAAGGTATAAGTTCTCTGGCAGGAGCATGGATGAGATTCCCATGCATTTGGGATTTATGACACGTCTTTGAAAAGTGAACAGCATCTTTTTCCATTGTATGCCAGTAATAGCCTACTCTAAGTAGTTTCTTGGCTAATGAAAAGCCATTTGAATGTGATCCACATACACCTTCGTGGACTTCTTTTAATGCATGATCTGACTCTTCAAGTACTAAACATCTAAGAAGTGTATCGTCGAGACCTCTTCTATATAAGTTATTAGTTATGAGGACATAACACGATGTTGTCCTAATTAAGGCTCGCTTTTCATTTCTAGATAGATCATTGGGAATGTTTTGGTCAGTTAGGTAAGCAATGATATTAACATATCAAGATTGGTCTGGGGTGTTCAAAGCACAGATTACTTGGTATTCAGGGGTATCAAAGGTTGGATAGGATAATTCTTCCACCAAGAAGTCATAGCGGAATTTTTGTTCCTCCATTTGTAACATGGATGCCAATGTAGCCATAACATCTGTAGCCTTGTTCTTTGTTCTGGGTATCTGTTGGAACATGATGAAGACAAAGTACTTCTTTAGGTCATCTACTAGTTGCTTGTAGGGCATCAAATTCTCATCTTTTATCTGATAATCTCCATTGCCTGGATTGATACTGAGTTGGGAGTCACCATACACATGTAATTTTACAATTTTCCATTCCATGGCAAGCTTAAGACCGTTTACCAATGCTTCATATTCAGAAATGTTATTTGTGCATGGAAACATTAATTTGTAGGACTTTGATATTGTGTAGCTTTGAGGAGTTATGAATAGAACCCCTGCTCCAGAGCCTTGTTGCATAAAAGAACCATCAAAGTACATCTTCCATGGATATTCAATGAGGTACATAATGGTTTCATCAGGGAACTCAATCCTTAAAGGTTCATCATCTTGGAGTGGTGAATCAGCTAATTGATCTACGAGGAATTGTCCTTTAATAGCCCTCCTATCCACATAATCAATGTCAAATTTGCTTAGAATGAGGACCCACTTTGCCAGACGTCCTGTTGATGTTGTTTTTCCTAGGAGGTACTTTAAAGGATCTATCTTTGCAATGAGCCTTACTGAATGTGATAGCATGTAATGTCTCATTTTTTGTGATGCAAAGACAACTGCTAAGCATGCTTTCTCAATTATGCTATAATTGAGTTCATAGGAGACTAGTGTTCTATTGATGTAGTAGATTTCTCTTTCCTTTTTAGTTTCATCCTCTTGTGCTAGCAACACTCCTAGTGATGCACGGCTGTAGCTAAAATATATAGGAGTAATGGCTTTCTATGAATGGATGCCATAAGAATAGGAGTAGCCAGGTATTCATTTAATTCTCTGAAGTTGGCTTCACAATGTTCATCCCATTTGAAAGTGACCCCTTTATGTAGTAATTTGGTAAAGGGTTGTGCCCTATCAGCAAGTTGTGACATGAACCTCTTGATATATTGAAGTCTCCCTTGTAATGTCCTCATTTGACTAATGTTTCATGGAGGAGTCATCTCTAGTATAGCCTTGACTTTTCCAGGGTCGACCTCAATTCCTTTTTCCAAGATAATAAATCCTAGGAGCTTTCCTGATTGGATCCCAAAGGCACACTTCTTTGGATTGAGCCTGAGTTGAAATTGCTCCATACGATCCAATATCTTTCTTAAGTAAACAATATGGGTGCTCCTTTCTTTTGATTTAGCTAAGGTATCATCCATGTAATCCTCCATGTTTTTATGCGTCATATCATGGAATATAGTAGTCATGGCTCTTTGATATGTAGCACCTCCATTCTTTAACCCAAATGGCATAACATTCCAACAAAAGGTTCCCCATGTGCATGTAAAGGTGGTCTTTTCTTGATCTACAGGAGCAATTTTAATCTGATTATAGCATGAGAACCCATCTATTAGTGAATACATTTGGTAGCTTGTTGTGAGGTCTATGATCATATCAATATTAGGCAGTGGAAAATCATGCTTAGGACATGCCTTGTTTAAGGCTCTAAAGTCTGTACATATTATGATAGATTTATCAAATTTAGATATTGGGACCACATTGGAGATCCATCCTGCGTAAGCAATGACTCGGATGAATCCAACTTTCAACAATTTCTCCAGCTCCACCTTTACTAGTAATGAAACACGAGGATGCATTTTTCTTAGTTTTTGTTTTACAGGTTTCATCTCGGGAGCTATAGATAAATGATGCATTATTAATTCAGGATCTAGTCTAGGCATATTTGTATAAGACCATGCAAAGTTGATCTTTTTCTCTTTCAGGAAATTGGTGAACTATGTCTTCTCCTCTTCTAAAAAATATTGTGCTAGGTGAACTATTTGAGGATCTTCATTTGTGCCCAAGTTAACTGGTTGCGTTGGTTCTATTAGAACTGAAGACCTTTCTTGAAAGTGCTTGGGGAGAATATCAAGATTCTCATCTTTTGGTGCCTCTGCAAGGTTTTCACCATTAGATACATCTTTTGTTTTTACTATTTTAGAATCTGACACTGCCACATTGTGGTTTTCACCGTCAGTTCTCTTTTTCTTTTTATTTTTCAATTTTTGGCAGAGAAACTTGATATCGTCTTGTGACATGTTCATGCTCCTTTCATTGGTGGAAGAAGGGTAAGGTTCACAAGTGTTTAGGTAGAAAGCCAAGGTGTAGTCATTGGGAAAGTCAAGGATAAGATTAGGATCCGTATTAGTTAAATCAACTAGGTCTGGGTTTATTAAAGACAAGGAGTCAGACTCTGGGAAGGATAGCATCGTGTTAATGTCAAGACTATTAACTGACATGACATGTTATGTTAAGTTAATCTCTTTGATGTTTAGATCAATAAGAGTTAGATCATCATTAAAAGGGTCATTTTTAGTAATATGTGGACCAAACTCTAGTGACTCATCAATTGGGTATTCTTCTTCTTCATCTCTTTGTAGGAGGAGGCTCCTAGCTTATCACCTCTAAATTTCTTCTAGACCTAAGAGAACACCAATGTCTTCATCAATGATTTGGGGAAGGAATTCCTCCTCTACTTCAGGAACATCAATACTGTCAGGAGTGGTGTTAGAATGTTCTTTGTGTGCCGATGTAGCTGCAAACATGTGAATTATATCAACTTCAATGTCCTCCATGGAAACAGATAGTTCATCACACTCGTAATCATGTGATTCAGTTACTTTGTCATCAAACCTATTTAAGAATTCAGCAATAGTTACCTGGTGTACCCTATTAGCCACCTGTAGATCAAAATGTGGTAAATTGAGGAAATGTAAAATTGTGACTAGTTGCCCCCAGTTAGGATGTAAATCTTGTTGTCGAGGTATGTCTTCAGTAGTTGTTATTATCAATGGTACTGTTGGATTGTCTTATTTTGTTTCTTCTACCTCTTGAATAGGAGCTAGTGATCACAGAGGCACGAGAAGATCCTATGGTACCTCAAAGCTTGGTACATAGAATTCTCCTTGATGTTCAAGATTCTTCGTGCCAACATGTAATAATATTTCATAGGACCATGGTTCCAGTTTTATTTCTTCTGTTTCATCACTCCCTTTGTCAGAAACTAGACTATCCCTTGAAGAAGGGTCTTTAGATTTAATTGAAGCCTAGCCCTGTTTTATTTTTGGTGTCTCTAAATTCCATGTGTACTGGTTCAATCAGTCCTTTTCCTTTGTCGCTTAAAGGTCCTTTTCCTTTATATCCCATTTGTTTGAGGAGATCATATCCTTTTCCATACTTCTTCGGGGATATTTCCACATGTTTTACCTCAGCTTCCATTGGTTCTCCCTTGTAAACCCAAGCCAAGACTGCCTATTCTTATGTGTTATCTAAAGAAGATGTGGATGCCTTAACCCTGCCAGTTGCTTTGTGAATTTCTGGCGTTTGAGAGGCAGCAGGTGTGAATGATGGGGAAGGTTTTCCATAGAATATTGGTGATATTAGAAGTTCTGTCAATGATGGGGTCATGTCCAGCTTGTATTCTCCCATACCTGTTTCTTCAATTTTTAAGGTTTTTCCAAAGCTTTTTACAACCATGTCTTTGGTACTCTCAGGAGAAATCTCATCTATAGCCTCTTTTTTATGTGGGACCATACTACCTGCCTTAATATTGTTGCAAGCATAATTGGCATCGGCAGGAATTTTCACTTCCACCCCATTATGTGGGAACTTGATACATTGGTGGAAGGTAGATGACACAACTTGCATTTCATGAATCCATGGTCTCCCCAATAGTATGTTGTAAGCCAGGGGTAGATCCAAAACTTGACAGATGACATTCCTTTCAACTGGCCTGACTCTGATGGGTAGAACAATAAGAACTGTAGAGGATCTTTCTTCCTCATCATAAGCCTTGATAGTGATTTTACTTCTAGATTCAATGGTTTATTCTAAGAGACCCAGATTCTTGATTAGATTATGGGTACAAATATTCAATCTTGTGCCTCCATCTATCAATACATGTCTAACATGGGACTTAGGAATGAGGACTTCAATATGAAGGGGTTGATTATGTGGATGTGTCAATGACTTATCGTCTGCCTCTAAAAAAGAGAGGTAATGTGGCATTGAGATGTGATTAACCATCACTTGGAATTTTTCTACATCAAGGTATTTTGGTACATTTGCGGCATGTAGGGCTTGTTCAAGGATTTCCCTATGCACTATGGATATTTTAAGCAACTCAAAAATGAAAATTTTAGCAGAGGTTCATTGTAATTGATCCACAAGGTTGTACTTTTTTGTAGGAGTAGTAACTATTTGTTTTGCCACTGTCAGTTTAGGGATAGTGACAATGGGTACTTTGGAATTTGTTGCTAGTTTTGAGGAGGAATTGGGTCCTTTGATTGTGACTTGTGCTTGACTTCGGGTTATTGCATTTTATTGTGAAGATGTGATTTGAATACCTTTGATAGTAACCACATTAATTGATTCAGTTTTAATGTCTATCATGTTAATCACATTATCAGTTTTAGAGTAGGTGTAGTTCACTTCACTTCCTTTTCCTTTGGATGCTTCCCCTTTCTCATAATTAGGGAATGACTTGTCAAATGATGTATGATCTTCATTTGTGGTGTGTCCTTCCACTTTCATATTTCCTCCTTTGATAAGGTCTTGGATAACATGTTTGAGTTTAAGATAGTTGTTAGTCTTGTGTCCTTTGTTCTTGTGAAAGACACAGTAAGAATTGTCATCCCACCACCTTGGTTTGACTTCCGGCTCCCATGGTTCGGAATCTGGGATTGTGAGAACTTTGTTGTCTAATAGTGTCTTCAAAACAGTCTCAAGAGGTTCTCCCAAAGGAGTGAATGTTCTGTGAGGCTTTGAAGTCCATGGTTGACCCATGTTATTCTCATTGTTTGCTTTAGGTATGAAGCTTGTTACCTTGGCATCTTTGCTTTCTTGCATGCTATTTGTTGGTTGAACACCTCAAGTCTAGGACTAATATTAGATGCATCTACTACTCCATCATTAACAACATTGTTGTTCTGTTTCCACCATTTTGGTTTGTTGTTGGCGTTGTTAGATTTGTTTCCACTTTGGAGAGTGATTTCTCCCTTTTTAACCATGTCTTCTTTGATACGGATGGCATTTTTTATCATCCTGTTGAAACTAGGGGAGTATTGCATTTGCAATGCGTAGTTCAACTCAGGTACCAAGTTATTAACAAAGATTTCCATTTTCTCAGATTTGGGAATAGCTCTTGAATACCATACAAAGATTTTTCTCCACCTTTTTAGAAAGTGGGTAAAGGATTCACCAGTCTTTTGTTTCATGTTGCATAGATCCATCATAGTCACATCATGCTACATATTATAGGAGTAGTGTTGGATAAATCATTGAATTAACTCCTCAAATTTTTTTTACCTTAGGTGTAAGTTTTGAGAACCACTCCATGGTGTTGCCTCCTAGACTTCCAGGAAAGAGCCGCATGAGGTATGTAGGTTCATGCATGTATTCTATACTCAGAGCATAGAATTACATTATGTGATCATGTGGATCAGTCTCTCCTGTATATTTGTCATATTTTGGCCTTTCCATGTTAGGAGGAAATGGGACCATAATAATACTCTTGTGAAAAGGAAATGGACAAACGGAGTCCAAAGAGTATTTCGCCTTGGGTTTAGCCTTCTCCTATTTGAGAGTCACAAGCTCTGTTTGCATTAAGGTTAGTTGTTTGGCGAGGATAGATATAGAATTTGACACCTTCTTTTCTTTTAATTGTTCCACATCATAATCCTTAGGTAATTTTACACCAGTGGATGCTAGATGGAGAAAGTATTTCTCTTTATCTTCGCCAATCATCTTTTCCATTATCTTTTGGAACTTATTGCTCTGTTTGAGTTTATTGTATTCTTCTTCAGTGATGTCTTCCTCACTGCCTGAATCAAACAAAGGATGGTCAAAGCGTGGTTCTTCCTCATCGCTATCTTCATGCTTCTGGTTTTTATCATTATCATAGTCCTCAAAAGCTTTACTCCATTTGTGAGTGGCTCTTTCCATTTATGGGGATTCTAAATAAAACAAGGAACCACAAGATGTTTCGACTCCTCGCTGAAAGTGTAGTGATCTTGGAGGTACTTTCGATTCCTTAGAAGCGTACTTGTTGTGTCTTGTGTTTACCATGTATTTGTATCTCAACTTTGTCAAAGTTTCCTGATAGTGTTAGGTAGAGTCTCAAATTGTTCAAGTGAGTGTGTCTAGGTGGAAGTATCATTCGTGTTTTGGTGGAAGTAAATGATTCCAGTGTCAAAGGGTTAGAATGCCCTGATAACTGGGAATCAAGTTGTTGTAAAAAGAAGATAGACCACATGTATTGAGACTGATTGTGAGAAACTGATAGGACATGCAAGGTAGAAGTCTGAAGAAGTGTTTCGACACAGTAATAGGGAGACCAGAAAAAGCAACAGGGACAAACTAAAGGGCAAAAAGGGTATCCAAATCTACTAAGGTTTTCTGAGAATCTAATCTGCAAGTGCCCACTTTCCTAGATGCAAGCTCCTATATGCAAGCCAGGAAATATAGTATGTGAGATTCTGATGACCCAGGATGTGAGCTTTAACCCTAAATGTGATGAAGTGCTGACCAGATACGAGCCAAGATACCAGATACAAGCCAAGAAATCTGGGATGTGAGTTTTTGATATTTTTGTCAGATTTTGTCATTTTTTTAAATTTTGTCTTGAAAGTGTGTGAAGTTTGTTTGATCTGTGATCGTGTTTGGAGACTTACTGGTGAGTGAAAAATACATGTAGATCAAGGATTGAATTTTTTTGCTTTTTTGAAGGTGTTATCTCGTTAATGATTTTCAGACATATCAAGCAGATTTGCATTGTTAGGGGAACAAACAAATTCTTATGCCCTATTTTCTAGGTAGAGGATGAAAATCCTTGCTCATAGACTTAGGTACACACTCAAATTCTAATCAAAATACAGCCATCACCAAGCATGTAATGGCTCTAGTCATGATTTTGTATTTGCCGACTCCAAACGCAAGTGAGGGTGTGATATGACGAGTGTCTTGGGGCAATTACTTTTTGCCTTACACAAGGATTATCACCCTTTCAGAGATGAATCAGGTAGTTTTGTCTATAAAGTTCATTGTTTTATGATGGGGCAATCCATTTGAAACCGTCTCCCATAGAATTGCACAAGGCAAAATTGAGGCGTATAGCCCTATGAGTACTCAAATACGTGTAGTCTCACAAGAAATATTCAAGCGGCTTCACTCTACACATACCCAAGCATGTTCAAGGAATGATGTCAAAATTTTGAGAAAAAAACTAACTCCATCTTCCGAGGCTTTGGCCTATGAGGAAGCAATTATTTATAGTGAGTTGGAAGGGTTTGCGTAAAACCTATCCTCAGGGTCATTCTCAGAAGATTTTTTCCTCAACTGGCAGGCCCTCTACTATTTAATAAGAATACAAAGGATTGGCGAGCATAGGATTTCTAGATTTATGATTCTTCAAAAGAAGAAGAGCATACTCTCCTAGTCCATGTCATTTTCTCCCAAAAAACTTCAAGCAATGTTCATTCCCTCAAGCTATATTGAGCCTGATTTAGATATTCCTAGGTTAATAAAAACACAAGTATTTGAAAGCAAAGTTTGATTGTTCAGTTAACCACAGTTCTTAGTGCTTTTCTTGTTCAATTACAAATCTTAATTTAGATGATGAAGTTCATTTATCCCACAAAAGTTAGGTGACTTGTGTTGTTCAATTACTTTGCCAAAGAAAATTATACGATGAAGTTTGTTCAATTAATCCCACAAGGTTTAGTGATTTGCCTTGTTCAATTACTTTGCCAAAATAAATTTAACAATGAGTTTTCTTTGTCTGGTTCAGTTACTCCACTTTCTTTCCAAGTTTTAAATTGTTGTTTGATTTTCTGATTTTTCTCTAAAGGAAAAGAGCATACTTGTTTAATCGATTTAACAAATGAGAAGAAAAGTGTTCTTAGGTTTGAAAAACAAAAATGAAATGGAGGTCAAGATAAGGGGATGACAACCTGAAAAACCACAAGTCCATATCTTTTTTCCCGCTCTTTCAGCTCTTATAGAAATCTGCAAAACACAAGTTAGGCTATTTCAAAAAGATCAAAAACCAAACTGGTCCAAATGTTAAAGGTTAGGAAATAGGGAACGCAAAAATTTTAACCAGATGTGATCCTAGAAATACAGGATATGATACAGAATACCAAATGCAAGCCTCTGCTACCAAATACGACAGAGTGCTAACCAAATGTGAGCCTATACTAGAAACGATCCAGGAAATCTCAGATGTGAGCCTAGATTTCTATGATGTGAGGGCATATCCCAAATGCGAGCTTTTAGGACCAGAAACAAGCCTGTACCTAAAATCTGGGAAGATAAATTAGCAAAAAAAAAACTTGAAATGAGGCCAAATCTGAAATCGTGCCCCACGGTGGGCGCCAAAAATGTATGTGTTAAATTGTGCACCTGTTACCTGCGACACAACACTTCAATAGATCATTGTGTTAGTGAAAATAGGGTTAGTAAAGCATGTAAATCCACTAAAATTGATCTGTTTCTTTCTAACTAGGAGTGTGAAAAATAACATAATAGCCCTCTGATTGTGCCTTTTTCAGTGACATATACAACCTAGCATGAAAGATTCAATTAAAACTAAAAAATATATCCAATAAACATGCATTCTAGCTCTAAAAATCAACATTATAACAATGTATAAGCATGGAAGCTAAAATGTAATATGAATCTATGTTAATCCTAACAACATAACAATGCTTTTTAATTTTAAAATTTAGGGCTTATTTGAGCTCAAAAACTCATTCTATTTATAGAAGAAATGAGGAGAGAGAGGGGGGACAAGGGTCATTAATGGAGGTGTAAAAACCATTAATGAGGTGTAAGAGGCATTAATGCCAAAGGCATTGATGAGGCATGGGCTTGAGGAATCTCCATTAATAATGCATTAATGAGAGAAATTAAGAGGCATGGTGAGGGGTGTAAGTCCAAGCTTGAGAAGGTGGACTTAGAGGGAGTCAAGCTTGAGAAAATTGACTTTCTCAAGTGGGTTGGATTACTAATCACAAAATTAGGAATGTGACAACATTAGGAAGTGGGTTAGGATAGAATTAAGATTAAGATTAGACTTAGCATGGGGGGAATAGGTTGGGATGGGTACCTAGGGTTAAGGTGGTTGAGATAGGTTAGGCTAGGGTTAAGGGGAATATTAATGAAATTAATTATAATTAATATATTCATTCAAATATAGGAAAATTAATTATTTAAGCCTTTTATTGTTTTAGATAATTAATTAGGACTATAGCCAATTAATTAGATTAATTTAGGCTAGAAGATAGGCTTTGCAAGTGATTAGATATAATAGGGATTTATTTAATTTCTTTTAAATTAATTACCTTAGCCAGGTATTGATTTGATTTGATTTGTATTGAATTGATTGGTTTTGATTGGCTAAGATGATTAATAAAATTTAGTGATTAAATCACTTAGGAAATTAAATCTGATTTGAATGAATTATGGCAGCCGATCGAAGAGTTGTCTGGACATAATTGGGGGTATGATCACACTTAGGGAAAATAGGGTCTATAGTCAGAGCAGACCAAATATAGGTGGTTACACCACCAATATAGGGATGAAGGGGGATTTTAGGGTTCAGTTCTAGAACTATAGATTGTGGCTCTGTCTTGAAAATTATTGTAATAAAAATCCCCATGTGGCTATAGCATGTTATTTTTTTATTATTGTTATGTCATTTCATTAAAGATAATACAAAGAAAGTGTTTTTATTCTTTCTATTGTTATGTTCTTACAATTTTCTATTTGTTTTTGTGTTGTATTGTGTGTGTTTGGTTGAATAAGTGTAGTACCCTTCATCAAGTGGTATTAGAGTAGATGTTCATGAGTGTGTAGATATATTGTTGAGCGTGAGGTAGTTTGCACCAAGAATGTGGATGTGGGTCTAAGAGATAAGTATAGAAAATTACTCCATGAAGGAACTATAGTGGAAGAGTTTATGGTGTGATAGGAGAGGGTTTTAGATCCCTCCAAAGGCAAGTGCAATCACTTCAAGAGGAGCTATGTAGAGAAGGTAATATTAGGGAAATATATGAAAGTGAGGATGCATCTGAAGAAAAGAGGAAATTTGAAGAAGAGAAAGAAATGGTGAGGGATCCTGATGAAGCTAGAATTTTGAGGTCCATTTCAAAGATTGGAAAGAGAGAAAAGATTAAAGTTTCTACATTTTCTAGAAATCTTAGTCCAGAAGGATTGATCGATTAGATCAATGATATGGAAGAGTACTTTGAGTTTGAGGAAATAGAAGATCCTGAGAGGGTCAAATTCAGAAAGGCCAAGTTGAAAGGTCATGCTAAAATTTGGTGAAAAGAGGTTTAGTTGGAGAGAAATAGAAGAGGGAAGGAGAAGATAGAAAGATGGGATCAGACGGTGGAGAATTTGAAGAGACAGTTCATTCATGTTGACTATGAGCTTTATTTGTTGAATAAAATCCAAGGGTTGAAGCATGCAGTAAAATATATCCATGAATATACAGAAGAGTTATGTCGAGTCCTTATAAGAATGGGTCATTCTGAAGCCAACAAGGAGAAGGTTGTCTGCTACATAAATGGGTTGAGGCCGAGTATTCAAGAGGAGTTTATAATAGTAAGAATGTCTACCATTAATGATGCATATCAATTTTCTTTGAAGGTAGAAGAAAAATTGAACAAGAAGTTTGAGATCAAGAAAAGTGGAAGAGGTCATGGTGGAAAGCCTAGTGGACGGGCTTATGGAGGCTAGAATGAAGATCAAAAGAAGATGGTGACTCTAGTAGTTGTTAGAATCAAAGGGGAAATAATTTCTTTCACCCTCGTGATCAAAATAATAGAGATCAAAGAGGAAGAGGAAGAGGGAAAGGACCACAAAAAAGAATTTTTCATGGGGCGTGTTTCCATTAATGAGAAGGACACAGATTTTATGAGTGTCCGCAACATCAAGGGAGAATAAATAGAAGAATAGATGAAAATGAACGAGTTTCACATGTAGATGAAGATTTCAATTCATCACACTCTGAAGATGTTCAAAGAGGAGAGGTCCTTGTTACCATAAGAGCATTGATAAATTATGAGAAGGAACATTACCAAAGGAAGATTTTTTTCTCACAAGGTTTAAGTGTAATGGTAAAGTGTGCAATGTCATTATTGATAGTGGTAGTAATGATAACCTTGTTTTAGAAGAAATGGTTAATAAATTGAATCTAGAAATAAGAAATCATCTAACTCTTTACTAGATTGCTTGGTTGCAAAAGGATTACAAGACTTTGGTCAATGAACAATGTCTGGTAAAGTTCAAAATTGGGAACTATCATGATGAGGTATTATGTGATATTATGCCTATGCATGTTTGCTATTTTTAGGGAGACCATGACAATTTTATCACCATGGAGTACATGATGGGTATGCAAATACCTATACTTTGACAAAGAATGGAGTCTGACACAAGCTGAAGCCATTGAAGGAAACAAAGAAAAAGGTATGTAGGGTATGTGCAGGATCATGGTATACCAAGCTATGGCCTTAAGTGGCAATGAAAATTTAGAAAATTAGGGTTAGTCAACTTGACGTAAAAATTTGAACATCTTATCAACCTTATGTGAAAAAGTTGTAAGAACAAAATCTGTAGGAAATTGAATGTAGTTTCTAAACTACTAGCCCTTTTCTGAAAAAAAATTAATCTAATTGCTCAATATTTTAGATTTCAATGCAGCAATACAAAAATTTCAGGAAAAACATTAAAAGTACATGTATGTCTAACCACCTTATTCATAATCAAATGATGATATATTTTCACAAGATTCTAAATATAAGTAGTAGACTTATGCTCGGATGTAACGCATATTTTGGTGTAATTTTTTACCAAATAAATAATTAATTATGAATTTTCTACTACAACTTATTCAAAATAAAAAAAACTCTCGTGTCTAACCACCTTAACTAATTCTAAACTTTACAAAATTGGAAACTTTTTTTTCTTATAGTAGGCGAAGCATAGAATATGACGTATGTTTCAGATTTCAAAAAGGTTAAACCGTTTGAAAGTTATGGTTGTTTTTCAATCAGTATGTCAATCAAGACTTTAGAGATATCTCAACTAGAAAATAAGTAATAATTACTTACTGAACTCGAATT
>MU224127.1:1653736-1674015 GCA_018584345.1 Thuja plicata
ACTAGGGGTGACCTACAAAAGTCAAACAGATAAGTTTCATACAATCATGACTTGATCATATTAAATATATACTTGATAGTAAACTACACACAAATAAATTTAGAAATATACGTACTGTGGGGCTATCTCTATGAATTGAGATGCTTGTGGCTCTATCATGGTGAACCGGTCTCATGACATCATCAGACACCACCCTCTGTCAAATAGAACATGTAATTAAAAATGAGTATGCACAAGTGACAAGTATACATGTATGATTAATCAATCTAAAATACTTAATTACCTTCCCCTTGTCAACATGAGATGCCTAAACCCCCTCACATTGCCCCCCAATGGCAACTGGTGAAACCTGCATCAGTATGTAATAAGATGATCATAAAAATTAGAAAATACATGAATACAATATTATAATAAAAGGAAACCAATGAGTACATTAAAACATATGTACCATAGAAGTGTCAAGGCCAAATGAAATAGCCCAAAGCATGGACCCCTCCACCTATGTCATCTCCTCCTCTGTCATCAGCTGGACATAAATGAAACACATAAAAAAACATAAGTGGGCAATCATTATAAGAAAATTATATTAAAAATATGAACATTTAAAATTAAATGTACAATGTAACAAGTTAACTGTTTACTCTTACCATAATAGTAGGAGTGCATGGCTCTGTATGCACCTGATGCACATCTCCATGGGGTGTTTTAGTGCCTGTAGTGTGTTGTGTAGTACTGTCCACCTCAAACACATAGATATATGCATCACTATCATTCAGGGAACCCAAGCACATATTCTTGCACATAACGCAAGTATGAGGCACACAAACATGTGAGATCATGGAGGATGTGGAAGCATCAGTATGAGGAGGCATTAATGCCGCACTCTACCTAACGAGTAGATCACTCAAATGGTGAATGGCTTGAATAGTCTGTGAGTCGGCCTCAGCAATAATGTCAGGATGTTGCACTGTGGGAGGTGGTGAAATCTCAGGAGAGGGGACATATGTGCAAGATTTCACCTGATGTGCCTTGGCCTATCCTAGAGAGCGCCTAAGCCCACACCCTGGTTCTGTCTCATACTCCAGTAATAGACTTTATGACCGAGCACAAATTCAACATACAATTTTTGTATGAAATACGATGGGGACATCCAAATTACTATGGGGTGGTCTATCAAAAACCATCCACCATCGATCCAAAAATTTGTTACGTATTGCCTCATTTGTACACCATTTAATTGAAAACTTAGTTTTTTGGGGTCCACTTTTAAACCGGTTTTGGGATCAACAAAAATATTACATATGTCATGTTTTGTTATGTTTAGATCAAAAACTTGATCGTAGTCAAGCCCATCATCAAATTGGGCGTGCATGGATTCACGCCAAAGAAGTGCAACATTGTGCTGTTATGTGAGTTTCTCCATGCTCTCAATAATGGAGGTCAGCATGGAAAACATGGGACGCAAGGTGGGGATATTCGCATATGTGTTCTGGTATCCTCTAAGCTAATTTAGATTATCTCCTATGAGATCCTGTATTGGTCGAGGGTTTCAGAATGGTTGGTCTTCTGAAGGCAGGGAATTATTTTGATGTGGTTCTGGATTGTTCATGGACTGAGAGGGAGGGTTTTCAGATTG
Organism: Thuja plicata; assembly: GCA_018584345.1. Lineage (NCBI taxonomy): Eukaryota > Viridiplantae > Streptophyta > Pinopsida > Cupressales > Cupressaceae > Thuja > Thuja plicata. The sequence goes on from MU224127.1 coordinate 1,655,373, forward strand.
GTCTAAATCCATGTCTGATTCAAAAACAATATAGAATAAACAATATCAATTTCAACTCTAGTTTATAATAAATTTTACAAAATAATACACAATATCATATAAAACCTAGTTTTTTTTTTAAACAATAAATTTCAATGCAAAAACAAAAAAAATAACGAAACAACTATATTTCACTTACCTGGTGTACTAGAGGAAATTTGATATCAAATACCTATCTGATATACGATTTTGTTGGCTCGGTATCGTTGCTTCAACATTTTCACAATGAAAATATTGAACGCAGCCGCGGGCAACAATATATTGCTACTGATGGATATCAGATATCTGATATTATCAGACATTCGATAATTCTTTAGCTTTGGGTTTTGGCTTGGCCAAGTGTACTAACACCCAAGCCTACTCAAAAGTCAACAAACTTTTGGGTGCGCTTTTGGACGAGTGAAAAACTCATTTTTTTCATATTGCGACTTTTTGGCATACCATGATCCTGCACAGACCCTGTAGTAATGCAAGAATATGTTTAGTTGATGGAAGGAAGTTTCTAGAAGACATGAGGCATGAACATATGTGTTTTTTCTTTAATTCCAAGAGTTGATAAAGAGGAAGTAGAAGATGTTCCTATGGAAGTTACAAATTTGTTGGATGAGTTTCAAGATATTGTATCTGATAATGTACCTAATGGATTGCCACCAATAAGATATACTAGTCATCAAATGAACTTGATTCATCGAGCCATTTTTCCAAATAAGGAAGCCCATAGAATGACTCTAGTAGAGAATGAAGAGTTGAAAAGACAAATGCAAGAGTTGTTGCAGAAGGGGTTGATTTGAGAGAGTCTGAGTCCATGAGTTGTATCAGCAGTACTAGTGCCAAGTAAAAATAGAGAATAGAGGATGTGTGCAGATTCTCAGGCTATCAATAAGATTACTATCAAGTATAGGTTTCCCTTTCCAAGGATGGATGACATTATAGATTGCTTGAGTGGAGCTGAGTACTTCACAAAGATAGACCTGAAGAGTGGATATCACCAAATCTGGATTAGAGAAGGAAATGAATGGAAAATGGCCTTCAAAACAAAGGAGGGCTTGTATGAGTGGTTAGTCATGCCTTTGGGTTAATCAATGAACCGAGCACATTCATGCAGCTAATGGACGAGGTATTGAAAGAATTTTTGAGTAAGTTTTTTATTATTTACTTAGATGATATTTTGATCTTCAGTAAGACATTGGAAGAGCATATAATGAATATTCATAGGGTCTTTGATAAGTTAAGGGGAGTACTCCCCTTATTCAATAGGATTAAGACACTAGGTACAATCCTAGTCTACCATATCTCTCAACCTTTACTTTATAAAAAATAGATTAGATGTACTTATCACATCCATGTAATCTTATTGCACCATGTTGTAGAAGACCTATTTTGGTTTTGGGTGTGATCCTAGAGGCTTGCTCACTGATTGGTGACTATATAATTGTGCAAGATCCAAAGATAACATATGTGTAGTCAAAATAATATCTTGACTATAAATTTTATTGATAAGGGTACAAATGTTGTCAAAGATCCCTTCCCTAATAATTTGATGAATATGATTAAAAATTTTAACCATGCCATTATTAGATTGATTCACACCCATTGTGGAATTTAATCTAGCACTTCTTAATAAAAGGAATTAAGAAGGATGGTGAAACCTTGGAATACACACACAAAAGTATTCAAACTCTAAAAGGTTCAATGATATTCAAACAAATTTTGAACCTAATTTATAAATTAAAATACATAACAATAGTCAAATATAAATATAAACCTTGAAGTCTAATCCATTGGATTTGTTCAACAATTTATGTACATGTAAAATAAATGCATCTTATACAATTTATCTAGAGTAGATAATTAAATATCCATAATTCTAATTAAAGAGCCCTAGAACCAATAGGAAAGATAGATATTAAAATTAACTAATATAATTTTTTAAAGTGACAAGAGAGAACAAGGATATTACTTCATGTGTGACTTGATGACCTTTCATTGTAGACTATTCTTAATGATTCAATCTAGTGTCTTGTCAAATATGGTATTGTCGAACTCTAATGAAAAGAAATGATTCACTTTCTACTCTAGTACAATCCTACAACTATGGAGGTGGTCCATACACATATGGCTTAGAACCCATACCTATTATAAGTGACATTTTTCTATAGAATATACATATGTATTAGTGACATGTAGTAAATCATTTGCCTCAACAATCTAAGAAGTGTGTTACCTACAAATAACATTCAATTTCATTGTGCTAAGAGTCTCGCCTTGGTCAAGGCCCTAGAATTTAACTTAATGATTGAACAACAATTATAAAGACAAGTCAAGCAACCATGCAAGGTACCTAATTTGTGATTTAATGAGCTTGGATATTTGAAAATTTGAAATCCATTTTTAATGATGAATGGGTAAAATAACTTGGGATCGAGTTGGTTGAAGCTTTGGTTAATTGCCAACTTATACATGAACACATGTCAATTGTTTACTGGTCATGTTACATATAAATAAACAAATCAAAGTGATTCCAAAATGGAGGGAAAATAGTGCAATTACAAACCCTATATTATAAAAAATCTTAAAATAAAGCCATCAAAATGAATAAGATCACAACAAACAACAAAATCTGAACTCTAAAAATCTATAATTTCCTTACTAAATCATTTTTAAAATACACAATTGCCAACATAAAAGTAATTTACATCCATTTCATCTAATTTTGACATGAAATGCATATTTACTAATCATTGTGCCTCATACAAAAAGAAAGAATATGGAACACCAATACATTGTAGTCATGGCACCAGCTGTTTACACTAACTCCTCATACATCCCATTGTCAATGTCAGTTTTTCTTTACAAAGCTTTTTCAGCCGCTGAATCTGAGAAAGGACTTTTGAATGCCATATCTTCTGAAATCACAAACCAAAATATTAAAAACATCGTAAATTCAATACTGAGCACTCCATATATCTCTTCAAACGTTGAAAACAAAAACTAATTTGGCCTTGACAGATAATAAACACAAGTTTACATTGTGCATCTTACCCCATTGCTGTTTTTGGGTATGATTTGCTGTGGAGATAAAGTAGCATTCATACATTTGGCAGGAAGCCCACAAAGGGTTGATTGGATAACTGTCCACCTATCTTTAGGCTTTTTATCTGCACCCTTATTCAACCTTGCAGGTTTCAGCGTTCCTGGACATGGGTTCTTCAGATCTCCATTACCCAATAGTGGTAAAGCATTACTCTTTTTGGTCTGAGGAATAAAGTATATATATATATATCTATAAGAATTGATAAGTAGGAGATATATCATAAATCAACTGTGTAGGTTGTGTAGGTTTTGCGTTGAATTCATTGATCTAAATGCATCACCTAAATGTAATGAGTGCTAAATGTACCATTCATTATCATGAGATATGAGTTCTTATGAACCACTAGTCATGAAAAATGAGTCAAAATTTTCATTGGTCTTAATGCATCACCTAAATACAATGAGATTATCAAGATCTATATGAGTTCTTATGAACCACTACTCATGAAAAATGAGTCAAAATCTTCATTGATCTTAATGCATCACCTAAATGCAATGAGCGCTAAATGTACCATTCCTTATCATGAGATATGAGTTCTTATGAACCACTACTCATAAAAAATGAGTCAAAATCTTCATTGGTCTAAATGCAATGAGTACTAAATTTGCCATTGATTTTCTTTATAGATGAATTGTTGTGAACCACTACTCAAGAAAAATGAATCAATGATTTTGAAACAAAGACTATACAGTTGAATCCTGATAACAATATCATAATATAAGAATTGCCATAAACATCTTGTTGAATCCTGATAACAATATCATAATATAAGAATTGCCATAAACATCTTGCACTAAAAGAAGAATATTGTAGTCAGACTTACCATGGTGGATCCATTCTTTTTGCAGTGCAGCAATGGTGTATCTGGCCTTTCTGCAATTTCTACATTTTCATTTTGATGCCTGGCTGTTAGAGTTTGTTTACCATTTTTCAATCTGTTAACATCAGGAGTTTTGTGCACTCCAGCTTGTGGAACTATTGCTTGGGTAGAAGATATTTTTCTAATTTGGCTGTTGTTATTCACAGATTCTCCCCCAGATTTTCTAACTTGATTGTTGTTATTCACAGATTCTTCCCCAGATTTTCTAACTGGGTTGTTGTTATTCACAGATCCTCCCCCAGATTTTCTAATTTGGTTGTTGTTATTCACAGATCCTCCCCCAGATTGTCTATTCTTTTCCTGATACCTTTGCAGAATTTCTGCTTTTCTATCATAACCATGCTTTATGATGGGCTTCCTTTGATTATTTTTTGTGTTTCTAGTAGTCTGGATATGCAATTTTCTTGGCTGTGAAGACACAGCACCTCCATTGTGAGTCTGAGACTTGATTTTCTTTCCCTTTTTCTTCTCAGCCCTTACTACTGTGTCCTCTACATCAATATGATATATTGTTATAATCACTGGTTTCTTCTTGTTCAACGTTGGTAAATCATCACTTTTTCCCTGTCACAAGATGCAGACAATCTTCTTACTACCAACCCATGATAAAAACGCTTTCAATAAAAGCCTTAAAAATAAACAGTCCTAAGTTGTTGCAGGTTAAGGAGATTTTTAAAACCCTAATGATACAAACAGAAAAAAATTCAAACCCTAATGGTACTAAAAGAAACATAAATAATAATGTAACTGGGTTTGTAGAATTGCAGCTGTAGAAAAGCAAAGCAACATTAAATCAATCTCATACCTAATCAAGGATAGTATCAGATTAATTTATGTAAGTTTTATCCAGATTGTGTAATTTTTTAGTTTTAGAAAAGCATCAGATTAATTTACTTAAGTTTTTTTAATGGGCATTTCATATTACACTTTTTTTTTTCTTCATCCATATCTTTATGGCATTCTATGATCCATCATACAAATCAACAAACAAGAAAAGAGTCAATTTGCTTACTTCAAACCTGAAATTTCATAAATTTTCTTTTCTTCATCCATATCTTTTATGGCATTCTATGATCCATCATACAAATCAACAAACAAGAAAAAAGTCAATTTGTTTACTTCAAACCTGAAATTTCATAAATTTTCGTTTCTTCATCCATATCTTTTATGGCATTCTATGATCCATCATACAAATCAACAAACAAGAAAAGAGTCAATTTGTTTACTTCAAAACTGAAATTTTATAAATCTCAAAGATCAGAAAGGACTTACAGCCATGAAGATAAGAGTCTGTGAATACCAAGCAAAGTATCAGGTTACTCTATCAAGTTTATCTAGTTTTTTTTATGGACATCTCAGATCACATTCTACCATCTATATTCAGAATCATAGAAATTATTTTCTTCATTAATAATTTAGATACACTCTATAAATGTTATTTATGAACATTTTAGATCACTTTTTAGAATCTATTATCAGAATTATACATTTTATGAATGTAATTTATCATCAGAATTATTTTAGATACACCCAAAGATCTATCATGGGAATCAACAAACAAGAAAAAGGTACAATAGATTTATCTAAAACTGAAATGATATTCTTTAGATACACCCAATGATCTATCATGGGAATCAACAAACAAGAAAAAGGTACAATAGATTTATCTAAAACTGAAATGATATTCTGTAAATCAACAAACAAGAAAAAAGGTACAATATATCTATCTAAAACTGAAATTCTGTAAATCTCAAAGATCAGAAAGGACTCACAGCCATGATGATAAGAGCCTGTGAATACAAGAGGAAAAAACTCCAAAGCTCATGACCAATTAATGTTTCAAACACCAAAAGGAATGCTTTTGACCAATTAATGTTGCAAACACCAATTAATGTTGCAAATCAACATTGGGAAAATCGAATCCATTGAAATTACTTGACCATGTTCATGGGTATATACGAGCTCAATATAGATTTTTAAAATCGAAACAGTTCGAGAATATAGGAGAATTTAACAGAAGCAGTTAATAAAGAACTTTGGAGTAACATTAATTAATTGAAATTCGTTCAACATGCTGGATAAAGATTGCCGTCTTGATATGCCATACGGAGGAAACAATGCATATAAAATGACCGATTTCAACGATCTCTGAAAAGGACTGATTTACATTAAAGAAAGAATACAGGCGAAGTGACTGATTCTCGAAGCTGTATATATATGTTTATATATGTTGACGAATTCGACAAATTTGCTTATTATAGAGTTTATTTTTAGGGTTTTTTTTTTGGGTTGAACTATTAATTTAAGCATAGCAAAGGATATGGACGTACACAAAATCTAAATATGGGTTTAAGATTCATATTGATTAATATTGTGGACAAATTAGAAGGTTTTTAATATTGATTAGTATTTTATCCTAGAGAGACTAGTGTTGTTTTATAAAAGACAAGTAATGGACAAAGATAAAGTGACAAATTCAAGCATTAATGATAATTTATTAATGTAAAGAAATGTATAGTTCTTATGTAGTGTTGTTTTGTAAGTGATAAGTAATGGACAAAGAATAAGTGATAAGTAATGGACAAAGAATAAGTGACAAATTCAAGTATTACTCATAATTTATTAATAGATAGAAATGTATGGTTCTTAGAGAAGAAATGAATGATCATGTGTGATCTTTTATCTTTAATATCACATTTGTCAATAATTCATTTTTGGTACTATGGACAAGAGGGATTATTGTATTTGGGACCATTGCATTTCACATGAACCTTTTAACAAATTAAATATGGGCATTTTTCATTTTGAAACAAATATTTATGTTTACAAATTTTATCACTTATTAACATGTGAATTTTTCAACCAAAAATATTTAAAATTTGGTTATGGCAAAATGATTAGTTGAGTAAATTTGAGCCATTTTGGGGGCCTTCATGCTACTCTAGAAAATAAATAATTTTAAAATATCAAATATTAGTGTTTAAAATATATCATTGCAAACAAGTGCTCTTCAAATAATAAAATATTAGAGGCTTAAATGTTTTCGACAAAATAATGCAGCAAAACAAGGGTGTTGTCCCTTTACAAACCAGTCCAGGGGACAACTAGCAACAAAAACATCATCAACAATTATACATAGTCAACACATTAACCACCCAGAGAAATCAAAATCAGCCACCCTAGCATCACTTTCAAAAACAAAAAGGAACAAAGTTGAACCTTTCGAACCAGAAAAACTAAACTATCACTGGCATAGTGCATAATACCCAGATTGAAATTATAAACCATACTAAAACAGTGCAGAAAACAACCAGATCCCAGCATAGTAATTAACATAGCAGAGACAGAAAAAAAAATTAATGAAGACCACTGAGGGTCATAGCCAGCAAAATAGAAAGCACAAGTCCAGACGAAACCAGATAAGCATAAACAGAACATAACAGGGCCATGAAGGTCGAGGCTAGCCTAAAAGATGAAACTGGAGAGAGGGCTTCGCCCTAGTTCTTTTTCCTTTTCCATTTGTTGGTCAGCATCATGGTCGCCCAATCCTTCGTGAGGAATTTAAATAGCCCATTTTGGTCTTTCACTTGCTTGGTACCTTTTTTATTGTCAAACAGGAGCATACACAACATTGTAACAGAGATTTGCATAACCTTCAAAGAAAAGTAGAAAACACTGTAAAGCCTTTCATCCATCCCTGCCAACCGATTTTTGAGATTGTCCACCTCAACCCAAACTGGGTCTTTCTTGCTAGAATAATCATCCAACATGGTCTTGCCTTTGTCAACTGCCATAGGAATCATCTTTGTCTCTCTAACCTACACACTAGTGGGCTTCCCATAATATGACTTAATGCTAGTTGAGACATGAGACAAACTACTATCAGAAGTAGAAAAAGTCTCATCCTCGTCACCAATTTTCACAGTAGCCTTGTTTTCACTATTATTTGTTGGAAATAATGGAATGGTGTGTACTAAGAGGGGAAGGGTGAATCAGTACCCTTAAAAATTTTAGTCAATTAACCTTTATCCTTTAGTAATCAATTCCTTGCATTACCGACCATATGTACTATTCTTTCTTTATGCATGTAATATCAATTCATAAACATAATTTGCATGTAAACATTCATAGAAACATTCATGAAATGTATTGACACATGACACAAGATTTGGTAACGCAAAAAACCCATGTTAGAAAGTAAAAATTATGGTGGGATGAAACCCACAAAACTTCACTATCTACAGAATGGAAGGGGTCGGTTAAGGATTACAAGTTTGATCACTTCTGATGATCTTACCCTGTTAGGAGTAACATCTTTAGATTGGTTAAGGTCTACTCCGTTAAGAGCTTTAGCAACACTGTTTAGTGTGCACACGCTTAAGAGATTTACAAAAGGATTGTTAAATCCACCTTCTCAAAGGATTTCTTCTATTTGCTACACTTGTTAGAATATAGTCAAAAATGCTTATTGACCTAAGCATATGCAATCTACAATTGATGAGTACAGATCCATTAAATTTCACATGAATATTTATCACCTATAGTGATTGACCAATACCTCTGTTCTGCTCAATAGCCTTGAATCTGGATCTTGATAACCTATTTCATCTTTTTTTGTCCTTCTGCATAAAAACCTGTCTCTGATCCATAGATGTGCTCCTCGGCTACAATCATCATCACATCCACTTGTCCTGATTGATTACACATCTATTTATACATTTAATTTGACCTAAATAAGTTTCACGCATTTCAATGTTAACTCTATGATCGAAGGTTTACAACTTGACCTTGATCTCCTAGTTTGCATGTTTTCAAACAGTTAAACTGATTAAAATAGTTACAATTACATTGCTTGTCCCTTAAGCAATGGTTTTAAAGATATACTTTAAAGCTAACTATAAAACTTAAGTGTTTTATCTGATGTGTAAGTCAGATCCACATTTCTTGAAATAAAATTTTCTTTCGGTAGAATGGTGCTCGGGTTTTCTCTTTAGAATTTCCTCTTGGGTTCCTCTATTGTCTGCTCTATCAGTTTACACTATTGTCTGTGTCATCGGTTTACATTGTAACCTTCTCTGTCGGGTTACACTATAAAAAAATTTGTTGGGTTTCCTTGTGAAGTTGTATGTCGGTTTATATAGTGATCTATCTTGTTGGGTTCCTCTATACTCAAAATTTTCAGTGACCTTTGTTTAATTATTTTGTCAGGTTGCACTGAAAACCTGTCTTTCAGTGATCATGTACCGACGGTTCCAAAAATTGTTTCCTTTGCATACTAATGGAAAAATATGTCATCAATCTCCCCCTTTGACATTAGTATCAAAACTCATATGTGCAAAACTAAAATGTTTAGTATATACGCCATATATTTTACCTTGTCAATATGACTCCCCCTATGTGCATGCTGGTAGAGTATATGTACATGTATATACACTTACCTTTATACGATTTCCCCCTTTCACCTTATTTCTCCCTTTTATTATTTCTCACTTTGTCACATATTACTTCCCCCTTTTTTTATAATAAGGAAAAAGGTGTCATACTTACAACTTGTCAAAAATGTGGGAATGAGAGTTCTGCATGTCTTCCATCATTTTCTCCCACTTCTCCTTAAGTTTTTTAAGGTTCATGATCTCCAATGTGATCCTTGCATGCATATCATATATGCTTTCTATCACAGACATTTCCAGGGTGGCAATCAATTGTCTTGCTGATGTCATATGTTGTTGTAGTAATGTGAGATTAGGTAGAAGTAGAGAACGAGCTCAGTTACCTGATCTCTGAACTTTGTTTCTGCCTCTAAAATCTCAAGTCTCAACCTTTTAATTTGCACAATCTTTTCATAATGCAACTTGATTGCATTTTCAGTGGTTGTTAGACCTTGTGCACTAGCATTTAGATATGCATCTATCTATGCAATCTTCTCACTATTCTCCTTAGTGAATTGCTCTATTGTGCATAATTTCTGAACTAAGGCTATAGCTTCTGAAATTATTGGTTCCAATTCATTGACTAGTTTAGATAGCTTTACCTTGTTCTCAACCACTTCTTGGCTAATTTTCTCTGTTAATTTGTATTGATACTTTTTCTCTGCTTGTTCTTCTATTGCTTTCTCTGCATCAACATTCTATGATGTGATGGCTTCAGTAAGAATGGCTAATTGATCAATGATAGAAGCATTTGATCAATATTTGTATCAATTACAATCTGTTGAAGTATCTCCTTGGTTGTCTCTAGTACATGTGAGTCCTCGGTCTCCTTGTTAAGCTTATCTTGGATAGCTTTTCGTTTACAAAGTTTTGCATACTTTGTAAGTGATTCTGGATCCAATGCCCTCAGATCACAGTCTGGTATTTCAATGATCTCATCCAGGGTGACTGGATTCTTCTTCTTCTTCTTCTTCTTCTTCTTCTTGGAAAGTGTAGTGGATGCACCTGTATTCAGTACCATAGCAAGTTCCTTTGTTTGGTCTGATGTACTTGATGAAGGCTTCAGAGATGTTGTGCCTTTTATCTATTACTCGGTATCTACCTCTCATTTTGGTGTGGATGTCTCCATATCAACCTTTTATTTATCTGCAAATTCTCCTTCGGTATCCTTAGGAGTGGCATCACCATGCTTCTCTTCTTCACCTTTATCTTTCTGTTCTCCATCTGTTTCTTTTTGTTCTCCATCTATTACATTCTTCTCATCAGTTGTGTTTTTTTTTTCATCTTCACCCTTATCCTCAGGTATTCTTGCATCATGCTCTAGTGTTGTATCTCTTCTTTCTGTCATTATATTGATAGCTTGTATCAATAATAGCATTTGTCCCGGTATATTCACTTGTGCAGCATCTGTTGTTATGTCCTGTTCTTTGGGCTGCTTGGAGGTAATAGTAACATCTTCATCTGCCTTTGCTTCTTCAGCGGGATCTTTAGTGATATCTATTATTGTCACATCTTGGTTTGTGACATCTGTTGTGTCTTGTAATGACTGCAAAATTTGAGGAATGTCATCCATTGATTTGCTAACTTCGGTGTTCAATTCAACTGAAGTGACATCCTCTGCATCATTTATAAGAATGTGTTCAGGGCTCGGTGTAGCCTCTTTTTCTTCGTTGTGAGGCTTTTCAGTGAGTATTAATACTCTCATGGGTCTTGTGTCCTTTTTAGGTACATCAAGTATTTTTCTCCAAGAATTCTCACTTTCTTCGTCAAGCTCAATTAGGCTTCCCTGTAATACTTTGTAGGCTCTCAATTTTTGTGATAACTTCTTTGAATGTAACTTCATCATTTCTTCAATTTCTTCCATTTTGGACTCGGGTGACATAAGAGAAACTAGGGATCTTTCCCTTATCTATTTTTCATAATAGAGTACAAATGTCCACCTTGCCAAAAGCTTGTCTAAAAGTTCTTGTGGCATCTTATTTTCAAACTGTATAGGAACATATTTGAATTTACACATTATTGTGATGATGGCTTCTTATATCTTGTTCTAATCCTTGGGATTCAGAGTTAGCCAATTTCTAATCTTAGGATCATTTATTGAACTTGACCCGATGATTGATGCAGTTACCTCATCAATTGTAGTAGGAATTTTTTTCTTTATAGGTTGTTCATCTTGTTCAGTGTCCTCTATATCTTCCTCTGTTTAGATTAGTCTTTTTCTCCTCTTTGGTTCTGAAGTTTTTTCAGTTTGAGGCTTCCTCTTGTAAGTCCTCACTTTTCCTTTCTTGACCGGTGATGAAGTTGCATCTTTTTTTATCTGACTCCTTGTCCGAGATGCAGTAGTTACTCTCTTGTTCTCCTTCACCGATGGGTGACTGTCATTCAGTGTCTTGTTGTTTTTTTTCTTCTTCATTGACTGACAACTTATTTTCAAGTGTCTTGACCATTTTGGTCTTCTTTCTGTCGATCTTCTTTACTACTAGGCCGGTCTTTATTCCTTCCTTAGCATCTTCGTAGGTTCCAAACCTTGGTTGTGACTTGTCCAGTGGTTCATTTAATAATGCTTCAATAGCATTGGTGGGTTGATCTATGTTGATCTCATAGTCAAATGGTGCTAACCATGCTGTCCTTGGTATAATTGGTTTGATCAAGGGGGTATCGGTGTCCACCACAAAATAAATATCAGTCTTATATTTTTCTACCAGTTGTTCTGGTATCCACATCGTTTTCTGCATTCTATCCTTAAATCCAGTGAAATATTCATCCATGACTGCTGTAAAGTTGTCACCTAGTGACTTAATAAATTCACTGATCTAAATTATCACTGGTTGGGTAGTATCCCAGTTGACATTACCGATAGATGGGAAAAATTCTTGAAAGTAGAAAAACATGCACATTAGGAGTGATTTGAACTTACATGAATTTGACTTTGCAGACCTGATTTTCCTCATGTTCTCATCTAACTGCTTCAGTAGAAGCTTGGATATATCTAATTGTAATCCCTTCTTTACAATTTTGTGGGCTGTGTCAACTACTCCATATGCAATGTTGTTCATCTTGTTGGATTGGAATATCTTGTATCCCATCACACATGCACCAAATTTTAGTTCGGGATCTTTGATAGAATTTACCTTCAATCCTCTGCCATCCCATTCTTCACCTATCATCATCTCAATATCGGGGTGAGGAGGGTTTTTAAGTGTCTTGGCCTTGTTGGTTATAGGATAACCAGTCAGTGCATGTATCACATCCTTGGTGATCTATTTTGGCTCGTCCAACCACATGTTTATGTCATGCACTCTTCTCAGCACTATCTAGATCCACTCAGTTTTAAACTCCCTCAGGAAAATTAGGGCATTTGTCATCCCTTTCACCTTGATGTGTTTATGCTCATCCTTGATGGTTCCATCTGTGCAAAGCTACTTGTAAGCTTTCTCAACCTCAAGATCTCCTATCTTGGCGATCTTGCAATGTATGTATGCCCTTACATCTTCGATGAGAAAAACCCTAGCTGGTATGCTTGAGAATGCTCCAGCATCGTCAGGTTGTGAAGCAACCTCTGGACATAACTTGTATTTAGGTTATTCACAAATGGAGTTCTTGATTAGATTAACCTTTTTATCCTTGGCGTTCTTGATCTAAGTTACATGGGATGTGGTTGCCATGATTTTTCAATTTTAGGGCTTTTCCCATAAAACAAACTGTGAGCTCGGTGATTCTAGTTACTTACTTAACCTTCTATAGTTGTTTTAGATCTATTTGAATGCTCTGAATCTACTTGTTAATCACTTCTACAATCTGGTCATTGTTGGTCTCTTTGTGCTCTGCTTCTTCACTCTCAATCACATGGTGAATAATGAGCTCTTTCATCGCCCTTTTTATAAATGATGCCCTAAGTGGTGCATTGAATTCTTTACCTACTTGTCTACTATCGAAGACGGAGTTTCTCAGGTAACATGCTAATTCCACTCTCGGCTAGAACACTATGCTCAGGGCAAGTATCAACTCATTTGACCTTTCACACATTTACCGACGGTACTCGGTAAGTGGCGAAGACTAGTTGTCTTTTACATGATTACCGATGAGTCTCGGGTTACATTGTTAACTTGGATTTCATATGTACACTGACGATTCTTGGTATATATTGACCGACGAGATTGTATTTACAAAATCATAACAAGTAAAATTTACCATATTGCAACTTTATTCATGCTAGTTTGGCATTTTATCTATGTATAGTGGAACTGATGTAAAGTATAACTTGGTATAGTGCAGTTCCATACTTGTTCTTCTTAGGTGGGGGTGGTGATGTTGTTGGAGATTTTCCCGTGTGTAAATAGTTGACTGTATGTTTGTCATTGATGACAACATATAGTATACAATAGTGTACTGTATTCAATTTTTTGTATGGATATGTTGGAGCCTTGCACGGTTGTTTTTATGTTGAAGACATAGTTATTATACCATGTTCATACATGCAAATTCAGAAGTTCAGTTACAGTTGACTTATGTTGATCTGTTTACCAGCCACAGTTTTAGAGGATTGTTTTTAAGAGCCGACAGTAATTTTATTGATTCTTTAGTTGCACCTATCTTTGGGATATGCGTGTTCGGATTCATGTTTAGTTAAGAGTAAAAGATGATTAACCAAAGGGTGCTAAACATGTTTCATCTGAAATGTGACATTTGAGTGATTTTGGTGGAGTTGACTATGTGAAGTGACGCGTCTATTCATTTTGAGTTGCACGGTTCTAATTATGTTGTGTGCTTAGTTTAGTCGACAAGAAAATTATTGAAGGGATTCCTGCAGACGACGTGATCATATCTTTTTAATAAGATACATATAGAAGTTTATTTTTGATCACCATGTGTGAATGATAAGAAAAGAGACAGAAAAAGAAAAGAGCATAATGCTAGTTGCTTTGGGATAGTAAAGCTATTTCATTCATCAGTTAAAGATCTATGTGAAGAATCAGAGAGTGCATACAATTCACTGGAACTGATCAAGACATCGAGTATGTTTAAACAGTTCAATTATCAGATATAGTGTATATATTTTTTGTAGAAGGTTGCAGCCTTCATCATTTTAGTAGTGTGCCATTAGACAGTGTGTCCTCACCCCTAACAGGGTTATTTGTAAAAGACTCCTGACAGGGTATGACCCTTAACTAGGTCACTGTACTTATTGCATTGTAAAGATCAACTCCTAACATGGTTGTAAGATATTCTAATAGGGATCATTATACTCTAGTGTAGTTCTTTGTGGGTGCTAATTCCCACCAGGGTTTTTACCTATTTTAGTTTCCCTATAACCAAAATTGTGGTGTTCTATTCTGTGTTATCTTGTCTTAATGTTATTTTGTACTTAATTGGAGAAAAGAATTAAAACTAGTATATAACTAATTCACCCCCCTCTCAGTTATCTCTTGGGACTATTCCTAACAATCGGTATCAGAGCCAAGTGCCTTAGAGAGAAAGCCTAACAGCTTAATGTAGATCATATGGCATACTTCAGAAAAGAGATTCCTAAGTTTGATGGAGAAAATTATCTTGACTGGAATAACAAAATGATAACACATCTACAGTGTGTTGGTTTTGAGATCTATGAGGTTGCTACTCATGCAATTGATGTTCCTACTTTGAAAGATCTTGCAGAAGAAGACTCTACTAATAAACAAAAGGAAGTATTCGCCCAAAATGCAATTTCCAAAGAATCCCTAATTAGTGCCTTATCTCACAGTGAATTTTCTGAGATTAAGAAGGTAGATAAAGCATATTCAATATGGAAATACCTAGAAGACATGTTTGAAGGAGACATCCAGGCCAAGAATGCACGTAGAAAGACATGGAAGAAAAGATACAACAATTTAGAAATGCTACCTCAAGAAAACATCAAAGCTTACAATCAGAGGATTAATGAAGCAGTTTCAGGAATCACAAACAATGGTGGAGAAATTGGAGAGGAAGACATAATGGACAAACTGATGACTACATTGACAGTAGATTATGAGAGAAAGATAAACATCTTGGATGAAACCATGCAATTTTCAAAAGACTTCAAAAGAGAAACCTTAATCAGCAAAATTTCAGCATTTGAGATATCAAGATTGAAGACAAAACCTAAAATTGAAACAACTTTCAAAGCCTCAGTCCATGGTAAGAAATCCTTGAGCATCTCCAGTAATATTGAGAAAGAAGAAGTGGATACAGAACTAGAAGAATGTTAGTAATAACTGAGAGGGGGGGGGGTGAATCAGTGGCCTCAAAAATTTATCCTTTAAAATTTAATCCACCAATCAATACACCTTAGATTATTAAGTCCCTACAAGATGTATGCCTTGAAATACTTGAAATAATTTACTGTCTGTCTGTTTACCTTGTCTGTACTTATTCTCCTTGATTACCGATAAGCAGTAAAACTTATTTACCGAAGCTTAGTAAATATGTAGAGTAAACCAATCAATCCAGAAATGCATATGTGAAATGTAAAACAATAAAGTAATAAACCATACACATATAACACATGGATTTTAATGTGGAAACCCTGTTAAGGGAAAAAACCACTAGGACCGGTACCCCAAATTTTCACTCTTCTGAAGTGAGCCCTATTAGGAGCCAACCCTGTTAAAGGTTACAAACACACGGTTAAGTGCGACCTTGTTAGAGGATTTGTATACATAGTTTGTCACTTAGTATCTGGCATCTATGCTACCATCCTTGAATCATCCTTTAGACTGTCAATAGGCTTTAGGCTAATCTTACTACCATCCTTGAATCAGCCTCCTTCTTAGACTGTCAATAGGATTTAGGTACGACTGATGCTACTATAATGAATCAAACATTTTGGTAATCTGTTAGGATATACCTCAATTATAGAAGATGGTTAAGTCCTACTTTGTTAAGAGACTTAATGCTTCAATGGTTAAACTGAAACACAATGACCTGTTTCTAATGAAACTTTGAATTGTAGATATTCAGATCTATTTACGTACAATACCTCTCTGATCAATGTATCAATTCAATTCCTTTATGCTTCACACTTTCTACTCTGTGATTTTGTGCTTCACTATTCATCAGTGTCTGCAGAATTCTTTAGCTCTCCCTTAGCTTGATTGATCAGGACTGTATAAAGTTTATCCTTCACCAGTTTCTCTTTAGCATCTTCTTTCAATTCACTTTCTGTGTATCAGATTACATTTGGAAATGAATTATGCTTTTCTCTTATATAGACACAATATTCCTTTATTTCTGATTCTTGATTCTTGGCGTGAAAAACAATCCAGCTTATTTGATTTATGGCTTTAACTCCTGATTTATCTCATAGTTATCTTCTTGCCAACTGTATAAAACAATTCCTTAACTGTTGTTGAATAAAACAAATAAAAAAATCAGTTAGGTCTATCCTTAAGCTCTGCCAGCTAGATATTTTGTCATTTTCTGATCTCTCTATTCTGTCAGTCAATTCTGTTGTTTGTCGTCGGTGACAACTGCCAGTTTCATCAGTGTAACTTTAGTTAGCTTTGGGATCTCCGTCCGTCGGGCATCGTTGGATCTTTCTTGTTGGGCAACTCTGTTTTCAGCTCGTCGGGCATCCTGTGATTCTTCTTCATCAAGCAATACTATCTTTTGCTCGTCGGGTATCACTGTGACTTTATCTCTGTCTTTACCGATGGTGTGCACTCCGTCGGTGTAGTCTGTCACTTAGTGAGTACTTGACTTTTATGCATTTCTGAAAGCATAATCATTGTTCCATTGATTCTCTGAATTCTTTGTCATTATGTATATGACCATACAGATGATATCAAGTTGACATCAATGACAATACAAACCACTAACTAGTTTAATGTTTTGCATCATCTTCAACTTAACATTATCAAACATTCAATCAGTTACATGTCATCAATCTCTCCCTTTGGCATTGATGGAAACATGCTATATTATCACACTATACTATTTCTAATACAACATGAAATACAATTGTTGAGATTCATCAAATTACCAAACAGTTTGTTTTGATAACTGATAAAAATGTTTGGCCTCCGGTACGCTCTGTGTTAGCTTAGATTTGATTCTTGCAGCTTTTTGTGTTTCTTCTTCTAATGTGTTGTGTCCTCTGTTTGGGTCAATTTCTCTCTTTTGACTTTTCTACTTCTTGATGTCACTATCTTTTATTTGCAACTTTTATACAAATTCTCTCCCTATGGATATGATCTCTCCCTATTTGGAGTAATCTAATAATGAATAGTTTTTGATGATAATATGGATACATTCTCTCCCTTTGACAACAATGCCAAACAAATATTTGTCAAATATATAACATTCTGTCAAACAATTTCTTCTATCCATAATATATTCCTTGAATTTCCCTTATCCATCATTAATATAACAATATGTTCTGGTGCTCAGTTCTGATATATACCTTTTTGTATATAGATGTAGCTTTGAAGTTCATTTTCTACTTGCATCATTCATGAATGATATTCTAATAATATATGGCTGATGCAGCCTTCAGTCCTTTTACTGACTGGTAGACATGGGTTTGACCCCTAGTCTTTTTCTTAGATACTCAAATGTATCCTTGGGCAGTGGCTTGGTGAAGATATCAACCAATTATTCTTTTTATTGCACATATTCAAGTATGATCTCTTTTTCTTGAACTTGTTATCTTAAATAATGATACTTGATGGCAATGTGTTTAGTCTTTGCATGCATGACTGGATTCTTGGAAATATTTATTACACTGGTGTTATCACAATAGATAATTACCGGTTCTATGATCTTCATATGCATACCTTCCAGCAACTATTTGATCCATGCAATATTTGATCAGTTTGCAGCATTAGCAACATATTATGCTTCTATAGTAGACTAAGAGATGCATCCTTGCTTCTTGCTAATCCATGTGATAAGTCTGTCACCCATAAAGAATGCTCCTCCAGTTGTGCTCTTTCGGTCATCAAGATTTCCAGCCCAATCAGCGTTGGTAAACACTTTCAGTTTAAATTTTCCTTCTCTTCTATACCATAAGCCAAATTCCTCAGTATTCTTCAGATAGCTTAGAATTCTTTTCACAATAGTTATATGTGATTCCCTGGGGTTAGCAGAAAATCTAGCAACAATTCCTACTGCATGTGCAATATCTGGTCTAGTGTGTACAACATACATGATTTTTCCTATCATTGATCTGTATAGAGTCTAATT
>MU224127.1:1676449-1692822 GCA_018584345.1 Thuja plicata
TCATATGGTGAGTGCAGCCACTATCTATAATCTAGATATCATTCTTACTAATCTTAGATATGAGTGTAGTTTCTTCATACCTTTCATCTTCATCTAAATCATCCTTCACAGCTACAAATACTATCTCAATATCATCATCCGGTTCGGTGTCAGTATCTTCATCTTTGCAAGAAGCTAGATATCTATCCTTCTTGCCTTTATCCTTGTAATCTCGGGTATCATTTCTTTCTGATCGTCGGTAATATCTGTAATCTTTGTTATCACCTCTGTCAAATTTCTTCTCAAAAGATCTGTTATCACTTCTGTCATCTTTTCTTTTGTTAGGACATCTTGCAGCAAAGTGTCCAATCTCTTTACAATTGAAACATACAAGTGGTAACTTGCCTCTGTATTTAACTTTGCCTCTTTGCATTCTTCTTTCCATGAGTGCTTCTATTTCATCTAGATCTTCTTCTTCACTATCGCTTTCACTGTCTCTTCTAGATGAGTGTCTCTGACTAGATTTGCTTATTCTCATAGAAGACTTTAATGCAGACTCTAAACTTGGTAAGACACTATTATCAAAATTATTCATCTCAAATGAAATCAGTCTACCAATCAGGCTATCAAGAGTGACTGTATTTTTTGCTACTGCTCTTATTTCTTTAATAGCAGAGACTCTAATAGCATATACAGGCAATAAGGTTCTTAAGATTTTACTTACCACTATCTCCTCTTCAAGTGTACCTCCAACACCTCGTATAGCAATGACTACTTCTTTTATTCTTGTGTTGTACTGAGTGATGTTTTCACCTTCTTTCATTCTGAGATCATCAAACTTTCTTCTAAGGCTTTCTACCTTGGCTCTCAGAACATTTGTATCACCTCCATGTACAAGTTTTAGCTTATCCCATATTGTCTTTTCATTTTTGCAATCTTTGACATCCTCAAATTCAGCATCAGAGAGTGAGGAAGAAAGCTCTATAACCATGCAATTATGTTCATGCTTTACTCTCAATTGATCTACCATCAATGGTCTTGTAGGAAACACAAATTCAGTATCTAAGTATTGAGTAATATCATTGCCAATACCTGATAAGTGGAGTCTTATTCTGCTTTGCCATGAAGCAAAGTTGTCTTTGTTAAACTTGGGCACATCTCATCTGTTCATCTTGTGATCTTTACTTAGGTCTTGAAACCTTCCTTCTATGCACATAAGCTCTGATACCAATTGTTAGTAATAACTGAGAGGGGGGGTGAATTAGTGGCCTCAAAAATTTATCCTTTAAACTTCAATCCACCAATCAATCCACCTCAGATTATTAAGTCCCTACAAGATGTATGCCTTGAAATACTTGAAATAATTAACTGTCTATCGGTGTACCTTGTTTGTACTTATTCTCCTTGATTACCGATAAGCAGTAAAACTTATTTACCGAAGCTCAGTAAATATGCAGAGTAAACCAATCAATCCAAAAATGCATATGTGAAATGTAAAAAAATAAAGTAATAAACCATACACATATAACACATGGATTTTAACGTGGAAACCCTATTAAGGGAAAAAACCACTGGGACCGGTACACCAAATTTTCACTCTTCTGAAGTGAGCCCTATTAGGAGCCAACCCTGTTAAAGGTTACAAACACACGGTTAAGTGTGACCTTGTTAGAGGATTATTATACATAGGTTGTCACTTAGTATCTAGCATCTATGCTACCATCCTTGAATCAGCCTTTAGACTGTCAATAGGCTTTATGCTAATCTTACTACCATCCTTGAATCAGCCTCCTTCTTAGACTATCAATAGGCTTTAGGTAAGACCGATGCTACTATCATGAATTAACCTTTTTGGTAATCTGTTAGGATATACCTCAATTATAGAGGACGGTTAAGTCCTGCTCTATTAAGAGACTTAATGCTTCAATGGTTAAACTGAAACACAATGACATGTTTCTAATGCAACTTTGAATTGCAAATATTTAGATCTATTTACGTACAATAACTCTTTGATAAATGTATCAATTCAATTCCTTTGTGCTTCACACTTTCTACTCTGTGATGCTGTGCTTCACTGTTCGTCGGTGTTTGCAAAATTCTTTAGCTCTCCCTTAGCTTGATTGATCAGGACTGTATGAAGTTTATCCTTCACCAATTTCTCTTTAGCATCTTCTTTCAATTCACTCCCCCGTGTATTAGATTGCTTTTGGAAATGAATTATGCTTGTCTCTTATATAGACACGATATTCCTTTATTTTTTATTCTTGATTCTTGATTCTTGGCGTGAAAAACAATCCAGCCAATTTGATTTACGGCTTTAACTCCTGATTTATCTCATAGTTATCTTCTTGCCAACTATATAAAACAATTGCTTAACTGTTGTTGAATAAAACAAATTAAACAATCAGTTAAGTCTATCCTTAAGCTCTGCCAACTAGATATTTTGTCATTTTCTGATCTCTCTGTTCTGTCGGTCAATTCTGCAGTTCATCGTCGGTGACAACTACCAGTTCCGTCAGTGTAACTTCAGTTAGCTTCAGGATCTCCGTCCATCGGGCATCATTGGATCTTGCTCGTCGGGCAACTCTGTTTTCATCTCGTCGGGCATCCTATGATTTTGCTTCGTTGGGAAATACTGTTTTCTACTCGTCGGGCATCACTGTGACTTTATCTCTATCTTTACCGATGGTGTGCACTCCATTGGTGTAGTCTGTCACTTAGTGAGTACTTGACTTTTATGCATTGCTCAAAGCATAATAATTGTTCCATTGATTCTTTGAAGTCTTTGGCATTATGTATATGATCGTATAGATGATATCAAGTTGACATCAATGACAATACACACCACTTACTGGTTTAATGTTTTGCATCATCTTCAACTTAACATTATCAAACATTCAATCAGTTACATGTCATCAAAAGAAATCATTGCTATGATTGCTAAGAAAGAAAGGAAAGGAAAAGGAAAATATGAAGGACAATAACCATTCAAATGTTTTTCATGTAATAAAGTTGGTCATTTTTCATCCAAGTGTCCTACAAGAGTCAAGAAGTTCAGATCAAATTACAAGCCCAAATATACTAAGGAATTCTATTATGCTGAAGATGGTGTGACTGATGATGATTTAGGAAAACATGAAATTGGATTCGTTGCAATTAAAGATATTGAAAAAATGATTGATTAAATAGAAATTGAAGATGAAAAGAAAGCACAAGAATTGGCTTTAGTTTCACAAGCAGACATCAGAACAGACTGGATCATAGACAACGGGTGTTCACATCACATGATAGGAGACAAAGATAGATTTTTACATGTAGATAAGTACAAAGGTGGCATGGTTAGATTTGGAGATAACACTCCCACACCTATCATAGGCAGAGGATCTATCACCTTAGATGGAAAGAATGAGACAGATGATGTTTTATATGTTGATGGTTTACATCATAACTTACTAAGTGTTGGAGAGTTGCGCGATAAAGGATATCAGTTGGAATTCAAAAAAAATAGGTGCATTATTAACAACAAAGAAGGAGACATGATAGCATTAGGTTCAAAGACCAAAGGTAATGTTTTTCAGCTTAACTCCGAAGTAAGGTGTTTTGTTGCAAAAGTGGATGATAGTTGGTTATGGCACAAAAGACTTTGCAATATCAATTTTGACAACATAGTTAAGATAAGAAATGTAAAGGTAGTAAGAGACCTTCCTAATATTGCAAGACCTGGTGATACTATGTGCAAGCAATGTGTGATAGGAAAGCATGTGAGGAACTCATTTAGAAGAAAATAGAACTTTGTAGAGAACAAATTAGATCTAGTGCATACAAAATTATGTGGACCTACTCAAACAAGATCATACTATGGTGAAAGTTATCTCATTTTGTTTGTTGATGATTTCTCCAAAATGATGTGGGTTGCGTTCTTGAAAGATAAATCTGAAGCTTTTGAGAAATTCAAAATATTCAAAGCTAAAGTTGAAAATGAGTCTGGATTAAAGATAAAATGTCTGAGATCTGATAGAGGAGGAGAATTTCCCTCTAACAAGTTTCTTCAGTACTGCGAAGAACATGGGATCAAAAGATAACTAAGTGCACCTAGAACCGCTCAACAAAATAGAATTGCAGAAAGAAGAAATGGGATAATACTTGACACATCGTGCACTATAACGATTGAAGGAAAAGTTGTGCACACCTATTGGAGAAATGCAGTCAATACAAAAATCTATACTATCAATAGAATTCAACTAAGACCAGGTGCAAAAAAAACACCTTATGAACTTTGGTTTGGTAATGTACCTACAGTAGAATACTTCAGAATCTTTGGAAGCAAGTACTACATCAAGAGAGATGGTGGTGTTGGTAAGTTTTATGCTAGAAGAAATGAAGGTATTTTTCTTGGTTACTCTACTAAGAGCAAAGCTTACAGATGTTTTAATTTAAGGTTGAAGAAAATGATTGAAAGTGCACATGTGAAGATTGATGAGAAGTTCATGATTCAAGAGAGATATTATGAATATGCACCTATGATTGAAGATGAAACTAGACCTATCAATAAAGATACATTTATTGAAGAAATGTTTGACTATATTGATGTATCATGCAATAATCCTGAACCAAGTGAAGAAGAATCACATATTATAGATGAGAGTGTCACACATAAAATTTGAAAATACACATCTAGATACCATTCAAAAGAAGACATCATTGGAGATCAGAGCAATACATTTTTGACAAGATCTAGAGTAAAAGGTTCAACCGTTGATGAAGAGGTATGTGTACTTTCACAAATTAAACCCTTAAGTGTTGAAGATGCGTGTAATGATTCAGATTGGAAAAATGCAATGCAAGAAGAATTAGATCAGATAATTAAGAATGACACATGGGAATTTGTCCCTAGACCTTGTGACAAAAATGTGATTGGAACTAAGTGGATATTCAGAAACAAAATGGATGAAGATGGTATAGTGATAAGAAACAAAGCAAGACTGGTATGTAAAGGATATGCACAAAGAGAAAGAATTGACTACTCTGATAAATTTTCCCCTGTGAGAAGACTGGAAGCTATTAAATTGTTTTTAGCTTATGCAAAATTCAAGAACTTTAAAGTATATCAAATGGATGTCAAGTCAGCATTTCTGAATGGTGACTTGAAGGAAGAAGTCTACAAAAAGCAGCCTAAAGGATTTAAACTATTAGACAAACCAGACATGGTATGCAGACTAAATAAAACCCTCTATGGACTTAAATAGGCCCCAAGAGCATGGTATGAGAGACTTGATGGCTACTTGACAAAGATTGGATTCAAAAAGGGAGAAACAGATTAGAACTTATTTATAAGAGAGACACCTGAAGGATTACTACTTGTTGCCATCTTTGTTGATGACATTATTTTTGGAGGTAATAACAAGCTTAGTGCTAAATTTTCCAAAGAGATGCATAGAAAATTTTAAATGAGCATGATTAGACCTATAAAATACTTTTTGGGATTAAATGTAAAATAGACAGACAGATGTATATTCATAAATTAGTCAACAGTAGAAGCTGAGTATGTAGCAGCAACATTGAATTGTTTAACAATGGTTTGGATCAAGCAGATGATTAAAGACTTTGGAATTTGGTTTAATTATCCTATTTTCATTCATTGTGACAACACTAGCACTATTAATATGTCAAAAAACCCTGTGATGCACGCAAAGACAAAACACATAGAAATAAAATATCATTTTCTAAGAGAAAAATTTGTAGAGAGAGAAGTGAAGTTGGATTATGTGAGCACCAAAGATCAGTTGGTAGACATATTTATGAAACCTTTATCAAAAGATACTTCTGAGTATCTCAGGAAGAAGTTGGGAGTAATTCCCTTCCTTGAGTCTGATTAGAATTTATAGCAAGTGCATCAGTCCTTGGTGACTGGTGAGTGGTTGACTGCTCTACTTTTAGAGTAGTACCTGTGCTTATTTGTATTTGAAATCCTTTGCCATTGATGTCAAATGGGGAGTATATGGTAAGGGGGAGAATATACTCTAGGGGAGTGTACAGTCATAAAAACATAGTAAAAAGAGATACATCAGTTAAGAGGAACTTTTCATGAGGATATTGAGAAGATTATAAAAAGAAAGAAGACACTTTTGGATTGATGGTGTTTCTCATATCATATGTTGCCATCAATGTCAAAGGGGGAGATTTTTGGAGATTTGCCCATGTACAAATAGTTGACTATATGTTTGTCATTGATGACAACATATAGTATATAGTAGTGTACTATATTCAATTTTATGTGATATGTTGGAGCCTTGCATGGTTGTTTTTATGTTGAAGACATAGTTATTATACCATGTTCATACATGCAGATTCAGAAGTTCAGTTACAATTGAGTTATGTTGATCTGTTTACCAGCCACAATTTTAGAGGATTGTTTTTAAGAGCCGACAGTAATTTTATTGATTCTTCAGTTGTGCCTATCTTTGGGATATGCGTGTTTAGATTCATGTTTAGTTATGATTCAAAGATGATTAACCAAAGGCGCTAAACATGTTTCATCTAAAATGTGACGTTTGAGTGATTTTGGTGGAGCCAACTATGTGAAGCAATGTTTCTATTCATTTTGAGTTGCACGGTTCTAATAATGTTGTGTTCTTAGTTTAGCCAACAAGAAAAGTATTGAAGGGATTCCTACAACCGACGTGATCATATCTTTTGAATAAGATACATATGGAAGTTCATTTGTGATCACCAAGTGTGAATGATAAGAAAAGAGACAGAAAAAGAACAGAGCAGAATGCTAGTTATTTTGCAACAATAAAGCTATTTCATTCATCAGTTAAAGATCTATGTGAAGAAGCAGAGAGTGCATACAATTCACTGGAACTGATCAAGATATCAGGTCTATTTAAATAGTTCAATTATCAGATATAGTGTATATCTATTTTGCAGAAGGTTGCAACCTTCATCATTTCAGCAGTTTGCTCTTGGACAGTGTGTCCTCACCACTAACAGGGTTATTTGTAAAAGACTCCTAATAGGGTCTGACCCTTAACTAGGTCACTGTACTTATTGAATTGTAAAGATCAAATCCTAACAGGATTGTAAGATCTTCTAATAGGGATCATTATACTCTAGTGCAGTTCTTTGTGGGTGCTAATTCCCATAGGGGTTGTTACCTATTTTGGTTTCCCTGTAACCAAAATTGTGGTGTTCTATTATGTGTTATCTTGTTGTATTTATGCTTAATTTTATTCTGTACTTAATTGGATAAAATAACTAAAACTAGTAGATAATTGATTCAGCCCCCCCCCCCCTCTCAGTTATCTCTTGGGACTATTCCTAATAGATGTCACCAGATACATTGGATAAGGTGTCACCAATTGTATTGCTTGGTCCAACATCATCAGTGTTTGTAGCTTTCCTCCACATTTTTTTTCTCATCTTCCTGATGATGTCTTTAATGGTATTGCCATTGGTAAAAGTGCTTTTCTTTGTCACTAGGTCTCTGCAGTCCTTGCTTAGATGCCCGACCCTATGACAGTGTAAGCATGTCATTCTGGGGTTAGTCCATCTTCTGGGCCTTCTCATCCATTTTCTCATGCAGTTTGCAGCTATGTGACCATATCTACCACATGATGTGCAATTTTTCCATGTGTTGTAATCCCAAACATATGAGTCACGACTCATTTCGATTGATAAGCATTTTCTTGTTCTTTTGGCTTCAATGTTTTCTTTTTATTTTTTTTGCATTCAAGAGATGTGTGCCCATGCATTTTGCAAGTAGGACAATATTTTTTCATGTAGGTTTCCTTCTTTGGTTGTTTCACCTTAGATTTACATTCATATGCTTTATGTCATTTCTTGTTATAGTTATAACAATTTCCAATGAATGTAGAATTGGATTTAGGAATACCTTTAATTTTGCTTCTGCAAAAATTTGATGTGTGGTCTGGTTTTCCACAGTGATTGCATGACTACTTCCTTGGTCTTGGATTTGTGTAGACATGTTTTGGATCATCTTGGTATGGTTATTCTCCATGCTCGGTATACCCTAGTTCGGTACTGTTGTTGACTCTTGTTTTTCCATCCATAAAATCATCCATTCTTTTTGTGCTTTCTTTAGGTCTCTTAATCATATCATTGTGTTATTGTTGAATCCTTACTTCATGCTTTAGTTTTCATTTTATTCTCTTATCTAACCAATAGATTCTATTTTTTCAATGAGTTCTATGTTCATTAGGTTTTCCTCCTGACTCACAAGGATAATTTGTTTGGTGATCTCATGATGATTCTCAGTAATTCTTTGTAGTTCTGACTCTCTCTCTTATATCTTTTCAGTGATCTTCCTCCTGTCATCAATAGCTAGTGTTCTTTTGTGCTCAGCTTGTCTAGCATTGTTCATAACATCAATCCTCCTTACCATATGTGTCTCTGGACCGATTTGCAGTATATTTACTTGATCTGTCAGACTTTGATTGATTTCATTCAGATTTGTAATGCTTCCTTTAGATCTGTCTGATGTGTTGCAAGATGTAGAACCTGAAGATTCAAACAAATCAAGTATCTCTTCTTCATGATAGTTTGTTTTATTGCATTGAGATGACATAACCTTTCTTTCATCTAGTAGCTCTCTCATCTTGATTCTTGTTTCTTTGTATTGCTCATAAAAGATCTGTATCTCTAACTTCTGAATCTCAAAACTCTTGTCTAGCTTATACATTTCCATTGTATGATCTTTTCTCTCAAGTGATTTAAACTTTTCCAAATAAAATATCTAGCTTTGATGCCAATTGTTGGAAATAATGGAATGGTGTCTACTGAAAGGGGAGTGGTGAATCAGTACCCTTAAAATTTTTAGTCAATTAACCTTTATCTTTTAGTAATCAATTCCTTTCATTACCAACCATATGTACTATTCTTTCTTTATGCATGTAATATCAATTCATAAACATAATTTGCATATAAACATTCATAGAAACATTCATGAAATGTATTGACACATGACACAAGATTTGGTAATGCAGAAAACCCATGTTAGAAGGTAAAAAGTGTGGCGGGGATGAAACTCACAAACCTTCACTTTCTGTAGAATGGAAGGGGTCGGTTAAGGCTTACAAGTTTGATCACTTCTGATGATCTTACTCTATGAGTAACATCTTTAGACTGGTTAAGGCCTACTCTGTTAAGAGCTTTAGCAACATTGTTTAGTGTGCACCCGGTTAAGATATTTACAAAAGGATTGTTAAATCCACCTTCTCAAAGGATTTCTTCTATTTTCTACACTTGTTAGAATGTAGTTAAAAATACTTATTGACCTAAACATATGCAATCTAGAATTTCTGAGTATAGATCCATTAAAGTTCACATGAATATTTATCACCTATAGTGATTGATCAATACCTTTGTTCTGCTCGGTAGCCTTGAATCTAGTTCTTGATAACCTATTTCATCTTTTGTTTTCCTTCAACATAAAATTTTGTCTCTGATCCATAGATGTGCTCCTCGGCTACAATCATCATCACATCCACTTGTTCTAATTGATTACACGTCTATGTATACATTGAATTTGACCTAAATAAGTTTCACACATTTCAATGTTAACTCTATGATCAAAGGTTTACAACTTGACCTTGATCTCCTAGTTTGCATGTTTTCAATCAGTTAGACTGATTAAAACAATTATAATTGCATTTCTTGTCCCTCAAGAAATGGTTTTAAAGATATACTTTAAAGCTAAATATAAAACTTAAGTGTTTTATCTGACATGTAAGTCAGACCCACATTTCTCGAAATAAAACTGTCTCTCGATAGATTGGTGCTTGGGTTTGCTCTTTAGACTTTCCTCTTAGGTTCCTCTATTGTCTGCTCTATCAATTTATACTATTGTTTGTGTCATCGGTTTACATTGTAACCTGTTCTGTCAAGTTACACTATAAACTTTGTTGTCGGGTTCCCTTGTGAAGTTGTTTGTCAGTTTACACAATGATCTGTCTTGTTAGGTTCCTCTGTACTAAAATTTTTTGGTGACCTCTCTTTAATTTATTTATCAGGTTGCTATGAAAACCTGTCTTTCGGTGATCATGTACCGACAGTTGCAAAACTTGTTTCCTTTGCATACTAATGGCAAAATATTGTTGGAAAGCTACAATGGAAACAATTATTGTTTTGTCATTGATGTCAAACCTTAACTGGTGAGACTATTGCTATTTGTTTGAGTACCATATCTATTGATTGATGAAGAAGATTTGAAGGCAAGGATAACAAGAAGACCAAGTGAAATGGTTGAGTTATGGGAAATCACAAGGGTACTTGATCAGTTGGCACATTGGAAAAGTAATGTGTTGTTTATCTTTTGATGACAGTTTACTGAGAACAGTTTATGCTGAGTAAAGTTTGTGATGATCGAGCGCCAGTAAATTGCCGAGGAAACTAGTGATGACCGAGCGGAAGAACACAGTGTTGGCCAAGCAGAAATATTTTAGTATTTGTTGAGATTTGAGATCTCTGGACGACATAGTTGATTTTATTAGGATATGTAAAGTTAATTTAGGATAAGCACGATTGGTCCACACTATTTAAATGCACGGGTAACCGTAATTAATGCATGGATCAAAGATTTAATTAGTGATTTCTTTGGAGAAGTAAATTAAATGTAAAGTTGGAAAGATCCATTGGATCTGACCTAACCTAAGATCTACGATCTTGATTAAGCGACAAAGATTTATTTTACCTAGATGAAGAGGTATAAGATAACCTCAAGGGGTTATTCAGATGTGTGTGGAAGTAATGTATGAAGTGTATGCAAGAGGATTGCATAGTTAATTGATTGATTGGCATGATCTAGCAGAGAAGGCTGAGTAGAGAAGGCTGAGCAAAGAAGCAGAGAGACGCAAGAGTGATTGCTTGACAGATTTCCAAGCAGATCTGAAGATTGAAAGGAGAATGGAGGCCACTCAATGAATTAGCATTATAGCTAAATTGGATATGGATTTGCAAAGTAAGTTGTGTGTATCAAATCACACCTGCTGATTACTTTCTAACCATTGTATCAGTCAAAATCCTTTAACCGGTTTGACCTAATAGTCATATTATAAATCCTTTAAGCAAGGTGACATTTAGGTGGAATGTTCTAATTCTTCTAACAAGGCCACTCTTGACAGGGTGATTAAATCCTTTAACCAGGTCACATTTAGCAATTTTTTTGTAACCTTTAACAAGGTTAGCTCCTAACAAAGCTCACTTCAAAAGAGTGAAAACTTTATATCATGTTATTGGTGGTTTTTCCCAAATTGGGTTTCCACATTAAATACTGGTGTCAACTTGTGTGAATGTTTATGTTGTATTTTAATGTTAAGTTTCTACAAATTGATTACATTTGAACAGTAAAATTGCATATGTATGTTGTTGATTTATGCTATTGTTGCCGAGAAGATATGAGTTATTCAAAGTGGTATAAAGTTTAATTTGGTACATCTAGACTTGAGGATAACTGATTCACCCCNATAACTGATTCCCCCCCCCCCCCCCACCCTCTCAGTTATTTTGAATTTATTCTAACAATTGGTATCAGAGCTTTGGTCTCTTGAAAACAATTTGAAGGTACTTCGAGCAAAAGATCAAGATGTATAAAAAGGAGGTACCAAAGTTGAACAAAGATAATTTCCCTTCATGGCATAGTTTGATGAAATTGCATCTGGCTGGTATTATTGATTTTTCTAAGCACTATGTTACATGATTAAGTAGCCCCCACTACACCTGCTACAGCTACATAGTTAAGAGAAAAGTAGGAACACAATCAAGCAATGTTGGAGATTACATCATCTCTGAACTATCATAAGTTTGAAGACATAAAGAACTATACAAATGCAAATCAGATGTGGGATGCCCTAGCAACCATATATGGAGGTGATACAAATGTGTTGAGAGCCAAATCTGAAATTTTAAGAGGTAAGTTTGATGAAATGAAAATGCAAGAAGAAGAAAATATAGTTCAATATTATGGTAGGATAAAGGAAGTTGTAAATGCTATTAGAGGAGCTAAGGGAACCATTGATGATAACACCATTATGAGAAAGGTACTAAGAACACTTCTTATTGTATATGCTATTAAAGTCTCTACAATTCAAGAGTGAAGATGTACTCCTAATAATAATTTGACTTTGGAAGGTCTAGTAGGTAGACTTACTGCATTTGAGATGTCAAATTTTGATAACTACACTCCACAAGCTATTGAATCTGCATTCAGATCCTAGTTGGTCTTTAACAAATCAAAGAAAGGAAAGAAATGTGTGAACAGTGATAGTGACACTACAGATCATGATCTGGAAGAACTTGAGGCACTCATGGTAAAAAGACTATCTAGAGGAAAGGGAAAATTCAAAGGTAAACTTCCTATCATTTGTTTTTCATGTAACAAAGTAGGTCATATTGCTGCAAGATGTCCTGATAAGAATGAAAAAGATGAAAGAAGAGACATAAAGTACAAAGATAGAAAGGATGACTGAGACTTCAGAAAGTATAAATATTACAAAGATAAAGGTAAGAAATCTTGTTATATAGCTGAAGAAGCTTCTGATAGTGAATTTGACAATTCTGATGAAAATGATATAGAAGTTGTGTATGTTGCTATGAAAGATGATTCTAATGATGATGAGAAAACTGCAATAATTTCTTAAATGAGTAAAGGTGACCATTGGATTATTGACAGTGGTTGTTTACATCACATGACTGGTGATAAAGATAAATTTGAAACCTTAGATTGGTGTAAAGGTGGTTATGTTAAATTTGTAAATGATCCACCATGTCTTGTTAAAGGGAAAGGATCAATTAACTTTACTGACAAGATCAGATGTGATAATGTATATTGGGTTGATGATCTTAACTATAATTTATTGAGTGTTGCATAGCTGAATACTTCTGGTTACAGAGTTGAATTCCATCACAAGAAGGCAAAGATCTATGATGCCACTATGGTATTAGTTGGAAGTGGAGAACCAAAAAAAGGTAACTTGTTCTATCTGGACTTAGCTGATGAGACATGCTTGTTTTCACTATATAATGATGTTGTTTGGATATGGCATAAAAGGTTGTGTCATGTAAACTTTGATAACTTGGTAAACATAAGCAAATTGAAAAAGGTTAGAGGGCTTCCTAAGTTAAAGAAACTTGAAAATACAATGTGTAAGCAATGTCAATTAGGAAAAATGACTAAATATAGTTTCAAAAGAAAGACTCATACTTCTGAGGGAATTCTGGAATTGGTTCATACTGACCTTTGTGGTCCTATTGGTGAGAAAAGTTACTGTGGAGATAGATACTTTATTCCATTTGTTGATGATTACTCAAGAATGATGACTATTATGTTTCTTAAAGAAAAACCTGATGCATTCCAGTTATTTAAGTGGTACTTGGAAAAATTTGAAAAGGAGACAGGTAAAAGCCTAAAATGTTTAAGATATGATAGAGGAGGTGAGTTTATTTCTAATGAGTTTAATAGGTTTTGCAATGATCGAGGGATAAAAAGATAGATGTCCGCACCTAGGACACCACCATAGAATGGTATTGCTGAGAGCAGAAACAAATTTATCATGGATTGTGCCAGAACACTAATGATGGAGAAAAATGTTGCACAAAAACATTGGAGAGAAGCTATAAGTATAGCAATCTATACCCTTAACAGAGTACAAGTCAAGAAAGGTACTAATGCTACACCTTATGAGCTATGGTATGGGTATGCACCTAATGTAAGATATTTCAAAGGTTTTAGAAGTAAATGTTTCATATTGAAGGATAAAAAAAATGGAAAAGTTGATGCTAAAGGTGAGGAAGGCATATTCCTTGGTTATTCAACTAAAAGTAAAGCATACAAGTGTTTGAATTCAAACACTAAAAAAATTGTGGAAAGTGAAAATGTTAGAATTGATGAATATGCAGAAAGAAATGAAGCTGAAAGCACACAGGAACCTGAAAGTTACAAATAATTTGTCTATAAGGATGAGGAAGATTCCAGTGAATTACCTAAACCTAAGAAAGAGGTCATCGAGTGACAGCTAGCACCTACCGAGTCACAAAATGAAGTTGTTGGGCAACAGGAGGTAATTTCTGAGGATGAAGATGCCGAGTCACAGAATCAACCTGAATTAAACGTGGATGATCAATCTAAAGTAGAAAAAGAACCTACTCTAGCAAAGTATGTAAGGAGGCACCATAAACCTAATCAATTCTTAGGATCAAAGAATTTTGTAGTTATGAAAAGAAGTAAGATGAGAGAAGATACATGCTTATTATATGATTTTGAGCCTAAAACAGTAAAAGATGCCTTAGACAATGAAGATTAGATACAAGCCATGAATGAAGAAATTGAATAGATTGAGAAGAATAAGACTTGGACACTTGTACCTAGGTCGAATGACAAAAATGTAATTGGTACTAAGTGGGTATTCATAAATAACCTGAATGAACATGGAGAGGTAACAAGAAATAAAGCTAGACTGATATGCAAGGGTTATGCACAAGAGGAAGGAATTGTGGTGCAGAGCACCCTAGGGTTTCTTGCTCCAAGCCCTAGTAGTGAGCAGAGTGACCAATGGAGCAGGTCATAGTTAGCGGTGAAGTTCTGTTTGGTAACTATTTTCTTTTTCTCTCCTAAACCCTAACGGTTTCTTCCGGTTGAGCACAAGAGTGGTTACCTTACACTTATCGCACAATCGCATGATGAGCAGCAGTTAAGGGAAAACTGTCGTGACAAGATGATGTCAGTGTTTATCGCACAGTCATGAGTTGATGGGAGGCTAAGTTTAAAGCTGGTGCGACAATGTGATGAGGGTGTATCACACAGTCAGTAGAAAATGGGCGGTTAACAGGAAATGTGTGCGACAAGGCGATGATGGCTCATCACACAGTCGGAAGGCAATCGGCGGCTAAGGGAAAACAGTTGCGAGGACGTGACGAGGAGGCATCACATAGTTGCGAGGTGATCGGCCATTAGTGTTTAAGTGTTGCAAGAACGCGACGATATCTCATCGCACAGTCGTAGATGAATCGGCAGGTATGGAGAGTAGAGCTCGCGACACTGTGACAAAAAGGTTTCAACAAAGTATCGCGTACCCGCAGAACAAAAGGCAGCTCGTCTAGACGCGTTGTGAGTGCATGATAAAATGGCATCGCAAAGTCACAGAGTAATGGATAGTTAGTGTTATGGGTGTGCGAGAATGCAATGACACTACATCGCCAGGTCGCAGAGAAATTGACAGCCAGTGTTTTAGCGGTGCGAGTGCGCGACAGCAATGCAGCGCACGGTCGCAGAGGAATAGGCAGCTCGGTTGGAAGTGGCGCAAGCGCATGACAATAGGGTATTGGAGAGTCACAGGGCTAAGACATGCATAGTTTTTATGACTCACAACTATGCGATTAAAGCACCCAGACTAAATTAAGCACCTGATCGAGCTGAGAAAGCATTGCGACACCGCGACTATAAAGAAGAGAATAGATTAACTTGCCAACCTGGTAGATGGAAGTTGAAAATTCGCTCACGAAAAAAATGAAAGAGAATGCCATGGAGGATAATATCGTCCACGACGACGGCCATGCTAAAGGTGATATCGATGACAGTTGGAGGAGAAGATGAAGAGCCGAGGCAGTTAAGAATCTTCAGGCGGACAGGTAGCCAGAAACGATTACAAATCAAGAACAGGCCGAGATATAAAATGGAGGAAAGAACAATGGTAAAGTGGTTAGAGAATTTGGAGACGAGACAGACTAGCAAAGAAGATTTCAGTTGCATTGTAATTTCTGGTTTTCAATAAAGATATAGTTTCCTGTATTTTCTGTGTGTGTTTCTTTTGTGTGCAGACTTCTATAGAGTAGGATTTTGATTTCAATTCAGTTAAATGGATACCTTTTGACTCTCATGATCAGGCTTATGGGATGTGACTGTCAAAAGGTACCCATTATGTATTTCTATTCTATTTTTGTGTTTGTGTCTGAGAAGTGGCTAGTCAGAGTTGGAAACAAGTCCTAGGCGAGCTAAATGGTCCGGCTAGGGAACTTGTAGGAGAGAGATAGAAGGAGAAGGTGCATGACTGACTTTACTCAGTCATGAAGAGCAAGAGGAGGTAAAGAGTGATAATTTTGGTGGGTAGGAAACCTGAGAGAGAGGGAGAATAGAAATCCTTCTAGTTAGGGTCTGCGAGTAACCCTAAGAGACTCATGCGTGAGTCTAGAGGATCCTGAAGTGAATAGGGTCCAAGGTGAGATTCATAAGAGAAGAGTAGGAGTCTAGGATAGTAAGGTGACCTCCCCATCAGATTGGTATCAGAGCCCAATTAAAGATTTGGGTTTGAAATTTGTAGATGTTTCAAAGTACTGAGGAATCAGTAGGAGAATCAGCCATGGTGACAAATGTAGAGCTGGCT
>MU224127.1:1714141-1737218 GCA_018584345.1 Thuja plicata
GACCTGGAGACAGAATAGGTCTGCCATGTCAGAAGAAGAAGAAAAGAATATACATCGAAAGAATCAGCCTCGAGAAGAGAGCCGGTGAGGAGAAAGAAGAAAGTAGGTCCCCCGGGGACCGAGGCTACATGCCTCATAAATGGGAAATGCGGCACCCTGTCTCCAAT
The DNA here is from genome assembly GCA_018584345.1 of Thuja plicata. NCBI lineage: Eukaryota > Viridiplantae > Streptophyta > Pinopsida > Cupressales > Cupressaceae > Thuja > Thuja plicata. The sequence goes on from MU224127.1 coordinate 1,714,309, forward strand.
GTGCCAGGTGTACCTTTGAACGGTGCCTCGAGAAGACCACCTTGTCAGAAACCAACTACCGAGCCAATGCCTCTTGATGCCCCCAACTACCCTCTGACAGTCATTATTAACCGCCTCTGAAAGTGACCGGTCGGCCTCGGGGACTGGGACACGGATCACTTTAAAGAATACAAAATTTTGGACCCGAAACTCCAGGATCCGGGAACTTACGCCCCCAAAAGAATAAAGAATGCTTAATGCTCAAGTTTCCCCGGTTCTCAGAGAACGCTCAAGGCTGTTTATTATCGTTGAAGGCCTAAAGGATGTGGAAAATGCCATCTTCATCAATCTTCCTTAGGCTGGCCCTTCTATGCCTGGCCACTTCAACTTGTTCCGCCAGGTCTGGAACATTATTTCTGAACTCATCTACCATCCTTGTGGCATCATGGCCCTTAAGCACCATTTTGGTCAGTTTTTCCATTCGGGCCCCATCCATCCCCTCTGGGGATTGATACCGAGATGCCATCATTTCATCAAAATTCCCCAAAACTGACTCCTCGGGGGTATAAGTATTTGTACCAAGGGGATCAACCCCGGAAGCTTTTATTATAAATGACTTGTACAAATTAGAAGAATACTTCATTGTGTTTACCTTTTCCTGTAAGGACTCTACCAGTTGCTTGGTTACCTCCAATGTGAGGTCCAGTCTGGAGTGTTGAGCCCTTACGAAATCAAATGATTCCTCACCCAGAATTCTGGATTCGGAAATTATGTCTTCCCCCAGGGTGAGGAGCTCTTCTAGCTCTACCTTCCACACCTGATAATTCTCGGTGTCACTCTCCCACTGCTCAATCAATGCTTCCACCTGTAAAATAATCTGCCAGGCCGTATATAAATCTAGGAGAGTGGCCACTAGGAAACGCCGGGTGTTTCCTATCTGTAGAGCGACCCATTCGTCTACTGCCTGGGCCTTCTTCTTAATTACTCATAGGGAGTCTATGTCACTCTGCGGTAATTCCTCTGATGTGGAGGTCTGTGGAGGGGTAGCGTTGAGGGGTCGGGCCAGCTCTGTAAGCAACCCCATGAGGTTTTCATTCTTCTCTTTTTCTGCCTTGAGCCTCTGGGCCTCTTTTTCATATCGGGCCTCCACTGCCCTTGCTGCCTCCTTCAGTAGGTCCACTTCGCCCTGCTTTCCCCTTTTTCCCAGAGGTACCTCTGCGATATGGTAGTCTACGGCGTCTACGGTCACTTCATCGGTGTCTGGGGGAGGCGTTGCCACTACCGCAACTATTTCTCCGCCTGGCCCAGTTTGAAGGTTATGAACTGTCTGGGCCTTCTTTGCTTTTGGCGGGGCCTGAGCCAAGGCCATCATTTCAGCCAGGGAGAGAGGGACTGTTGGAGCGGATTGGGCTTTCCTTTTTCTGCTTTCTGCCAGCCAAGGAGGTGGGAGAGGTGGCCTTCCTGCCAGAGTTTTTTCTTCAGATTCTCTCCCGGTGTCCGGTGGTGACTACTCCTTTTCAACATGTATTTCCTCTGTCTCTCTCTCTGCTGGAACCTCTTCTTCAGCAACATCTTCAATTTCTATCTCCTCAGCCTGGTCCCGGATGTCAATTGATGTGTCTAGACCCTGGTCGGCTTCTTCGGGGATCTCTTCTTCATGCTACTCTTCTTCTTCTTCATCTATCGGTAGTAAGGGCGGTACCGGGCCAAGATTCAGAGTTTGGGCCATTATGATTACCTGCCTGAAGGTTTCCCCCGGGAGTGGCCTTGGGAACACAGCGGCTGGGGTTACGGTTGGTCCTGAAGTTCTAGGTCTGGGTTCCCCAGTGGATGCCTTCTGTTCACTGGGTGGTTGTTGGTCCACTCCTGGACCTTCTATTCCTGGGGCCCCAGAGATAATCTCCATTTTTGGCCTCTTTTCTTCTGTTTGCTGCTCTTCTTGTTCTACAGCTTCTACTTCCAGGTCTTCTGGATCCACAGCCTCTTGCTCTGGGACTTCCGTCTCCACTTGTGTATCATCCCCTTGTAGATTTCTGAGTTCATCGGCTGCAAATAAGTCAAACTCCTCTTTCAGAGGGGGATTGGCTGGGATGTCCACCTGTTCTGTTTGCTTCTCTGATTCCGAGGAACTGGAGGAAAGGATTTCCACTTCTTTTGGGAGGGAATCCCTTGGCGCTGGTTCTTCCTTCAGCTATGCAATATGCTTTCTCTTCTTCTGGGTGATTAGAGGTGTCCCTGCATCGGCAATTGCTGCTGCCTCCATGGGATCCACCCCCGTCGCCTTAATCATCAAGGCTACCAGTGACGGGGAGGAAGGAGGACGAATTGGTCCGGCCATTAGCGGGGGAGTGGCGAGCCTTGTGATCAACTACTCCCTCATTTGTTGGGAGGTTGCTACAGATTGCTTAATTTGTTCCTGAATGGGGACTTCTTGCGCAGAAGAGGTTGTATCTATCCTCTTTCCCTTGTCTGCGCCTTGTGCCGAAGTCCCGTCCCCCAGAGTCAACTTTGGTACCGGTGGTGGTGTTGCTTTTGGTACCGGCCTGGAGGCTAGGCGCATACTCCCAGGGCACGCCTTCTTAAAATAGGCATGACTTCTCTCGACCACCTCCCGAGTGAATTTCTCAATCGTGTGGTCCTCCTGGATAGCCCAATTCATAGCCGGCAATGGCATTTTGTCAATCCCCTTTTCTTTTTACTGGGGGTCTATGGTGGGGGCGTCATCTAAGAATCTCGTCGGGAACCTCTGGAGCTTTAGCTCATGCATCATTCCGGCCGTCATTCTCTCATAATGCCGGCTGTGCACGTCAATTTCATCCTGGCGATCCGCCCAAAAGTCCTCCATATGTGCGTGGTGGGGCTCCAAAGCCTAGGGCAGTGTTGTTGCAATTCTTCCATGTGGATCAAAATTTCTCCGCGCCAGATAAAATTCCTGCAAGTTATAACATTTTAGTTCATTGTCTGCCTCCTTCACGGTGGCCAGACTGCAGGTGTAGTTCCCATAGGAGATTGGGAATGAAACATTGGGGACCTTCTTGAGGGCCAAGAAGGCATATAATTCCATCATCTATCGGCAATATTCCAGCAGCACGATCTTGTCCCCGCAATGCTTGGGCAACAAGTAGGGTTTCCCGGAGAAGCCGGCGACCCTAATGTATGTGTGCTACTGAAACTGGATATAGTAGTGCCCATAACTACTAAATAATTTCATCGCCTCAGTAGACAAGTGGTATCCAGCATCCCAGGTGGGTGTGAGCAAATGGTAGTAAATGAAGGAGTCATTTACCCGACAATAACTGGGGAAGCTGGCTTCCCATTGAATCTGTGGGAGATGGTCCCACAGTGCTTTCTGTCCCCCGCCAAGTCTAAGATTGCCATCTGTAAGTAGGCCATTGGAGTGGGGCCTCTGTTGGGCCAAAGCCCAGAAAACATAAGAAGTCATGTAGAACTCCTTCTTCTCGTTCAGCTGCAGGAACTGGGAGTCGACGTGATTGGAAATTATGGTCGCCCAGTCAAAGAATTCTCCCTTAGTGGAGATGCCCAGTAGGAAATAGTACATCTATTTTGCAAATTCTTGGGCGGAGGGCTGCCCAAATACCCAGGCCAATGCTATCATCCCCATTTGGATGCTTTCCTTGAATTCAGAGTGGGGGATATCTATCTTCATTCTTTTTGGATCCCTCTTCGGGACCTTGAGCCAATTGGTGTTCATGTACACCCGAGCAGCATCCTCCAGTTGGTTGAATTGTTTCAAGGCCTCGGTCCTTGTGACCACTGTGGCCCTATCAAATTGTGGGATTCCCAGGCCTTCTTGGAAAGTAACTGGGTCAAGGGACACCAGTGGAGTGGGGAATCCTGTAGGTTCTGCAGCTGCTAACATAACGGCCCAGACAGAAGAGTTGTAGTTGGCCGCCAAAGTTAGAACAAGCTCCGGAGACTGCATGAAGCATGGGAAGCAAGCTGCCCGGAGGATTTCGGAACCTTCGATGTTGGTTGCAATTTTGTCTCTAGCCTGTCGCTGGATATGCATTATCTTTACTAGGGCCCGTATTTCTGCCCAAGTCCCGACACTGGGGTCGGTCATCAATTTTACCTGGGACTCAATCTTTGAGCCCACAATCTCCTCACCCTGCATAAACTTCATGGTGAGGGACAGCTTTTCCAGGGCCTTCTCTATCTTTGACTTTGTCGCTGCCCTTGTCTCGGTTGTGGATGGCAACTCCAGAATTTCGGGAGGAGATGATGCAGATGCTTCAGACATGGTTGTAAGGTGAAGTCCGGACCTGTGAGACAAAGCGACCGTCAGAACATATTTATCAAAATAACATAGTAACTCCGGGGTCCGGAGATCTTACCACCATGATGTTTTGCCCTTCCTGAAAAGTTAGTTTTACGCATAAGTACCCGAAAAGAAGAACAAAAACTTAGTATTTTTATCATATCTCCGGACCCGGGAAGTTTTATCACATTTGACGAAGACATAGGATGAATGGCGGAAAGAGGTCCAAGGCCCGGAGAAAGGACCGTTAGCAAAGAAGAATGTGGAAGCAAGTTCACACCACGTGCGCTGGCATTGAATAGATGTGATGGCACTGGCGGCGGAGCCAACTGTTCGAACGCGCGAAAAGGGAAAGCCACTTGGCTAGAAGTAATTGCGCTCATGGAAAATAAATAAGGCTCTGACAGCCTTGATGGAGGAGAGAGAAAACCACCTATTTGAAACTGGCCCAGATCCGAGTTTCAAACAGGTTGTTTTCTACCTCGAAGCAAGCTTGGAGGCAAAAAACCAACAGCAAGGGTGACTCGACCAGCTCGTCGAGCCACCCGAAAGGATATACAGAAAGCTGAGGGGTATATACATGGAACAGAGGAGATATACAAGGGTTACCTATAGAAATATGCATATATACAACTTTATACACACGGAAAGACTCCTGCAGGAAAAACCAGACAAAGCTGAAACAAGAATATACAGCTACTTACATTATGTTCATGCTATCTACAGGCTATTTACAGACTATCTACATCTACACAGAAGGCAGACAACCTTCTGGCAGAGCCGAGCCGCCAGCAAGCGGCAAAACCAGAAGACCAAAGAAACAACAGAGAAACAAAGCAAACGAAAACAAAAATAGGCAAACCCAAAGAAAACTAGAAAACAAAAGCAAAGCGAAGAGGAGGGAAGCAGAGAAACCAACCTAAAAATGCAGAGGGCGAAGGAAGGGAAAGATTACCAGGAGAAATCTGCAACAACTTTGAATCATCAAGCTGTCGAGATCACCACCACGGAGCACTAGCGTACGTCTGAGAACAGTAGAAGGTGTTAAGCTTTGATTATCCCAAATTTTTCTGTGACTATTCTACTAATCACTTTGAAAATTACTCTATTTCACTCTAAGTGCTCGAAGATTTTAATCGCGGTAAGTGTGAAAATGACAGGCGAGTCTATTTATACCCATGATAAAAAGTAATCCTCCTCCTTCCAGAGATTTTAGGTCAGGCAAAACCTCCGGACTCCAGGCCCAGGGATTCCTTACGATGATGTTCTTAAGACTTAAGAACATTATAGCAAAGAATCTCAGAGTCCGGAATCTAGCTTCCCTACAAAAGGCAACCTCCGGGATCCAGGATCCCGGAGGGAAAAACTAAACCAAGAAAACAACGCACACTGGGGAAGAAAACCCCGGTGAAAGAAAACAAAAAAAGAAAAGAAAGACAAGGCAAAGCCGCAGCAAAAAGCAAAGCAAAAGAAAAAAAGGGGGACCCAACATTTTGCACACAAAATGTAGGGATGGGGATGCAGGGCATAACAAATGGCGGCTATCTGGGACAAATGCCTCAGCGCATTTGAGAACCATAGAATCTCTAGTTAACACAACTGGAACAAATCATCCTCCTGAAGCGTTTGGCAAGCAGAGGGCAGCGTATCTGAGAGAACCCGACCACACAGGAGTTAGTCCGTAGCCTTTCATCAGTGGTGTCGTGTGTGCTTTGGAAGGAAATCAAGCTGATGACCTCTTGAGAGGAATAGAGAGGCGGTACTAATTACATCGAACCAGTCATCAATTTGATTGCTTTCCCCCGAAGGCCAGAGTTTTGTCCCACTTTTCCTCTTATTATTTTATTCATTTCTAGGTGGGGAAGGCGGTACTTCTTTCACCATTGAGCTTAAGCTTAGCTAAATTCAAATGGCGGTACTTCTTTCACCTATCCACCTACATTTAGATATTTGAAGAGGACAAAACTCTAGACCCGAGAAGAATTTCTTTAGATTTCAGACGTGGATCAACCAACCAGTACAGCTGATCTACCCCCAGCGTGTCTAATTACTTGTTCCTTATATTATTATTGTTCACTGATTGCTAGACTCCCAGAGAAAACACCCAATGGAGATAGCTCGAGAATGTGACATAACCTACAAAAAAATCCTGGAGACCGGGTTGATTCCATCGTGATAAAGATAGATTCTAATATTCACCATGCTAGAGGCATTGCACCAGAGGCCAATGTTATGCGAAGCTTTCCAGTTCCTACAAGATGGAACAAAACGCCGGGACTAAAAGAAAGCCAAAAGCGAAAACAAAGACAACAAAAGCAAAAGAAGGGGGAAACTGCCCCAGAGGACAGCCAACAAAAACTATTTACAAGGGGATATTTACATATAGTACAACTTTTGGACAATCTTACCCTTATTCATAGTAATGCTTGAGGAACTGCCCATTAACAAGCAATGCGACAGGTTCTCCAATCAAGGTGTTAAGGCGGTAAGTATTTGCCCCGCAGACTTCTGAGATTAAGTATGGTTTGAGCCAGAGCCATTGGAAATTGGTGTGCTTTCCTTTCTTCTCCCGGGCCTTGTCCCATAACAGGACCAGATCTGAGATTTGAAAAGCCTTGTATTGGGCTCTTCTATCAAACCATCATTTTACTACTACTTGATGACACGCAAAGTGTTCAAGGGTCGTGTCTCGCTATTCTTCCATTCGCACTAGATTCAAAAGTTGAACCTCCACAATGTTGTCCCTGTTGTTGAATACCTGCATAAATTGTAAAACTGGGATCTATAAGTTGACTGGGAATACAGGGTTCTGAACATAAATCAGGTGGAATGGGGATGTCCCCAGGGCGGCTTTAATATGAATGCGATCCACCCAGAGGGCGAATTTCAGTTTTTAGTGCCAATCCCGGGGGTTTTGTTCCAATAGATGTTTGATCACCTCAATTAGATTCTTGTTTGTTGATTCAGCAATGCCATTTCCCTGAGGATAATAGTTGCTGGAGAACTTCAGTGTGATCTTTCGGTTGTAGGTCCATTCGAGTAATTGTGCGGAAGAAAATGCCGAACCATTGTTGCATACTAAAGAAAAGGGCATTCCGAACCTTGTGACGATGTTTTCCTCCAAAAACCTGATAACTATGTCCGCCGTGTTTTTTTTGCAAGGGATAGCCTCAGACCACCAAGTACAGTAATTATTCACAGTAAGAATATATTGGTGGTTGGCAGACGAGTTGGGGTTGATCTCCCCAATGAAGTCAAATGCCCACTGGGTGAAGGGTCTAGCCTCGTAGACTGGTTGCAGAGGCATGGCTGGGTTACGCTCACGATGCGCTGCAGTTTGGCAAGTATGACATTTCCTGACATGAGCGTAAACATCCTTGAAGATACAGGGCCAATAGTATCCAGCCTGAAGGATCTGGTGGGCAGTGGCGTCGGCTGAACCATGCCCAGTTCCAAACTGTCCATGGAATTCATCAATTATTTTTACAGCTTGGTCCCTGTCGATGCACCGAAGGTACACTCCGTAGTTCTGACGGTAAAGCACAGAGTTTTTGATCATGAAATGGGCACTTTTCATCCGCAGGGCGCGACATTTGTGGGGAGGTAATCCCTCTGGGCATTTTTTGTTTAGCAGCAAGTACACCAGATCGGTATACCATGGATCCCGAGTAATGGACTCCACCGTATAAGTGTGGCATTCTACGTGGGGAATCTCTTCTGCTATTGTTCGACTTAGTCCCTGGCCTTAGACTATTTTCATGGGCTGCATCTCTAAATCATATTCTTGGAGGATGGCCATCCATTTCCCCTGTCTCTTGCCCAATTCACTCTGCATCAGCAGAGATTTGACAGCCTGGTCTGGGATGATAGCATGCACTTTGCTCCGGAGAATATAGTGCCAAAATTTCTTCATGGCGCGAACCAAAGCAAAGGCCTATTTTTCCAATGATGAATACCGGACTTTGGCATTCTTAAAGGGGGAACTCATGAAAGCAATTGGTTTTTCCTCTCCTTTAACCTTTTGGGTTAGTACTGCCGTGGCAGAATGCGGCGAAGCAAATGAGTAGATGTAAAATGGGAGGGAATAGTCTGGACTAGCCAGGACAGGTGCCTCCATTATTGTCTGTTTAATCTAGGTGAACGCCCGCTTTACTTCAGGACTCCACTCAATTTTGGTGTCTTTTTTCATATTTCATTGAGTGGCTTAACTATCTCTGCAAATCCTGTGATGAATCAACGCACGAAGCTGATTTTTCCAAAGAAGGATCGCATTTCTTTCTTGCTACCGGGCATCTGTAGGTTTAGCAATGCTTTGACTCTATCAGGGTATATGGATATACCCTTCTTAGAGATGATATGCCCCAGCAACTTCCCCTCGGTGACCCTGAATATGCACTTCTTGGGGTTGAGGGATATTCCATACTGGCGACATCTCTCGCAGATCTGAGCAAGGTGGGTGGCGTGATCACGCCTGTCCCGGGAGAAGATGGTCAAATCATCCATGTAGATGATTATGCATCAATTTACAAGGCCTTCGAATGCAATTTCCATGGCCTTCTAAAAGGTAGCCCCCACGTTGATCAACCTGAAGGGCATTCTTCTGTACGCAAATGTTCCCCACTTGGTGGTAAACATTGTTTTCTCTCTATCTTCATATTTGACCATGACCTAGTTATATCCTGAATATCCATCCAAAAAAGACATCATCTGAGATCCGTTCACTATCTGCAACACCTCATCCAAGGAGGGGAGAGGGTGATTATCTTTTCTAGATGCCTTGTTCAAATTTCAAAAATCCACGCAAAGGCGGATCTCACCGTTCTTCTTCCTGACTGGGACCAGGTTGGCAACCCATGTAGTATGCCGGATTGGAAAGATAATCTGAGCTGACAGTAGTTTTTCTACCTCCTGACGAATCAGAGGCTCTACCAGGGGGTTGACCGGTCTTTGTTTTTGCCGAAAGGGCTTAGCGTCTGGCTTTAGGGGAATAGTGTGGGTCATGATAGAGGTGTCATATGTCTTTAAGTCTTCATACCCCCGGGCAATCACATCAATGTATTCTCAGAGAACCACGAGAATCTTCTCCTTTTTCTCAGGGGAACAGGAGGTGCCTATGTGGATGACCTTCTCTTCACCGGGCTGGCCGATGTTAACCTTTTCAAACTTTCCTCCCTTAGGGGAGGATGATACCTTCTCACGGGCTCGAGGGTCCGAGTCGAAGATTCTCTCTAATGCAACCATTCCCTTAGGGATAGTGTTGGTGGGCAGGTCCATGATCCCATCGTCACCCTATCCAGTGTCATCGTGGTCTCGTTCCTCCACTATCTGATCCTCAAAAACACCAACATTGGCCATGAAGGCCAGGATATGTTGATCGTCCTCAAAAACCTAAAAGTGGGTAACATTGTCTGGAATGGAGGGGGTGGGGACCATCTCAACTGAAAACCTCCGGAGTCGTGAGCCGGCCATCGGCTCAAGTGTGCTGGCAGAAACAGCTAGGGCATCCGGGACATAGTTTCGTCACTAGGGAATAAGGTCAATGCCAAAGGCATCGAAATCTTCAATAAGGCTCCAAGCCCACTTGCGGTATGCAGCCAGCCTTTTTTCATGACATGTGTATTGACTCCGGACTTGTTTAACAACCAACTCTGAATCACTTAGAGCCTGGAGGCGGGTGATACCTTTCCTTAGTGCGAATAGGAGTCCAAAGACCAAGGCCTCGTACTCCGTGACATTGTTTGTACAGTTAAACTACAGCCTGTAGGATGCGAGGAAGGATTTCCCTCGCGGGTTGATTAATTCTACCCCGGCCCCGCAGCCCTATTTGGATCGGGACCCATCAAACTTAAGGGTCCATAAGTCATTGTTTGTAATCTGGGGCTGGGGACGGGGAGTTTTCTTTGGATTCTCGCTGGGAAACTTGGGGGTTTTTTCCCGGACTACCAATGTAAAATTGGAATTTATCCCTGGAGGAGTTTCAATCGGTGATTCCCCGGGGGATGGCACCAAAGGAGTGCATCCCGTAGAAGTACTGGGTCCTAGGGAATCGATTGTATGTTCACTCTGGAGGATATCAAGTTGCCGGGTAGTGATTGATAGGCATGGCTCACACTCGTGCTCTGAATGTTTTTGGTAATGCACTCGACACCATGTGCCGGACAGGAGTGTGGCAAGGGTCGCTATGGGACCCTAAGAGTTAACTTCAACTCTCACCTTTCCTTCTAAGTCCTGTGCTCTTTGCAATACTACGGGATCCTCTCCGCGGATGAAATCAAATGTTAAAATTTCAAGAGGTCGGTACACCCCCAGAGAAGACTCGGAGAAAAGGACTTCATTGACCTTTCCAACTTCGGTAAGGGCCTGTTTCATCTAGGCTTCGCTTTCAACCCAGATCTGATTGGATTCTCCTTCCCAAGGAAGCCCCAAGTGGGTGAAGTTGGTCGAAAAGTATCCATTTAAGGACTTGGACCAATTCTGACTTAGTAACATCCCATAAGTCTCTGGGATGTCTACCACTTGGATGTCAATGATGCTGGCTATCCTGGGGTCCTAGATAAGATGTATCTGGACATTCTTCAGTTCTCCCACCACTTTTACAGCAGTCTTATCCAATTAGATCACTGCACCATTAGACGGGGTGGGGTGGAGTCCAAGCTTCTAACAAATGGACAAGGGCGTGATGTTACCCGAAGCTCCGAAGTCTACTAGGTAGTTGTGTATATTTTTGCCGTAAATGTTCAGGCCTAGTAGGAAGGGAGGATCCTCATTATTTCCCTGGAAGACAGCCGCGTTAGCATCTTCGAATGAAACAGTCTTGGGAGGGCGGCTAACTGCTTTCGGGTTCCCTAAGAGCTTCAGAAGGGACTTCTTCTGCTCGGGATAATTTAACAAAACCTCCATCAAGGTCATGGAGGTGGTGGTCTTCTCTAACGCCTTTGTGATGTCAAATCTTCCTCCCGGGAATTGGTGATTTTCCTCTGTGAGATCTTTTGCTTAGTTAGAGCTAGGACCTTTTGGAGGGACGGGTCGATCAGTTACATTACTTCGGGGAGGAGGAGTATCTTTGGTAGGAGTTGTAGGCGTGTAAGCTGGTCCTTTACCTACCTAGCTCCGGGTGTTGTATGGAGCCCGTGGGTTAGTAAAGGCATTGGCCTCAAAGGGCGGGATGGATTCATCAAAGAATCCCTGGAGTTTGGATTCTTCCTCATCTTCCCTGGAAGTTCTGAAGAAAATGGTATCACAAGTGAAGGCACTGTGGGTTTTCTCTTGGACAGGGGGCTCCAGGGGGACGGTATCATGTGATTGCTGCCTGTCCAGTTGGGAGATCATTATGACTTTCTCCAAAGTGGCACAATTTTCTTCCTTGTGCGAACCTGTATCGTGCAACCGACACCAATTAGTCATGGGCTGAAAGTCTGTGACTGGCATAAAATGGGATGGTCCAGCACATTTTGGTTGGCATTTTAGTTCGGAGGCGGGCCTCTGGTGCTAGCATTATTATTCCATTGTTGTTGGTTTGGACTAGGCCCGTTGTTGAAGTTTCTTCCCCCGGCATTGTTGTTTCGCTGGCCGGAGAAGATATTCCCTCTCTGGGAATTTGAGTTTTGGGGCGTGTAGGACCTAGCCTTCAGTTGACCCATGTCCATGGTCAGAGTGGACAGCATCCACCGGAGGGACTCAACCTCGGCAGTCAACTGAGTGTTAGCGTCATAATGGGATGGTTGTGGCGGTTGTTGGCTTCCCGGGAAGGCAGCAGGATTAACCGGAGTCGAGGGCTACAATCCTCCAGCTGTGGACGACTGGAAGAAGGGCACTCCAGACGGTTGTGTCTGAGTCTATTGTGTCTGCTGTGGCTGATTCCAAGGGAAGACTTCCAGACCCGGTGTCATCTGGGTCTGGGAGGGGTAAACATACCATGCCTATTGGTCTATCAAAGGTGGCGGGGGATTCAGTGCCATCAAGGGGGCACCTATTGCCAGATTGGGATTGTAACCCCCGGCATAAGTAGTTCCATCAGGGATCATGTTGAAAGGTGTGTTCTGTCCAATCCCGCCCGAGGATTTATTGAGACCGTGGGACAACTCTAAGGCCAGGTTCTAGACTTTCGCCAAAGTATCCCGGTCGCCCGGGGCAGTTGTTCTCCAAAGGAGGGTGGCAATGAAAGGGTCCATTGCATTAAGGTATGTCTGTATGGTAACATCTGGCAATGGGACAAAAGGGCCTGTGCACCTCTTCAGGGCACGCTGGAACCTATGGTTGAATGCTGCAAGAGGTTCATTGGGTTCCTTTCTGATGGAGATGAACTGGCTATAGGACCAGGCTGGGTCCACATGTACGCAAAAGGCAGCCAAGAAGGCATCCTCCATATCCTGCCAAGTGTTGATGGAGTTGGCAGGAAGGTTAAGGTACCAGTTCAACTTGCTCTGTCCTAAGGATAGGGGAAACATGCGGGTCACAACATCTTCATGCTGGATCCGGTGTCAGTTCATGGCATCCTTGTATGCCTGTAAATATTCTTCTACGGTCCGTGAGCCTAAGTGCTCATATCATGGGCAAATCTTCTCCGGGTGGGAGGGTAAATCGTTGATTGCACCCAGAAAAGTGCCCATTAGGGACCCAGTGTTTCCAAAGTATGCAGCCATTGGGGAAACTATATGTTGGGTAGTTTGAGTACTAGTTCCTGGGACCGTCTGGGGAGTTTGAGTATTCAGGGGTATGGTAGATCCTGAGACAACAGTGGCTGGTAGGACTTTCGATGTCCGCTTCCTTCGAGCAGGAGGCTCGAGTTTGACAAACCTTCTGGGGTTCGGGACAGACCTAAGGACTCTTTCAAATTTAGCTGGGGAAAAGGACCCAATCCCACTAAAGGCTTGTCTCCTAAAACTACAACTCGGGGAACCCTCAGGAGGTTTAAAATAAGAATCTTGGGAGGGGGATGAGTTCATGCCCTCCTAGCGCCAGTTTTTGTTGACGGGGTTTTACTGACCGGGTCCGCCAACAGTCATAAGTTGTCACCGGGTTCTGAAGAAATCGGCCAACTCTGCCTGCAAAGGTTTTCCGGGGGAAACAAATCCTCCGGGCCTTGAAGCACCTGGGTGTCGGGTCACGACGGTGCGGGGCTCGGTTGGGAGAGGTGACTATTTTTGAGGGGGATAGCTGGTTACTTCAACTCATTCCTCCGGAGATTTAGAATAGTAAGGTTTTCCCAGAGAATTCTACACTTAGCGAATAAAATGAAAAATATCCTGCAAGGTTAGAAACGTTTATCTGACTACAGTCATGCTGAAAAGTCTAGAACATCAACAATACTCTGAAAGACTACACTAAATACCAAAGAAATACACAACCATCAGTTAGCATTTTATCAGTAGCGGAATAAGGAGGTCGTTAATCTACTTTAACATATCAGAGTAAAGGACATACAGAACATTAAAACATGAAATACCATTAACTCAGAAGTAGACGCTAACAACATCATTGCCGAGAATCCTTCCTTCCTCATTAATATTTAGTCTAGCAAGCACTGGTGCGTGATACAATGGTGGCTCTAGGGGAGCATCTAACTACTAAGAACAGGACAATGGAGCATTGAGCTCTGCAACTAAAACCAGAAATCACTCTGCTATTTCTTATGGACAACAAAATCATCAATTTTGCCGACCCTTGGAAATGGGCCGATTTGCCTATTTATACAACTCTCTCTAACCCTAACCCTATTTTACTGTGTTTTAATAAAATAAAATATCTGGGGGCCGGTACTACCTGCGCCACCCTACAAAAGACCTGGAGACAGAATAGGTCTGCCATGTCAGAAGAAGAAGACAAGAATATACATCGGAAGAATCGGCCTCGAGAAGAGAGCCGGTGAGGAGAAAGAAGAAAGTAGGTCCCCTGGGTACCGAGGCTACATGCCTCATAAATGGGAAATGCGGCGCCCTGTCTCCAATGTGCCAGGTGTACCTTTGAACGGCACCTCGAGAAGACCACCCTGTCAAAAACCAACTGCCGAGCCAATGCCTCTTGATGCGCCCAACTACCCTCTGACAGTCTTTATTAACCGCCTCTGAAAGTAACCGGTCAGCCTCGGGGACCGCGACACGGATCACTTTAAAGAATACAAAATTTTGGACCCAAAACTCCGGGATCTGGGAACTTACACCCCCAAAAGAATAAAGAATGCTTAATGCTCAAGTTTCCCTGGTTCCCAGAGAATGCTCAAGGCTGTTTATTATCGTTGAAGGCCTGAAGGATGCGGAAAATGCCATCTTCATCAATCTTCCTTAGGATGGCCCTTCTGTGCCTAGCCACTTCAACTTGTTCCGCTAGGTCAGGAACATTATTTTTGAACTCATCTGCCATCCTTGCGGCATCATGGCCCTTAAGCACCATTTTGGTCAGTTTTTCCATTTGGGCCCCATCCATCCCCTCCGGGGATTGATACCGAGATGCCATCATTTCATCAAAATTCTCCAAAACTGACTCCTCGGGGGTATAAGTATTTGTACCAAGGGGATCAACCTGGGAAGCTTTTATTATAAATGACTTGTACAAATTAGAAGAATACTTCATTGTGTTTACCTTTTCCTGTAAGGACTCTACCAGTTGCTTGGTTACCTCTAATGTGAGGTCCAGTCTGGAGTGCTGAGCCCTTACGAAATCAAATGATTCCTCACCCAGAATTCCAGATTTGAAAATTATGTCTTCCCCCAAGGTGAGGAGCTCTTCTAGCTCTACCTTCCATGCTTGATAATTCTTGGCGTCACTCTCCCACTGCTCAATCAGTGCTTCCGCCTATAAAATAATCTGCCGGGCCATATATAAATCTGGGAGAGTGGCCGCTAGAAAATGCTGGGTGTTTCCTATCTGTAGAGCGACCCATTCGTCTACTGCCTGGGCCTTCTTCTTCATTACTCGCAGGGAGTCTATGTCGCTCTGCGGTAATTCCTCTGATGTGGAGGTCTGTGGAGGGGTGGCGTTGAGGGGTCGGGCCAGCTTTGTAAGCAACCCCATGAGGTTTGCATTCTTCTCTTTTTCTGCCTTGAGCCTCTAGGCCTCTTTTTCATATCGGGTCTCCACTGCCCTTGCTGCCTCCTTCAGCAGGTCCACTTCGCCCTGCTTTCCCCCTTTTCCCAGAGGTACCTCTGCGAGATGGTAGTCTGCGAGGTCCGTGGTCGCTTCATCAGTGTCTGGGGGAGGCGTTGCCACTACCGTAACTGTTTCTCCGCCCAGCCCAGTTCGAAGGGTATGAACTGTCTGGGCCTTCTTTGCTTTTAGCAGGGCCTGAGCCAAGGCCATCATTTCGGCCAGGGAGAGAGGTACTGTTGGAGCGAATTGGGATTTCCTTTTTCTACTTTCTGCCAGCCAAGGAAGTGGGAGAGGTGGCCTTCCTGCCAGAGTTTGTTCTTCAGATTCTCTCCCGGTGTCCGGTGGCGGCTGCTCCTTTTCAACATGTATTTCCTCTATCTCTCTCTCTGCCGGAACCTCTTCTTCAGCAAAATCTTCAATTTCTATCTCCTCAGCCTGGTCTCGGATGTCAATTGATGTGTCTAGACCCTGGTCAGCTTCTTCGGGGATCTCTTCTTCATGCTGCTCTTCTTCTTCTTCTTCATCTATCGGTAGTAGGGGCGGTACCGGGCCAAGATTCAGAGTTTGGGCCGCTGTGATTACCTGCCTGAAGGTTTCCCCCGGGAGTGGCCTTGGGAACACGGCGGCTGGGGTTACGGTTGGTCCCAAAGTTCCAGGTCCAGGTTCCCCAGTGGATGTCTTCTGTTCACTGGGTGGTTGTTGGTCCACTCGCGGACCTTCTGTTCCTGGGGCCCCAGAGGTAATCTCCAGTTCTGGCCTCTTTTCTTCTGTTTGCTGCTCTTCTTGTTCTGCAGCTTCTACTTCCAGGTCTTCTGGATCCACAGCCTCTTTCTCTGGGACTTCCGTCCTCGCTTGTGTATCGTCCCCTTGCTGATTTCTCAATTCATCGGCTGCAAATAAGTCAAACTCCTCTTCCAGAGGGGGATTGGCTGGGATTTCCACCTGTTTTGTTTCCTTCTCCGGTTCTGGGGAACTGGAGGAAAGGATTTCCACTTCTTTTGGGAGGGAAGCCCTTGGCGCTAGTTCTACCTTCAGCTGTGCAATATGCTTTCTCTTCCTCTGGGTGATTAGAGGTGGCCCTGCATCGGCAATTGCTGCTGCCTCCGTGGGATCCACCCCCGTCGCCTTAATCATCAAGGCTGCCAGTGACGGGGAGGAAGGAGGAAAAATTGGTCTGGCCATTAGTAGGGGAATGGCGAGCCTTGTGATCAACTGCTCCCTCATTTGTTGGGAGGCTGCTACAGATTGCTTAATTTGTTCCTGAATGGGGACTTCTTGCATGGAGGAGGTTGTATCTATCCTCTTTCCCTTGTCTGCGCCTTGTGCCGAAGTCCCAGCCCCTGGAGTCAATTTTGGTACCGGTGGTGGTGTTTCTTTTGGTACCGGCCTGGAGGCTGGGCGCATACTCCTAGGGCACGCCTTCTTAAAATAGGCATGACTTCTCTCGACCACCTCCCGAGTGAAGTCCTTAATCATTTGGTCCTCTTGGATAGCCCAATTCATAGCCGGAAGTGGCATTTTGTCAATCCCCTTTTCTTTGTACTGGGGGTCTATGGTGGGGGCTTCGTCTGAGAAGCCCGCCGGGAATCTCCAGAGCTTTAGCTCCTGCATCATTCCGGCTGTCATTCTATCATAATGCCGGCTGTGCATGTCCATGTCATCCTGGCGATCCGCCCAAAAGTCCTCCATATGTGCGTGGTGGGGCTCTGAAGCCCGGGGCAGTCCTGTTGTAATTCTGCCATGCGGATCAAAATTTCTCCACGCCAGATAAAATTACTGCAAGTTATAACATTTTAGTTTATTATCTTCATCCTTTGCGGTGGCCAGACTGCAGGTGCAGTTCCCACAGGAGATTGGGAATGAAACATTGGGGACCTTCTTGAGGGCCAAGAAGGCATGTAATTCCATCATCTGTCAGCAATATTCCAGCAGCACGATCTTGTCCCCGCAATGCTTGGGCAACAAGTAGGGTTTCCTAGAGAAGCCGGCGACCCTAATGTATGTGTGCTGCTAGAACTGGATATAGTAGTGCCCATAACTACTAACCAATTTCATCGCCTTAGTAGACAGGCGGTATCCGGCATCCCGGGTGGGCGTGAGCAAATGGTAGTAAACGAAGGAGTCATTTACCCAGCAATAACTGGGGAAGCTAGCTTCCCATTGAATCTGTGGGAAATGGTCCCACAGTGCTTTCTATCCATGGCCAAGTCCGAGAACGCTATCTGTAAGTAGGCCATTGGAGTGGTGCCTCTGTTGGGCCAAAGCCCAGAAAACATAAGAAGTCATGTAGAACTTCTTCTTCTCGTTCAGCTGCAGGAACTGGGAGTCGACGTGATTGGAAATTATGGTCGCCCAGTCGAAGAATTCTCCCTTAGTGGAGATGCCCAGTAGGAAATAGTACATCCATTTTGCAAATTCTTGGGCGGAGGGCTGCCCAAATACCCGAGCCAATGCTATCATCCCCATTTGGATGCTTTCCTTGAATTCAGAGCGGGGGATATCTATCTTCATTCTTTTTGGATCCCTCTTCGGGACCTTGAGCCAATTGGTGTTCATGTACACCTAGGCAGCATCCTCCAGTTGGTTGAATTATTTCAAGGCCTCGGTCCTTGTGACCACCGTGGCCCTATAAAATTGCAGGATTCCCAGGCCTGCTTGGAAAGTAACTGGGTCAAGGGACACCAGTGGAGTGGGAAATCTCGTAGGTTCTGTAGCTGCTAACATAACGGCCCGGACAGAAGAATTGTAGTTGGCCGCCAAATTTAGAACAAGCTCCGGAGACTGCACGGAGCATGGGAAGCAAGCTACCCGGAGGATTTCAGAACCTCCGATGTTGGTTGCAATTTTGTCTCCAGCCTGTCGCTAGATATGCATTATCTTTACTAGGGCCTGCATTTCTTCCCAAGTCCCGACACTGGGGTCAGTCATCAATTTTACCTGGGACTCAATCTTTGAGCCCACAATCTCCTCACCCTGCATAAACTTCATGGTGAGGGGCAGCTTTGCCAGGGCCTTCTCTATCTTTGACTTTGTCGCTGCCCTGGTCTCGGTTGTGGATGGCAACTCCGAACTTCCAGGAGGAGATGATGCAGATGCTTCAGACATGGTTGTAAGGTGAATTCTGGACCTGCGAGACAAAGTGACCCTCAGAACATATTTATCAAAATAACATAGTAACTCCGGGGTCCGGAGATCTTACCACCGTGATGTTTTGCCCTTCCTGAAAAGTTAGTTTTACGCATAAGTACCTGAAAAGCAAAACACAAACTTAGTATTTTTATCATATCTCCGGGCTCGGGAAGTTTTATCACATTTGACGAAGACATAGGATGAATGGTGGAAAGAGGTCCGAGGCCCGGAGAAAGGACCGTTAGCAAAGAAGAATGTGGAAGCAAGTTCACGCCACGTGCGCTGGCATTGAATAGATGTGATGGCACTGGCGGCGGAGCCAACTGTTCGAACGCACGAAAAGGGAAAGCCACTTGGCCAGAAGTAATTGCGCGCATGGGAAATAAATGAGGCTCTGACAGCCTTGATGGAGGAGAGAGAAAACCACTTGTTTGAAACCGGCCGAGAGCCAAGTTTCAAACAGGTGGTTTTCTGCCTTGAAGCAAGCTTGGAGGCGAAAAACCAACAGCAAGGACGACTCAACCAACTCGTCGAGCCACCCAGAAGGATATACAGAGAGATGAGAGGTATATACATGGAATGGAGGAGATATACAAGGGTTACCTATAGAAATATACATATATACAACTTTATACACACGGAAAGACTCCCGCGGGAAAAACCAGACAAAGATGAAACAAGAATATACAGCTACTTACATTATGTTCATGCTATCTACAGGCTATTTACAGACTATCTACATCTGTACAGAAGGCAGACAACCTTCTGGCAGAGCCGAGCTGCCAGCAAGCGGCAAAACCAGAAGACCAAAGAAACAACAGAGAAACAAAGCAAACGAAAACAAAAAAAGGCAAACCCAAAGAAAACCAGAAAATGAAAGCAAAGAGAAGAGGAGGGAAGCAGAGAAACCAACCTGAAAATGCAGAAGGTGGAGGAAGGGAAAGATTACCAGGAGAACTCTGCAACAACTTCAAATCGTAAAGCCGTCGATATCACCACCACGGAGCACTAGCGTACGTCTGAGAATAGTAGAAGGTGTTAAGCTTTGATTATCCCAAATTTCTCTGTAACTGTTCTGCTAATTGCTTTGAAAATCGCTCTATTTTTCTCTAAGTGCTCAAATATTTTAATCGCGGTAAGTGTGAAAATGACAGGCGAGTCTATTTATACCCGCGGTAAAAAGTAATCCTCCTCCTTCCGGAGATTTCAGGTCAGGCAAAACCTCCGGACTCCGGGCCCGGGGATTCCTTACGATGATGTTCTTAAGAATTAAGAACATCATAGCAAAGAATCCCGGAGTCTGGAATCCAGCTTCCCTACAAAAGGCAACCTTCGAGATCCAGGATCCCGGAGGGAAAAACCAAACCAAGAAAACAACGCACACCAGGGAAGAAAACCCCGGAGAAAGAAAGAAAAAAAAAGAAAAGAAAGACAAGGCAAAGCCGCAGCAAAAAGAAAAGTAAAAGAAAAAAAGGGGGACCCAACATTTTTCACACAAAATGTAGGGATGGGGATGCAGGGCATAACAGAACCTAACAGCTGGTGGTGAGGGTTAGTGATAGATTTGTTTCAATATCGGTAAAGAAAATGGTCAACCAGCACTCAGCCAAGTTTCAGCCACTGGAAATGAGACAATTTTAGAAGTATGGGGCATTTAATTGCCTAATTACATCATGGTTTTTTCTTACAAAAGGATAAAGGAATTGAAGACAGCAGTTGTGAGCTTAGATATTTTATTTATATTTCTATTTCAAAAGAAAATTCCATTTTGTCTTCTAGAGTTTTAGGGTTAGGTCAAAATCATCTGAAGCTTATTTCATCCTTATCTCTTAAGGATTCCAAGATGATTTTGGGCTATATATAGGCCTATTGTAGCATTTTTTAAATGTTGTTGAATTTCTACTACAAGGCAAGCTTCTTATTGTGCATATTCTTAAGCTTCTAGTCTGGATATATTGAAACAGGACATATTAATGAAATACAGTGCAGTTTCCTATCCCATGTTATTGTTGTCTTTTTATATTTCTGTGTATGGCTCTTGTATGTTTAATTTGTAAGGCATCTTAAATACATCGGTTACAAGGTAACTGTCTAATTACTTGTGAATTTATTTCAAGGAGAGAACTAAGTTTCATGAGTGATTTCAGAGGGTTAGTCATTAATGTGAGGATTTGATACAGTTGTGTGGGAATGATAAGATAGTTTGTAAGGCATTCAATCTGAGTTGCATATAGTTTGTAAGGCATTCTATAGTATTTCCTTAAATTTTTTTTGTGGATTTATGTTTTCATTTGACTCTTTGCTCAAGGAATAGGCACTAGTCTATGGTTTGGTGAGTAGTTACTTCTTCATCCAAAGAAATCAATCAACCAATTACATGCAGTTACTAAGAACACATGCGTTGAACTTGAAAGTGGATTTGTATCAGCCGGATACAATTCAATTTATTGATTCCTTAAAGATTGAATCACTAGGTTAACCCTCCTTAAAAGGAACAAGGATGACAATCCTTGTCTCATTGATTTTTTCTATTCTTACAATCATAGTTTATTTGGTTAAGCTCTGTATCCAGTTGATTTTGGTCATCTGTAGGGTGTTTTATAAGTTGATTCAATAAAGGGTAAATAGAAAATTAGTGTCCACTATAACATATACTGAATAATTAGTAATCATTTAGAGGTTATACCTGCCTGAGCATGTGGAGCTCGAAAAAGAAGGAGGATCTTATCCAATCCTCATCAATTAGGAATTTCTCTTGTCTGAATCAGTATTAGGAGTCATGGTGTTTAAACAATCATTCAAGCATTGTGGTTCATGCAAGAAAAATCTTTAACAAATTTGTGACTCTGCTAGGGAATAAAGGTTTTACTCAAAATTCTCTGGTATTTATATTTGAGAGTGCTTATCTAAATCATCCTTATAGTACTCATATTTGAGTTGTGTTCTATCTTTCCCAAACTAGTGTTGGGTGGCGACTCTAAAAGAAAAATCTTTGTGATCAATATTAAAGGATAAGTGCATATCTTTTCAATATGCATACTAGGTCAAGGATGAGAAACAATCCTGAAGTTGATTTGGATAGTGGTATCCCAGCTACTTCAAGGACAGAAATATGGAGAAAGAAGCGAGATCAAGTTGACATAGACGAATCTTCCACAAGACAAGAAGAAAGAGATACTAGAAGTAAAGATGGAGATTAGTCTAGATATGAAGGGAACACTTCAGAATATGAAGAGGCTCACCTTGGATTAGAGACATATGTAGTCACCACTACTTCTAGTGAGAGAGAGGGAACTGATCCTAGTAGTTCAGATCATCAAGTTCCTCCAGATGATTTTGCTGAAAGGGAAAAAAAATTGATGAAGCAATTAGCCCTTGTTCAGCAAATGAAAAGATAAAAGGATTCAAAAAAGAAAAAAATTGATCAAAAGGATATTGATAAGTTTAGAAGATCTCTGGGACATCAGGCTCCAAAAATGTTGAAAGATCTCGTATCCATGTACTCATAAGGCATCTAGTTCACAAACTGTCAAGGATAAAGGAAAATAGAAACTGACTGAAAAGGAGGTTGAAGAACCAAAATTTCACAGTGTCCTAATAGAACAGATGTCCCAGTTAGACATTGATCTTGAGAGATTAAGAAAAGAAAAAGAAACCATGACAAAGAAGCTGGAGAAAAAAGAGGTTCAAGCTGCAACTTTGGAGATGAAGAATAAGATTGATTTCTTGCAATCTTTTATGGATTCTCATGCTAGTATTGGAAATGCTACATCTTCAAAAGCCAAGGCTGCTACCTGTTGGTGCTCAAATCGACAGATTGAACTCCTAACGGATTTTTTTTATTCAATGGAGATGAATACGATCGATTTGCCAACGAATGAGGTTTCAACAACCTCCTACAATTCTGATTCCACGGAACCAAGGCTCGTGGGCCTGTAATTTAAGACTTGTCTTTAAGGTCTTCTTAGAGGTTTCCTGTAACGGATAACTGATAACTTCGATTCCAGCTTCTCAATATGTTAATAAGATCACGAAACTAAAAATATATGTATTAATGAAATGTAATGTGTTTAATATCGTTTGATAAGATTGAAAATATGAACTGAATTAAATGAAATAAAAGAGTAGCTCAAAAAAATTGAAACAATGAAACCTAATACTAAATTCCAATAACAAGACAGACCAGTGCTATATTCCAATAATGGGCAAACAGAGTCGATATATCTTCAACCCTATGTTCAACTTCAGAGACAATTTTGAAACAAAATTTGTCACTTTAAAGGCGAAATGAAATGAACATACAACGATAATTTTAAAAGTATTTCAATTTAATACTATTTCTCAAATGATGGACTATTTGATCAATATTTTAATCAAAAGGATTTTAACCATACGAAAATGAGAAAGAAATAATTGAATATACAAAACATAAACTTAA
>MU224127.1:1758903-1777202 GCA_018584345.1 Thuja plicata
CTAGCCTTGGGGCACCAAAATTCAACCTAAACCACACCCTAGGACTTCACAAAACCTCTCAAAAACCCTAATTAATCATGCATCCGAAAATGGAGTATTGGTTTCATCAAATCTTGGTTCCTTAAACCACCTACCTAGCTTAGGAATGCTCGAGACTAGCTAAGGAGAGGGTGGGGTCCATATTCCACTCAACATGCCACTTCATCACAAAGGTGTCAAGTGACACCTCACTAAAGCACACATCACAAACACATTTGACATGCCTTGTGGGTAAATACATTATATTATTCACAAAAAGAAATTTACTTACAAACATACATTTACATACATTGTCAACCATATGAACACATGCAACACATTTACGAATAAAATTATGTCACAACAAGTTCGTACTCTTTTTATATTTAACCTTGGTTTCCAACTGATTTCACTTAGATCCTATCTTGTTTCCCCGACTTACAACCATGACCATGTTCCTGCACACTCAAATTTGATGTCAGTACATTATAAAATCTTGCATTAATAATCATTTCAAAAATAGAGTAGTAACATCTAACTTGTCAAATACATATATATCTGCATCCGTAAAACATTATGTATTCCACATAAGCATGTAATCCTAAACCTATCATAGAACCATGATTTCACCAATATTCATTATACTGAAAGATGACATAACAATGCTGAGTGTATATATCATAGATAATCATGGAATCAAAATAAGCATATATAAAAGTACGATTAACGTGATCATCATAAGAATCTATAACAACTATCTCATAAGATCCAAAGATAGCATATGTCATCCAAAATAGATCAAATGTCTATACTCAAAGTATCATCCTGATGAATCGAATGTCAAAATGAAAGTCGAACTAGGATGGGTTAGGACAGGATCTTACATGCCTTCAAAGTTAGTGATGGATAATGCTATGTGTTTTAGATCTGATGAGATCAAATATTTCTGTGAAAAGTATGGGATCATAATGTCACATTCATCCCCATACCATCCATAGGCAAATGGATAGGTTGAGTCTAGCAAAAAAATCATTTTGAAGATCTTAAAGAAGACTCTTGAAAAGAATAAAAGAGCATGGCATACAAAACTAAAATTGGCATTGTGGGTTGACAAAGTTACAGTTAAGAAAGCAACAGGAAAATCACCATTTGAGCTTGTATATGGTTTATAGTCTAGGATGCATATGAACAATTTATTACCTGTATACCAGTTTATACAAGAGGAGCATTTAGAAGTTTCTGACAGTATGCAGGATAAAATGATGTAGTTGGCAGAGTTGGATGAAATTAGAAAAGATAGCCAGAAAGAATATATTAAGTTACAACAGAAAATGAAGTATCTATTTGATAAAAGGGCTAGTGATAGAAAATTCCAACTGGATGATCTAGTACTTCAATGGAATGTGAGATCAAAGGTTAAAGGGAAACACAAGAAGTTTGAGTCTTTATGGCTTGGACCATTTGTTATTTATCAGAGTTTTGGAAAAGATTCATATCTGCTAAAGAATATGGATGGAGAAGAATTTAAATTGCTAGTACATGGGCAATTGTTAAAGCCTTTCTTCAATTAGAAATCAAATTTTCTATGCACAAGTAAGTATGTATCATACGTATATAGTGTGTTTCCTTTCTACAGTCAGTTTCTCTCATTTTTTGAAGTGATCTGCAACCAGAGATTATGTGGTTCTTGTCATAAATTTGCATTTATCCATCCTCAGATAGAGCCACTATTGGTTGTATTTCCAGTTTTGATGTCTGCCCAGTAATATTTTTTGTTCTCATGCCTATCCTTCCTCAAAAATTGAAATCCTGTCTAAAATTGTAAAAGATCCCTCTGAAAATTGTGGTTTCTAGGTCAAACTCAAAGAGAGATGTCAAAAAACCCTAAGCCCTAGGTTATATATGCTCGAAAATGGAAAAAAAAACCCTAGTTTTCCGAAATATGTTATGCTTTGAAGTTACTTTAGCGAGTAACCTAAAATCCTTTTTGGCATGTGTGCATTTCCTATCCTAATGCAGTTGCAAGATCTCCTAATGTTTCCCAAATATTCCTTTATCTTTCACAACTTACTGTTTCCCTTTTGTCAGGTTATCTCCGTAAGAATTGAAATATTTTTTTTGTGATCATGAGATCTGGCGACAACCGTTGATTCAGATCAAGATCCTGTGGTAGTCGGGTGATCTCCTGATGTAACCCAAGGTTAGAAAATTATCCCCCAAATTTATGATTACTCATTTGCCTGATCTCCAGATCTTGACCGTGGTCAGAAGGAGGGTTAGCTTGTGGTTAAGTCAGTGATCGGTGATAAAGTTTAAATGCCAAGCATTTTCAGTTAATCTAATGACTCTCATTATGCCTTTATGAGAAAGTTGTAGTCAGGTTATGTTTAAGGCATTACGACAGTGTGCCACGTGTAGCTGGTGGGCCTAGATGCTATTCAGGTTCAATTGAGTTAAAGATCTAGAAACTATGACACATAAGGAAGGATGAGACACGTGTTATGTTTTTGCATAGTCTTGTAATGGATTAGGGTTTGAAGAAAAGATAAAGCAACTCAGTGACAACTGTTAGATGCAACTAGATGAAAGATCAATGGCAGTCATTGAATCTCCTGATGAAGGTTGAAAAGTCAAGATCATTATGTGACTTGGAGACTAGGTATTATTTTCTAAGTCTCCAGATGAGAGTAAAGGTTTAATGAGAGTTAATAATTCCTATAGTCACCCACTCTCTAGATTAAACTATAGTTAAGAAGAAGTTCTTCTGACTTGGAGATTACTCATTCGTTGAGTCTCCAGATTGTCCATGGTTAATGGTGAATTAAGTCAAAGGTTGAGCTAATGTCAGTGTCAGAGATGAGAGGGAAGTTGCAAAAAAATGACAGGGTTACATGTGTCTAAGTGGGCCTAGATTTGTGTGCTTAGTCACTGGGTCTCATAAGAAAACCCAAATATTCCAATCGGTTCAGCACTTATGAGTTTTCTTTGTTTCTAGGTCTCCAGTTGATATTGAATATTCTCTTTTTATTAAGAGACTTCCCGCTGACCGTTCGATTAAGAATGAGGATCATGTGGTAGTCACTGAGTCTCATGATGAGACCAGAGTTAAGGAAAAGGTTTAGCGACTTGGAGACGTAGAGAAAGAAGATAACCTGAGTTCAAAGGCAATTTAAAGACTAAGGTCAAATACCCACGTAAATGTCAGAATTGATCGATGGCTACATTTTAAAGGGGAGATCAAATTCAAATCTCAGTCATCAATGCAAAAATCTGCACCACCTTTGACCATTAAGGCTTAAATTCAAATATTTAAAAGGGTTCCATATCAGATTTCATGGCGGTGATATTATTTGTCAAATTGCAGACAGGGTACATGAGTTTGTCGTTTCTTTTTCCAATTGAAGTAATGACGATGGGGGTTGCTTTGAAACCTGTGGCTGATATTTTGAGTGTTTCTCAAGAGCATTGATGAGCAGAAATTGATTGCAGATATGACTGATGCATCCCAAAGCACTGTTTCCAGTGATAAGAGGTCAAAATGCAGAGAACCTAATAGCTGGTGGTGAGGGTTAGTGATAGATTTGTTTCAATATCGGTAAAGAAAAGGGTCAACCAACACTCAGCCGAGTTTCAGCCACTGGCGATGAGACAGTTTTAGAAGTATGGGGCATTTAATTGCCTAATTATATCATGGTTTTTTCTGAAAAAAGGCCAAAGGAATTGAAGACAACAATTATGAGCTTAGATATTTTATTTATCTTTCTGTTTCAAAATAAAATTGCAGTTTGTCTTCTAGAGTTTTAGGGTAAGGTCAAAGTCATCCGAAGCTTATTGCATCCTTATCTCTTAAGAATTCCAAGATGATTTTGGGCTATATATAGACTTGTTGTAGAATTTTTTAAATGTTGTTGAATTTCTACTGCAAGGAAGGCTTCTAATTTTGCATATTCTTAAGCTTCTATTCTGGATATATTGAAATAGGACATATTAATGAAATACAGTGTAGTTTCTTGTCCCATGTTATTGTTGTCTCTTTATATTTCTCTATATGGCTCTTGTATGTTTAATTTGTAAGGAATCTTAAACATATCGGTTACAAGGTATCTATCTAATTGCTTGTGAGTTTCTTTCAAGGAGAGAACTAAGTTTCATTAGTGATTTCAGAGGGTTAATCATTAATGTGAGGATTTGATACAGTTGTGTGGGAATGATAAGATAGTTTGTAAGGCATTCAATCTAAGCTGTATATAGTTTGTAAGGAACTCTATAGTATTTCCTTAATTTGTTTTTGTGGATTTATGTTTTCATTTGACTCTTTGCCCAAGGAATAGGCACTGGTCTCAGGTTTGGTGAGAAGTTACTTCTTCATCCAAATAAATCAATCAACCAATTACATTCAGTTAGTAAGAGCACATGAGTTGAACTCAAGTGGATTTGTATCAGCCGAATACAATTCAGTTTGTTGATTCCTTGAAGAGTGAATCACTAGGTTAACCCTCCTTAAAAGGAAGAAGGATGAGAATCCTTGTCTCGTTGATTTTTTCTATTCTTACAATAATAGTTTATTTGGTTAAGCTTTGTATCTAGTATATTTTGGTCATCTGTAGGGTGTTTTATAAGTTGATTCAATAAAGGGTAAATAGAAAGTTAGTGTCCACTATAACATATTGAATATTTAGTAATCATTCAGAGGTAATACCTACCTAAGCATGTGAAGCTCAAAAAATAAGGAGGATCTTATCCAATCCTCATCAATTAGGTATTTCTTTTGTCTAGATCAGTATTAGGAGTCATAGTGTTTAAACAATCATTCAAGCACTGTGGTTCATGCAAGAAAAATCCCTAACATTTGTACTCATGTTTAGTAATGAGTCAAAGATGATTAACCAAAGGTGCTAAACGTGCTTCATCTAAAGTGTGATGTTTGAGTGATTTTGGTGGAGCCGACTATGTGAAGTGATGCATCTATTCATTTTGAGTTGCGCAGTTCTAATTATGGTGTGTTCTTAGTTTAGCCAATAAGAAAAGTATTGAAGGGATTCCTACAGCCAATATGATCATATCTTTTGAATAAGATACATATAGCAGTTCTTTTTTGATCACCAAGTGTGAATGAAAGAAAACAGACAGTAGAAAAGAACAGAGCAGGATTCTAGTTGCTTTGGGACAGTAAGGCTATATCATTCATCAGTTGAAGATCTATGTGAAGAAACAGAGAGTGCATACAATTCACTGGAACTGATCAAGACAGAAGGTCTACTCAAACATTTCATTATTAGATATAGTGTATATTTTTTTTACAGAAGGTTGCAGCCTTCATCATTTTAGCAGTGTGCTCTAGGACAATGTGTCCTCACCCCTAACAGGGTTACTTGTAAAAGACTCCTAACAGGGTCCAACCCTTAACCAATTCACTATACTTATTGCATTATAAACATCAACTCCTAACAAGGTTGTAAGATCTTCTAACAGGGATCATTATACTCTAGTGCAGTTCTTTGTGGGTGTTAATTCCCACCGGGGTTTTTACCTATTTTAGCTTCCCCATAACCAAAATTGTGGTGTTATATTCTATTTTATCTTGTTGTATCTATGCTTAATATTATTCTGTACTTAATTGAAGAAAATAATTAAAACTAGTAGATAACTAATTCATCCCCCCCCCCTCTCAATTATCTCTTGGCACTATTCCTAACAATTGGTATCAGAGCCAAGTGCCTTAGAGATAAATCCTAACAGCTTAAGGTAGATCATATGGCATACTTCAGAAAAGAGAGTCCTAAGTTTGATGGAGAAAATTATCTTGACTGGGAGAACAAAATGATAACACATATAAAGTGCATTGGTTTTGAGATCTATGAGGTTGCTACTCATTCAATTGATGTTCCTACTTTGAAAGATCTTAGAGAAGAAGACTCTAATAATAAACAAAAGGAAGTATTCACCCAAAATGCAATTGCCAAAGAAGCCCTAATTAGTGCCTTATCTGACAGAGAATTTTCTGAGATTAAGAAGGCAGATAAAGCATATTCAATATGGAAATACCAAGAAGACATGTTTGAAGGAGACATCCAAGCAAATAATGCACATAGAAAGACATGGAAGAAAAGATACAACAATTTAGAAATGCTACCTAAAGAAAACATCAGAGCTTACAATCAGAGGATTAATGAAGCAGTTTCAGAAATCAGAAACAATGGTGGAGAAATTTTAGAGGAAGACACAATGGACAAATTGATGACTACATTGACAATAGATTATGTGAGAAAGATAAACATCTTGGATGAAACCATGCAATTTTCAAAAGAATTCAAAAGAGAAACCTTGATCAGAAAAATTTTAGCATTTTAGATATCAAGATTGAAGACATAACCTAAAATTGAAACAACTTTCAAAGCCTCAGTCCATGGTAAGAAGTCCTTGAGCATCTCTAGTAATATTGAGAAACAAGAAGTGGATACAAAACTAGAAAAAATCAATGCTATGATTGCTAAGAAAGAAAGGAAATGTAAAGAAAAATATGAAGGACAGCTACAATTCAAATGTTTTTCATGCAACAAAGTTGGTCGTTTTGCATCCAAGTGTCCTACAAGAGTCAAGAAGTTCAGATCAGATTACAAGCCCAAATATACTAAGGAATGCTATTATGTTAAAGATGGTGTGACTAATGATGATTCATGAGAGGATGAAATTGGATTCGTTGCAATTAAATATATTGAAAAAATGATTGATGAAATAGAAATTGAAGATGAAAAGAAAGCACAAGAATTGGCTTTAGTTTCACAAGCAGACATCAGAACAAACTGGATCATAGACAGCGGGTGTTCACATCACATGAAAAGAGACAAAGATAGATTTGTACATCTAGATAACTACAAAGGTGGCATGGTTAGATTTGGAGATAACACTCCCAAATCTATCATAGGTTGAGGATCTATCACCTTATATGGAAAGAACAAGAAAGATGATGTTCTGTATGTTGATGGTTTACATCGTAACCAACTAAGTGTTGGACAGTTGCTCAATAAAGGATATCAGTTAGAAATCAAAAACAATAGGTGCATCATTAATAACAAAGAAGGATACATGATAGCATCAAGTTCAAATACCAAAGGTAATGTTTTGATCTTAACTCCGAAGTAAGTTGTTTTGATGCAAAAGTGGATGACAGCTGGTTATGGCACAAAAGACTTTGTCATATCAATTTTGACAACATAGTAAAGATAAGCAATGTAAAGGCAGTAAGAGACCTTCCTATTATTGTAACACTTGTTGATACTATGTGCAGGGAATGTGTGATGGGAAAGCATGTGAGGATCTCATTCAGAAGCAAATAGAACTCTGTAGAGAACAAATTAGATCTAGTGCATACAGATTTATGTGGACCTACTCAAACAAGATCATACTATGGTGAAGGGTATTTCATTTTTTTTTTATGATTTATCTAGAATGATGTGGGTTGCATTCTTGAAAGATAAATCTGAAGCTTTTGAGAAATTCAAAATATTCGAAGCTAAAGTTGAAAATGAGTCTAGATTAAAGATAAAATGTCTGAGATCTAATAGAGGAGAATACACCTATGACAAGTTTATTGAGTATTGCAAAGAACATGGGATCAAAAGACAACTAAGTGAACCCAGAACCCCTCAAAAAAATTGAATTGCAGAAAGAAGAAACAGGATAATACTTGACACAGTGCGTGCTATCATGATTGAAGGAAAAGTTGCACACACCTATTGGAGAGATGCAGTCAATACAATAGTCTATACTAAAAATAGAATTTGACTAAGACCAAGCATAGACAAAACACCTTATGAACTTTGGTTTGGTAATGTACCTACAGTAAAATACTTCAAAATCTTTGGAAGCAAGTGCTACATCAAGAGAGATGATGGTGTTGGTAAGTTTGATTCTAGAAGTGATGAAGGTATTTTTCTTGGTTACTCTACTAAGAGAAATGCTTACAGATGTTTTAATTTAAGGTTGAAGAAAATCATTGAAAGTGCACATGTGAAGATTGATGAGAATTTCATGATTCAAGAGAGATATTATGAATATGTACCTATGATTGAAGATGAACCTAGACCTATCAATAAAGATATAGTTATTGAAGAAATGTTTGATTGTATTGATGTATCATGCAATAACCCTAAACCAAGTGAAGAAGAACCAAAAATTAAAGATGAGAGTGTCACACCTAAAATTTCAAAATACACATCTAGATACTATTCAAAAGAAGATATCATCAGAGATCAGAGCAGTAAAGTTTTGACAAGATCTAGAGCAAAAGGTTCAACCGTTGATGAAGAGGTGTGTTTACTTTCACAAATTGAACCCTTAAGGTTTGAAGATGTGTGTAATGATTTAGATTGGAAAAATTCAATGCAAGAAGAATTAGATTAGATAATTAAGGACACATGGGAATTGGTCCCTAGACCTTGTGACAAAAACTTGATTGGAACTATGTGGATATTCAGAAACAAAATGAATGAAGATGGTACAGTAAGAAACAAAGAAAGACTGGTATGTAAAGGATATGCACAAAGAGAAGGAATTGACTACCTTGATACATTTTCCAATGTAAGCATACTGGAAGCTATTAAATTTTTTTTAGCTTATGCAACATTCAAGAACTTTAAAGTATATCAGATGGATGTCAAGTCAGCATTTTTGAATGGTGACTTGAAGGAAGAAGTCTACATAGAGAAACCTATAGGATTTAAATTATCAGACAAACCAGACATGGTATGCAAACTAAAGAAATCCCTCTATGGACTTAAACAGGCCCCAAGAGCATGGTATGAGAGACTTGATGGCTACTTGACTAAGATTGGATTCAAAAAGGGAGTAGCAGATTGCAACTTATTTATAAGAGAGAGACCTGAAGGATTATTACTTGTTTCTATCTTTGTTGATGACATTATTTTTGGAGCTAATGACAAGCTTAGTGCAAAATTTGCCAAAGAGATGCACAACAAATTTGAAATGAGCATGTTTGGACCTATAATATTCTTTTTGGGACTAAATGTAAAGGAGACAGATAGAGGTATATTCATAAATAAGTCTAAATATGTGAAGGAGATATTGAAGACATTCAAGATGGAAGATTGCAAGCTATTAAGCACTCCTATGATAACAAGAAGCAAGATTTCTAAAAATGATGACTCCACAGCAGTTGACAAAACACGTTACAAATCCATGATTGGAAAACTCATATATCTCACTCAATCTAGACCAGATATTTCTAATGCAGTTGGAATTGTTCAGAGATTTGTAGCTAAACCAAAATAGAATCACTTAATGGAAATAAAATGAATATTCAGATATTTAAAAGGAACTATAGACTATGGTTTATGGTATCCTAATTCAGAAAATGTAGAACTTCATGTGTACACAGATGCAGATTGGGCAGGTTGTGTTGCTGACAGAAAGAGTACCTCAGGAGGAGCAGTATTTCTTGGAGACAAGTTGGCTACTTGGACAAGCAAGAAGTAGAACTGTATTACTCAGTCAACAATAGAAGCTGAGTATGTAGCTGCAACATTGAATTGTTCAATAATGGTTTGGATCAAGCAGATGATTAAAGACTTTGGAATTGAGATTAATTATCCTATTTTCATTCATTGTAACAACACTGGCACTATTAATATGTCAAAGAACCCTATGATGTGCTCAAAGTAAAAAAACATAGAAATAAAATATCATTTTCTAAGAGAAAAATTTGCAGAGAGAGAAGTGAAGTTGGATTATGTAAGCACCAAAGATCAATTGGCAGACATATTTATGAAACCTTTATCAAAAGATACTTTTGAGTATCTCAGGAAGAAGCTGGGAGTAATTCCCTTTCCTAAGTCTGATTAGAATTTACAGCAAGTGCATCAGTCCTTGGTGACTAATGAGTGGTTGACTACTCTACTTCTGGAGTAGTACCTATGCTTATTTGTATTTGGCATCCTTTTCCATTGATGTCAAAGGGGGAGTATATAGTAAGGGGGAGCATATACTCTGGGGGAGTATACAGTCATAAAAACATAGTAAAAAGAGATACAGCATTTAAGAGGAACTTTTGATGAGGATATTGAGAAGACTATAAAAATAAAGAAGACACTTTTGGATTGATGGTGTTTTTCATATCATATGTTGTCAGCAATGTCAAAGGGGGAGATTGTTGGATATTTTCCTGTGTGCAAATAGTTGACTATATGTTTGTCATTGATGACAACATATAGTATACAACAGTGTACTGTATTCAATTTTTAGTATGGATATGTTGGAGCCTTATGCGGTTATTTTTATGTTGAAGACGTAGTTATTATACCATTTTCATACACACAGATTCAAAAGTTCAGTTACAGTCGAGTTATGTTGATCTGTTTTCTAGCCACAGTTTTAGAGGATTATTTTTAAGAGTCGACAGTAATTTTATTGATTCTTCAGTTGAACCTATCTTTTGGATATGTGTGTTCAGATTCATGTTTAGTTATGAGTCAAATATGATTAACCAAAGGCACTAAATGTATTTCATCTGAAGTGTGACGTTTGAGTGATTTTGGTGGAGCCGACTATGTGAAGTGATGCGTCTATTCATTTTGAGTTGCACAATTCTAATTATATTGTGTGCTTATTTTAGCCAACAAGAAAAGTATTGAAGGGATTCCTACAGCCTACGTGATCATATCTTTTGAAGAAGATACATATAGCAGTTCATTTGTGATCACCAAGTGTGAATGAAAGAAAACAGACAGTAGAAAAGAACAGAGTAGGATGCTAGTTGCTTTGGTACAGTAAGGATATATCATTCATCAGTTGTAGATCTATGTGAAGAAAAAAAGAGTGCATACAATTCACTGGAACTAATCAAGATAGAAGGTCTACTCAAACAATTCATTATCAGATATAGTGTATATTTTTTTTACAGAAGGTTGCAGTCTTCATCATTTTAGCAGTGTGTCCTCACCCCTAATAGGGTTATTTGTAAAAGACTCCTAACAGGGTTGTAAGATCTTCTAACAGGGATCATTATACTCTAGTACATTTCTTTGTGGGTGTTAATTCCCACCAGGGTTTTTACCTATTTTGGCTTCCCCGTAACCAAAATTGTGGTGTTGTATTCTATTTTAGCTTTTTGTATCTATGCTTAATATTATTCTATACTTAATTGAAGAAAAGAATTAAAACTAGTATATAACTGATTCACCCACCCCCCCCTCTCAGTTATCTCTTGGGACTATTCCTAACAGAAACTCAAGAAGGTAAAATTGGGGTAGGGATAACACCCACAAAATCTTCACTACTGCTGCAATAAAGTGTGCCTGTTAAGGCTACAAAATCTGATCACTTCTGATGATCTACCTAGTTAAAGGTCTGCCTGGTTAAGAGATATAGATCATTACAATCTATGTTGTGAAAGGATTTAAACTTAAAAAAAAGTAAGCACTTGGTTAAGAGATTTAGAAAGGTTTGTTAGAACCACTTTGTTAAGATATTTCACCTGATACACCTGTTAGAATGTCTCAAGATTTTATCCTTTGGTATGCACTCAGATGTTGATGACGGATCTCCTCTTTCCAATACCTTCTCTGATCTAATAATCTGATATAACTTTTCTCTTCTTCTCACTGCTCTTTTACTATGTTAGATCTATGCTTCTTCACTCAAAAAACCCTTTGCACATCTCTCATGTATGCACACCACTTACAAAATTAGGGTAAGAAGAAATCTTATATACCTTACAGATCTGGCATCTAGATCTAGATCAATGATCAAGATCAAATACCTATGTCACTTGGGCATTCCAATTTTCTAATTGGTTCCATGCCACACATTGGGATCAATGATTTAATGCATAATTAATTTTGTTAAAAACATTAAATACTCAAACAAGTTGGCCCGAAATAGTTTAACTCAAATTTTGTGTCATCCCTGACATGTATGAAAAAATTGTCTTGCTTGGCATATGAAGATTATGGCGCTCGGCATGAACTGATCAACATCACTCGGCTTCTGTGTAACTCAGCAACTATTATCTTCTCGACAATGACTACTTCTCGGCCTATACTAGATAGCTCGGTCGTAGTGATGACCGACTAACCTGCCTAGATAAATGACTAAGTGTGGGACACTATTGATCAACAAAACTTAGAGATCAACAATTTTGTGCATATAACTATCTTTTTATTGATCCCATTTGCAGATATTTCCACCTAGGTAGAAATTTATAGCCAGATAAAAAGGACCTAATTTAGGCACTTGGAGGCTGAAAATTAGTTTCTACATATGACTTCTTCACTCTATCAAGTCAAACTAAATTACACCACCCATTATGGTGGAAAGGCTAAGGTGGCCATGGTAGGATAGAAGCTCTTATGCATCCATCCTATTAGAATTAATGTGTTGTTTACCCTATAAACACTATAACATGGTTCCAGAATTCTTTGAAAGTGTTCTAAGGCACTTAAGGAGATATAGTCAAGGACAGAGAACCCCCAAAGAAGATGTCAAATCCTTGTAGCAGTAATCAACGTAACTGAAATCAACAAGATAAAAACAACAACATGATTTTCATCCAAACAAAAAGTTTTATTACTCAAAAAAATTTAATACATGTTGGGTTGTAAGGCCTTCCCAGTTTAGGCCAAATACAAATAAAATTCTAACAACAAAACCCAACTCACACCTATTCCAGATCTTCCTAAGTCTCAGAGAAATCCTCTAGTATCTTCTCAGTTATTCAGCCCTTCACCAGACTTCTTCCTTCCTCTCCCTCTATCCAAATGATCACAAGCCCTAAATTTATACACAAACACAAATAGGTCAGCCTCAACCAAAGTTACATATCCCAAGAAACATGTAGACCCAGTCATCCTTAACCCAAATTAAAAACAACATTTAATTTTTTTCTTGAGGACTTATCTAATAAATCAACTTGTCCACACATAGATCCACATAGGAAATCATGCTAATCATCACTAATGATCAGATCGTGAATGCAACCACAATAAATCAATCGGTTAACTCCAAGAACCAGTGTCATGAAGAAGAAGAACATCCTGATAGAGAAATAAAAATATCTCTCAAACCATGCAACCTCATGAAGTGATATAATATAATAAGGCTCTACAAACATAAAGAAACAAACCATTTTCATCACTCCTACCAAACATCTCCTTAGTTCACCCGATCTCATAATCTCAGAAGACTTCGTGAAGCAAGAAACTTCTTTCTCAACCCAGTCACAGAATCCATCATAACTCAAGCATGGTAACTCCAAATGATTTGATATCATAAGAAAATATTCCTTATGACCCCATGAACAACATATATCATGATCTCACCTTCTGAAGATCCATAGAACTCAACTTAGACATCAAACACACAAACCGATGACAACTAACTGCAACCAGTTATCAGGGACACAACTACCCAATAAAGAATCAGTAGTATCTTACAAAATACTCCACAAAAAGAAGCACTATCATAGACATAGTGTCTATGAACAAAAAGGAACAAACACTCTTGACCACTCCTTTCCAAGATCTCAATAGATTGACCGCTCACGGGATCTCTAGAAAATACTCTCAAACCAGGAACTTCGTTAACCCAAAAGCAAACAACTCCTAAATCATGCAAGTTATTTGAGAACCCACAAGGCTCCTACATCATACAGTCAGGGTAAATCTAAAAGTGTGTCTCACACTTAGACTCCAAAAGAAAATCAGAACTCATCCACTTCATCATAATCATCTATTTCCCAATCTTCAAGGTCAAGAACACAAATCTGCCCACAAGCAACCTCTTCTTCCTCCAACCAAACCCCTGAATCATCTGCACTGCAACCAACCAGTCAACACACCTCCCAATAGGAAAAAAATGATCATCATTCTCAACATAATGCATCATATTTGCACTCTCCTTCACACAAAAATCATGCAACTCATCACATAACTTATCCTCATCAACAACAAGGAACTCAAGATACATTACCTCACCATCAGCCACCTCGACATCCTTCTACAACTCAGCAACACAAGTAACATCATACCCAGTCTACAACTCCTCATGCACAAGAACATGATCAACATCAAAAATGCAAACCTTATCAACAAGGTCATCATGACCAACCTCCTCAATATAAAAACAACCTCAACTTGTCATTCC
This sequence comes from Thuja plicata, assembly GCA_018584345.1. Taxonomy (NCBI): domain Eukaryota; kingdom Viridiplantae; phylum Streptophyta; class Pinopsida; order Cupressales; family Cupressaceae; genus Thuja; species Thuja plicata. Next base: position 1,773,079 of record MU224127.1, read on the forward strand.
CTACTATGAACAAGCATCTTCAAAGGCCAATAAAACCTATGTCTGATTAGTAAATGCCAACTGACATTGCACATACTCATCTCTTCAAACTTATCATCAAACTCCTCAATATTTCTCTCAAGTATGCACATGATCCTTTCCTCTACCATGTGAAAATTTTCCATCAAAAGTCATCAGATTCTCTACCCAAAGTTCAATAGTAGCAACAAACCCAGGGTTATGGTGCAATCCAAAAATAGAAGACCTAATCTCTTCCAAGACCTCATGCTTCAAACCAATCATCTCATTTATCAAATCAGTCATCTCAGTCTTTATTTCATCCTCTATCAGTTCAAGCAACCTAGAGTTCATTCTCCTTGAAATCCTTCAAGATCTAAGGTACAAATACTTCCAATCAGTGATCTAACACACAAAATATGATAACCTAACCTGAAAAAAACCCTAGTTCATAAGAACAACTCAACAAGTAGCAACAAATCTCCTTTCCAACCACCTTGTGAAAATCCTTCACTGGTGTGAGTCATATCCAGTCTCTGTCACCTTTCAACAATGCTATAGGATTGCCAAAAGTCTAGATCCTCAGATCAAAGCCACCACAATAAGATCAACCATGCTCATAATAGCCATCAACTGGTAAGGAAAAAAAACTCAATCTCCAGCAGAAAATAATTTCCAACCACCTTGCACAAGCCCTTCGCTGATGTGAGTCAAATCCAACCTCCTCCTCACAAACAATGCCTTAGAAGCTTCACAAGTTCAGACACCAGGATTCACACCACAACAAGGTCGAACTAGCTCTGATACCATCTGATGTAGTCAAGGATAGAGAATCCCCAAAGGAGATGTCAAATCCTTACAATAGTAATCAACATAGCATAAAACAACAAGATACAAACAACAACATTATTTTCATCCAAACAACAAGTTTTATTACTCAGAATTTATTTATATATAAGGCCTTCCTGATTTAGGCCAAGTGCAAAGAAAACCTAACAACAAAACCCAACTCAGACCTATTCCAAATATTCCTAAGTCTCAGAGAAATCCTCTAGTAGATTCTCTACTATTCATCCCTTCACCATACTTTTTCCTTCCTCACCCCCTTTCCAAATGATCGCAAACCCTAAATTTATACACAAACACAAATAGCTCAGCCTCAACCAACTTTACATATCCCAAATTAAATACAACATTTAATTTTTTCTTGAGGACCTATCCAATAAATTAAATTATCCATACATAGATCCACATAGGAAATCATGCCAATCATCACCAACTATTAGATCACGACCGCAACCACAATCAATCAACTAGTTAACTCTAAGAACCAATGTCATGAAGAATAACAACAGCCTGGTAGAGAAACAACAGGATCTCCCAAAAAAAATCACCTCATGAAGTGCTATCATATAATTAGGCTCTACAAATAGAAATAAACACATCCTTTTCATCAATCCTACCAAACATCTCCTGAGTTAAACCGATCTCAGAATCTCAGAAGATTGCCTCAAGCAAGAAACTTCTTTCTCAACCCAGTCACATAATCCATCATAACTCAAGCATGGTAACTCAAAATGTGTCTCTATCATAGGAAAATCTTCCTTATGACCACATGAACAACATATCATGACCGCACCTTTTGAAGATCCACAGAACTCAACTGAGACATTAAACACACCAACCAGGGACAACTCACTGCAACTGGTTATCAGGAACACAACTAGGCGATAAAGAATCAATAGTATCTCAAAAAATACTGCACCAAAATAAGTTTTATCATAGACATAGAGTCTATGAAAAAAAATGAAAAAACCCTCTTGACCACACCTTTCCAAGATCTCAACAGATTGACCGCTCATAGGATCTCTAGAAAACTATCTCAAACCAGGAACTTCATCAACCCAAAAGGAAACAACTCCTAAATGATGCAAGTTCTTCAAGAACCCAAGATTCTCTTGCATCATAAGGTGTACTGAAAAAATTAGTTTTAATATTTAATTCTCACTATTATTTGTATTTCATTCATAAGGGGTCATAGATTCCACTAGCAATGATAAATGTGGGTTGTGAACACAATTATGTAATATTATTTTTCCTAGATGTGGATTCTTATAATAAGATAATTAATGAATTAGAAAGTGGACAAATTAGTGACCTTTAGGATTCTCCAAGTGGGGACTTACAAGAGACAATACATGTATATTAGTATTCTATCAATTATTCAATTTAATTTAAAAAAAATTCGTGAAAGAATGGGTGCCCAAGTTGTAGGAAAATATAGGAGCCAAAACCAGTGTCTATTTTTATTCTCTAGAGTTATTCCATGGGTTATGGTTATGAATAAAAAAAATCATTCTTTCAACTCCTTTATTGGTGGTTTTGGAGCTCTTTTCAATTTACGTTTATATGTAGAATTGTGTGAAAAAAGTTGAATGTTGAGTTTCTCACGAGCAACAAGGATAAGAAGAAGACATAAGAAGGTTATTCATAGATACATATGTGTTTCTAGATAGGATGAACAGACAATAATGGAAGTGGTCTTGTTGTTAGTAATAACTAAGAGGGGGGGTGAATCAATGGCCTCAGAAATTTATCCAATTTTAAACTTTAATCCACCAATCAATACTTCTCAAATTATTAAGTCCCAACAAGATGAATGCCTTTGAAATACTTGAAATAAATAATTGTCTGTCGGTTTACCTTGTCTGTCCTTATTCTCCTTGATAACTGATAAGCAATAAACTGTATTTACCGATACTCAGTAAATATGCAGAGTGTACCAATTAGTCCATAAATGCATATGTAGAATGTAAAACAATAAAGTAATAAACCATACACACATAACACAAGGATTTTAACATGGAAACCCTATTAAGGGAAAAACCACTGGGACCAATACCCCAAATTTTCACTCTTCTGAAGTGAGCCCTATTAGGAGCCAACCCTGTTAAAGGTTACAAACACACTGTTAAGTATGACCTTGTTAGAGGATTTTCAATACATAGGTTGTCACTTAGTATCTGGCATCTACACTACCATCCTTGAATCAATCTCATGACTATCAATAGGCTTTATGCAAATCTTACTACCATCCTTGAATCAGCCTCCTTCTTAGACTATCAATAGGCTTTAGGTAAGACCGGTGCTACTATCATGAGTCAACCTTCTGGTAATTTTTTAGGATATACCTCAATTACAAAAGACTGTTAATTCCTTCTCTATTAAGAGACTTAATGCTTCAATGGTTAAACTGAAACAAAATGACCTGTTTCAAATGCAACTGAATTGCAGATTTTCAGATCTATTTACTTACAATATATTTCTGATCAATGTATCAATATAATTCCTTTGTACTTAACTCTTTCTGCTCTGTGATGTTGTGCTTTTCTGTCCATTGGTTTCTGCAGAATTCTTTAGCTCTCCCTCAGCTTGATTGATCAGGACTGCATGAAGTTAATCCTTCATCAGTTTCTCTTCAGCATCTTCTATCAGTTCACTCCCCCATGTATCTAATTTATTATTGACCACATAGAGAATGAAAAATGCTTGTCTCTTAAATAGACATGATATTCCTTAATTCTTGGTTCTTGATTCTTGATTCTTGATTCTTGGCGTGAAAAACAATCCAACCAAATTGATTTATGGCTTTAACTATTGATTTATCTCATAGTTATCTTCTTGCCAACTGTACAAATCACTTACTTAATTGTGGTCAAATAAAACAAATAAAACAACCAGTTAAGTCTATCCTTTAGCTCTGCCAGCTAGATATTTTTTCATTTTTTGATCTCTCTATTCTATCGGTCAATTCTAAAGTTTGTCGCCGGTGACAACTGCCAGTTCCGTCGGTGTTGCTTCAGTTAGCTTTGAGATTTTCGTCTGTCGGGCATCATTAAATCTTGTTCGTCAGGAAACACTATTTTTAGCTCGTCATGCATCCTTTGATTTTTCTTTGTTTGGAAATACTATCTTCTGCTTGTCGGGTATCACTGTGACTTTTATCTCTGTCTTTACCGATGGTGTGCACTCCGCCAGTGTATTCTGTCACTTAGTGAATACTTGACTTTTATGCATTGCTGAAAGCATAACCTCTATTCCATTGATTCTTTGAAGTCTTTGGCATT